>JAJEJO010003921.1:37473-79001 GCA_020662805.1 Glaucomys volans
AAATCTGGAGTGAAAGGGTTGGGGAGAAATGAAAAAAAAAAAAAAAGAACATTTCCTGTATGATTAGTAGCAGGAAATACCAGAAATCTTTTCCAAAATATTCTTTTCCCTGCAGATTTTCCTCTTCACAGTTTTTTAAAAGCAAAATAGTATCTGCTTCAGTGAATTTACTTCTTTTATATCTGGTACAATCACTACACTAAAGAAGTAATAAAGCCTTAGAACAACTTTGAGAAAATCAGAGACAGCAAACCAATAATCTTATGATAAGACAGAATAATGTAATGGAAGAAACATTCAGTGGGAAATCAGACAGTCCTGGTAGGATTATTTCATATACCAATAACTAGTTCTGTGACTTTGGGCAATTTATCTTTCAGAATTTTTTTTTCTTTGTACATAAAGTAAGTATGATAATAAGGTAATTTATTATATTTTTGTGAAATAAAATACTTTGTGATCAATACATAATAATTAATAAAAATAGTGAATATTTAATGAGCACTTATTTTGGACCAGGTATTACCTAGAGGGGCTGGCTTAAATTTTATTTTAATTCATGGCATCAGGAACATGGGCTCCTTATATTTTGTTGTCCACCATATGCAGCTTCCATTTCTGTCCCAAGATGGATGTTGGGAATTCATTATAACATCTTTCTCATAGTAGCTAATAAAAAAGGGAATGTAATTTTCTCCCTCCATTTAATCACATTTCCATCTTCCTCATGTGGCCACATTTAGCTATAAAGGAGGCTGGAAAATGTACTCTCTACTCCAAGCAGCCATATACCCCGCTAAAAAATGGTGATTTCCATTACTGAGAAAAAAATAGATATTGGAGGGACAAACTAAGATTCTTGCTACAGATGTTTAGTACATTAATACTTCAAGATTGTGGTGTGAATATGTACTTTAAACACACTCATTTGAGTAGGAGAGGTGGAAATAAAAGGAAGGAGGGTGATCTCATCAACTTTTTCACTTCTGCGACTAAAAGATCTGATCAGAACAATTGTAGAGGAGAAAAGGTTTATTTGAGGGCTCATGGTTTCAGAGGTTTTAGTCCATAGAAGGCCAGCTTCATTCCTCAGGGCTCAAGGTAAGACTGAATGTTATGGTGGAAGAGTGGGGCAAGGGAAAACAGTTCACATGCTGATCAGGAGGCAGAGAGAGAGACTCTACTGCCCAGATACAAATATATACCCCAAAGCCATGTCTCAATTCCCATCTCCTCCAGCCACATCCTACCACTTCAGTTACCACTCAGCTAATCCCTATCAAGGGGTTAATTCAATGATAGGGTTAAGACCTTCACAACCCAATCATTTCTCCTCTGAACCATCTTGCATTGTCTCCCACGTGAGCATTTAAGGGACACTTCACATCCAAACTATAACAGAGGGATACTATTGAAAAATTCTACCCAATTATGAGGTTTTTATAAATGGTAGCCCCATGCAAATATATGATTAAAAAACAACCTTATTAATAGTCTGAATGTTAACACAACATAGACATTCTTTCTTTCCTTTGTCCTTCTTTAACTGCTCAAGAGAGTAATACTACCATAAAGTCCAAGTATGATTTACCTTTTCATTCTAGAACCTAAAAAAACTATAATTAAATTAAGCCACTACTCTTGATGGATCAAGTAAATAGCTTTGAAAGGCAGCCTCAGGGAAGGCCAGAGGAAATACCACAATTAACTTCTACTTTCATTAAGAGCCATGCTTAAAATATCTCAATTTATTTTTACATTTATTCTGGGTTTGGGTATAATGTAAATGTGTCCTTCAAAGTTTGTATGTTGGGAGCTTGATCCTGATTGTGGTGATGTAGGAGACAAGGAAGCTTCAAGGGGTGGGGCCTATTGGAGGTCCTTAAGTCATTGGAGGCGCTGCCCTTGGATAGGATTATGAGACTCCAACCTCTTTGGCTTCCTTTTTTTATTTTGGCCTGTTGTCTCAGTCCTACACATACTTATGCTGTAGGGTCAATTGCCAGGAAATGATGCAATCACGGGGAGCCTTCACCAGACTCTGCACTATGGTGTTTGACTTTTCAGTTTTCAAAACTGTAAACTAAATAAACTTCATTTCTTTATAAAGGAAGCATGTCTCATTACAATAATAAAAAGCAAACTAATACAATTTGTTTTCTTTTTCCATCCCAGATCATCATATTTTGTTTCCTGAGACTTTCTAATTTCCTGATCTCAGGCTTAATATTCCTACTTCATTTTTTTTCAATTCCATAATACAAAGTAGTTAATACTATGCACATAGTATTCTAGTGACAAGAATTCACACATTTCATTCAGAAGAAGAATAACTGTCTTAAAATTTCATATCATCTATTACAAACATCTGTATTAGTTTTCTAGGGCTACCATACAAATTACCACAAAGCTTTTGGTTTAAAGGAATAGGAATTTCTTCTCTCAAAGTTCAAGAAGCCAGAAGATCAAAATTGGGGTGTTGGCAGAGTTGGTTTCTTTTGGGGATTCTGCTGAAATATCCTTTCCATGCCTTACTCCTTGTTTCCAGTGGCTGCTGGGGATCTGTGCAGTTCTTTGGCTTCTGACTGAACCCCTCCTCTCTCTGTCTCCATCTCCACTTTGATTTTTCTCTGTGTGTTTAATCTCCTTTTGATGCTGTCTAATAAGTATAGCCATGATGTAGCCATCTAATAGCCATGATGGCATTTAGGGTTCACCTGAGCAATCCATACTAATCTCTTCTCACAAATCTTAATGCACTTGCAAAACATAAGTTTCAGGGATGAGGCTTTTGTGGCTATGGGTGTTAATTATGCAACCTATTAGAGTACTTCATGAATGTGTAAGTCAATGTTTTCCAATATGAAAACACTGAATAGTTATAGGGTTCAACTCTTTGTGCTAGATACATCAAGGATTACATTTGGTAGACTTTTTCACTTAATAAAAATTTGAATAAAGTGCATTTTCCACAGAGTACTTCCCCTTTGTGGGAAAGTACCGTACACATATATTATCTGACAGCAAGTTCCTGGAGTAGAAGACTCACATGTAACTCATCTGCAAGACTATAAGCTCTCCTCACTCTGACGGTCTTTTCTCTTTTTTCTCAAGTACTTTAACAAAGTATAGGGTATTATAAATAATGAAAAATGGCAAAGATGTATGCTAAGGACTTAATAGGTTGCACTAGGTATGCACTAGCTTTGGATAGGATACTTGCTTAAACTGTAAACCTTTCCTAACTAAACTCAAGAACAACTTGCTTTACTGGGAGAGGCTAATACTTATTCATCAACATGTGTCATCAGTGTGCAATGAAAGAAATTTTTGTACAGAATCTATAAATAGGTAACAGTTACTGGGTCAAGAATGGTAAAACTGGTGAATTTCCTAACAATATATTTTAGCACAAACATGCAAGTATAAATTTAATTCAATTACAATTGTTTTAAAGTGACAGGCTATTTGATTAAATTGGCTTTTGTTTTTTCCTATCAGTTGATATGTCTAGACTAAGCTGATGCATAATTCTACATTGATGAATATTTTGAGTGCAAAGGCTCTGGGGAATGGCCAGGAAGAGTCTTCATTACACATTATATTAATTGTATTTATTTTTAGTATTTCTTATTTTTTTCATAGCTTCTCTCACAAAAAGTTTCATCTTACTCAAATTTGATGATGAAAATGTAGTTTTTTGAACAGTAATTATTTTTGTAGCAGCAATTTTGATTGACAAGACAAAAAAGAGGAAGAAGCAAAGAGTTCAATGAGAAAGATGTGATAATTCAGGCAAGAGATAGCCCAGGATGTACCAGTCTCTTCAAAATAGATTGGGGGTAAAGGGCACACTTTAAAGATAAAGTAGAGGGATGAAAAATGAAATTGCTGAACACCTGTGATAAGGGTAAAGAGAAATTACATGGTTGGAGGATAAATTATTATGTATTTTTTTAGTTCATTGTCCATGTTGCAGGTCAAACTTGATATTTGCCTCTATTCTGCTGACAATTCAGGTTAGATCAAACTGCTATGCTTGGACTATTCAGTGTCTGTTCACAGCCCTGTTTTCTATTCTGCATAATGGAGTGGAAATAATTCACCATTGGAATGGCAGCATTTAACAATATTATCATTTAATAATTAAAAACATTTGTGTTTCATTGATGTTTTATTAATAAATCTCCTTAAAGAAGGATAAAGACAGGTAAGTTGAAAGAAGGATATGATGGGTAAGTTTAAAGGGTAAAATACTGCTGATTCTTCCCCTTAAAGTGTGATTTCTTTGTAATTTATTTTATTTTTATTTTTATTTTTTTATTTTTTGGTGAACCCAGGGAAACACCACTGAGCCACATCTTCAGCCTTTACATATTTTTAAACATTTTGATACAGGATCTTGCTAAGTTGCTTAGGCCTTGCTAAGTTTCCAAGGCTGGCTTTGAACTTACCATCTTTCTGCCTCAGACTCCCAAGCCACTGTGATTTAGATTTAAAGTGAAACTGGTGTTATTAGCCATCAAGGCCTTGGGTATCCATTTGACCACAGGGCCAATATCTCACAGAATAGGAGAAAGTAAGATGTAAGAACTTGGCTGGCACATAAATTATTTATTAACACAATATTTCTTGCTACTGATTTATTGTCATACATTTCACATCTCTTATGATACAGTAAGAGATCCCATTTTCTGGATTGCCTTCATGTAAAAGGAAGGCCTGCTGAACTGATTGAGTTATTCCAGTAATATCCTCCTTTCAGAAGTGCTATTTAAAAATGGACTTCCCATACAGACCAATTTACCAGGCTGACCTGGTCACTGATAATCTTTACTTCCAAAGAACAGGTGGAAATGATATATGAGGAAAGTACCTTGTTTTATCTGTTATCCTTTGACAATCACCCTGCCAGTAGATTAGGAGAAATAGCGTGGCCTCCTTGTGCAGCAGACTTTTCTAAAGCACTAAATAAAGAATCTGGAATTTGGAACTTTAATTCTGAATTTCTAACAAATTAGCTATGATGTCAGGTGAATGATTTTCTTCTTTGTCTTCTGGCTACAAAGTGGGAATAATAATTATTCTTAATTATTTTCTACTCTAGCTGGGATATGCATGTGCATATATGTATGTTTGTGCATATTTGCATGTATTTATGTAAGTAGCTTGAAAAAGCATAAGAATTATATAAGAAAAAAAGACTTCTTTCAGTACTGGGAATTATACTTAGGTACACTCTACCACTGAGCTATATCCCCAAATCTTCCTATTTTTTATATTGAGACAGTATTGCACTAAGTTTCCCAGGCTGGCCTTGAATTTGTGATCCTCCTGTCTTAGATTCCTAAATAGCTGGGATTACAGGCGTGCACCACTGCCACACCTAATTATAAGAAAATTTTGTAGTATTAATTTGAATGGTTCAGCACTTGTTTGGAGAGGAAAATATGTATATGTGTGATATGTATGACATATATCAAAACACATACAAGGGAACAGGGTAATGGGAAATGTTTAGATTTCTTTTTTTCTCCTGGCCTCTGCTCCATGTACATAAGGGTATGACTTCATTTAAGTGATTCCATCTGGAACAAAAGTAAAGTCAAGGAAGTAATATGCCTTCTCAATCTTCCAGACCATATCTCCCTGGGGTTCAGAGTCTGGTATGCCTGGGAATAGTTTACAACATTCTATACTTGAAAAAAAAAATCCTTTCTGTAACAATACAAATTCCTCTGGAAACGGAATCCTGAGCCAGTATTCAACATGTTTAGAAAAACACCTAATGTGAACCCGGAGTGGCCAGCAGGAACTCTGCTCTGCTGAAACATTTATAGGAAACACATGCAAAGGAGACGCTAATTGTGGAGCATTCACAGTGTGGTGGAACTTTGAATTAATTTTCTCCAGATTAGACATAGCAGAAAAAAAGTGCCTCATGGGTCCCCTAGGTGGAAATTTTACCTGTAGTGGGTGCAAAATACATTTCCAGCAGATAGGGCCTCCCTCCTATGGTGGTCTTCTCTAATGAGAAGCTGTGTTTGCTACCTCTGAGCAGTATAGTGTCCATTCCATCCGCTCCTTTTTGTACAGTAGTTGTATCTATAAGACTTTAAACCATTTTTAAGGGAAAGTAACTGAGACTTTTGTCAATCATCCAGATTTGCAATCTTCATGAGGCTAGGTGCTGTTTTTTTTTTTTTTTTTTATCACTTGTAGAGGTAATCATTTGTAAACAGTAAATGATGCATATACAGACCGGAATGCATCTGTTGTGTGATGGAAAGGAAACAAAATGGAGAAGAAAGTGAATGAGAGAAAGGAAAGGGGAAATTTTTGAATCATCAAGTGCCCCAAAGTAATTTTTGTGACATTCATTCCATCAGCCACCTATGCCTGGTGTTGACAGGGTCTCAGGTCCGTAGAAATCTAGGGAATCTACCAACCCAGGATGCATAAATAATGTTTACAACTTATTAAGAGAATAAGGAATAAAGCTAAAATTCTTATATGCAGCATTTCTTCAGCTGCTAACTGATGCCAAGATGAGCAGTTTCACAACTGAAAATGTACACTCAAATAAAGCTTGGAGTACTTGAACAGTAGGAAATTCCACTAACCAATCAAGGGACTACAATGTGAATATTGTTTAAGCATGATGGACAGTCTAAAAGTAAGAAGTTGGCAAATTCTCTGAAAGATAAGTAACATTTTTTTCCTATACGTAATTGACTTAGTCAGATTTTTCACTGCTGTGATGAAAGACCAACCAGAACAACTTTAGGGGAGGAAAAGTTTAGGTAGGGGTTCATGGTTTCAGAGGTCCCAGTCCATAGTCAGCTGGGACCTTGGGGCTCCAGGTAAGGCAGAGCAACATGGTGGAAGAGTATGGCAGAAGGAAGTGGCTCACATGGTGATCATGAAGCAGAGAGAGAGAGACTCCACTCACCAGATACAAATTATATAACCCAAAGGCACGCCCCCAATGACCCACCTCCTCCAAACACATCCTACCTGCTTTCACTTAGTCAGTTAATCCCACCAGGGAGTAAATTAAACCCACTGATTGGGTTAAGACTTTCATAACCCATTTATTTCTCCTCTGAATCTTTTTGCATTGTCTCACACATGAGCTCTTGAGGGGCACCTCACATCCAAACCATAGTAGTAATGGTATCTTCTAACAAGAAATTTTTCTAGAATCTCATTCTTTAATGAGAGGCTACTCATATATATGGCATCAAAATATCATTCTAATATGAATTTTCTATTTAGTTAATAATTTGCTTCCTATCCATTTTATGACAGAAAATAAACTTTAGGGTATATTTGAATTATTTTAATTATTCCAGTTTTAATGAGAAACTAGGAATCTCACAAAGAATTTCCTAAAGTGTGATCATTTATGAGCTTTTATATAATAGCTTTTGGTTAACTTTACTACTCCAAATAGCTGAATGGTTGGAAGAGTAGAGGTAGAAAACCTGAATAATACATATTTTAGTTTTTATCTTAAAAACTATACATTTGTATTTCATCAGCCACTAATAATTGCTGGAGTAAGTAGTGATCTCCAGTCACAAAGTCTTGTTTTTTCTGTAATTGAACTTCATGGTAGACAGTTTTCCTAATGTGATTCCTCCATTATGAGGGACTTATAAGGTGGTGAGGTATTACAAATTGACCTGATGACTTCATTGTAGATGACGATAGGTTCCCCAAAAGCTAAATTAAATAATGGAAACAAATCCAAATTAGTAGGCAGATATAAATAGTACCTAAATTTTTTCTGTGATTCACAAGCCTCGTTTCTCTGTCATATGATCTTTAATGCTTCAATAACTACCTCAGATGAAAGTCTTCCTCAAAGCTGATGTGCTAATCTTCCAGAGACAAGATTGTATTATCTTTCCCATTGGCAACAGATTTCAAGAATTGTGAAGAATAAGATTCATTACTACTTGCAAGCTCACATGTTAACCTATCATAGTGTGAAGGATATGAGCAGAATACAAGAGACTCTGGGACAAAGAGTCGCTTGTAACAGCAGCAGCAGTAGAGGTATATGACGGGAGAGCCATCCTCAGCTTAGGGAAGTGGGAATGTTTATGCTGACTGCTTCTTTCTCTGAAGAGAGATTCTATCTTTATTTTTCAAATCTGAAAGCCAGAGATTGACAAAGTGTGTGTGTGTGTGTGGAGGAAGAAAGTATTTTAGGTTTTGTTGGCCAAATACAGTCTCTGTTGTACATGCTTTTTATTATTTGTTTATTTATAACTTTATAACTCTTTGCAAGTAAAAAAAACCAACCAAACAAACAAACAACTTTTCCCTCGCAGATTCTGCGATTATACAAAAGCAAGGCACAGGTTGCATGACCCTGCTGGCTATTGCTTGTCAACTCCTGCTATAATCTTCCAGATGTTCAAGGAGAAAACACTATCTCTATCTTCCAAAGATATTCGCAATGCGGGAACCCTTGGAAAGGTAGTTGAACTCAGAACTATGGCAGCCAGTGCTTTTGCTCAAAGGCATGCAGAAACCTGAAAGATCCAGTGAAAACTGCCTCTCAGGAATATTCTCTCCTTGTTTTCTACAGACTTGACTTCTGATGAATTTTCTCATGAACATATCACTTCATCAGTAATTGATTATTTGATCTGCAGACAGTGGAATCAAATCCGCTTAGTTTTTTTTTTGTGTGGCCTTTGAATTATACTGTTACCACAAAGAAACCAAGTAAGTGAAGGAAATAGAGTCTCTAAAATATTTTATTTAAAACACAGTCTGTAATATAGCTATGGTTACCAAAGCCAGTATGTTTCTAACACTTTTGATACTAGCAACAAAAAAAAAAACCTACTAATTTCCTAATGAAAGCCCACTTTTGACCATCTGCTGATTAACTAGATAGCTGATGTGATCAAGGATAACAAGAGCTGAAACAGTTTTAGTTTCCACCTCTGGATAGTGGCCTGTCTGACAAAATGCCACATGACCACTCCTGGGGTAGAGATCTCTAATTGGAATGCTAACTACACAGAAAATATCATGATGTCCATGCTTAGATATTCTAATGAAAATTACAGATGTCCTGACACACGTTCAAAGGTAGCCCTTGGTTTTTGTCTTTATCACATTTCCAGACAGAGAGACATTTGCAGAATTACTTGAGGCTGAGCAATTGTCTGATGCAACTGATACATCCCTTTTCCCCAACCAAAAGTCTCTCAAGGTACGTCCTCTTTCAATCATCTTGATATCCCTTTGGAGTAGCAGGGAATTCTTAACTCTACTCAACTATACCTTTCTACTTTGAGGCCTAAAAGAATAAACCTTGACTGCTATCTGGTTCATACTGATATTCATGAACTCTCTAGGAAGTCATCCCAAGCCCACCTGCAAAACAATCCCTTCATTGAGAGTTTCCTGCTTTTGTGCTATGCTAAGGCATAGAGAATTCAAGAATTTTGCCATTTTCTTAGCAACTACCAGTGACTGACATATGGGACCCTTCAGTTTCAATTCTGTACTCTCATAAGGGTTGGATGGTGACAGACTTCAAGCCTTTTCTCAGGGACAAATAATAATGTCTTACTCTGTTATTTAATCTCTAGTCTTCTTTATTTCTCACTTAATAGGAGATATTAATAAGAATATTATGAATACATTATCTCACTTAGACTAATAAATGCTATTCACCTTCACTTAATGCTCTTGACACAATACACATCAAACTCATGAGTCTGGAGATCAAAATCAGGAGGGAATTCCTCTAGTGAATGAACCTTTGGTATCATGAAGCACTACAAGCACATACTAAAATAGAAAATTATAGTGTGATTCATGATAGAGTCATTCATTCATCTATGCACTAAGTTAACCTATATATATATACATATACATATATATGTGTATATGTACATATATACACACACGCACACCTACACACATACACACACATGCACATACATACATACATGCAAAATGGGAATTGAAACATGGGGCACTCTGCCACTGAGATAGATTCCCAGCCTTTTATTGTTGTTGTTTAAACTTTTAAACACTTTTTATTCACTAAATATGATAGGATTTAAAAAGAAATATATGCAAACTCTTAGCAGGGAAAGGTATAGAACATTCTTGTTAACTGAAGTGTGCAGGCCTATGTCAACAAGAGAGGGCCATTCCAATTCTTATTTATAAGATGAAGTTTCATGTACATAAAAAGCAGGAAGCTTGTTCTGACTTCAGTACATATGGGAAAATGTTTCAACAGATCAATTTTTAAAAGAGGTTGCATTCTAGAAGTTTTCTAGCTTATCCTCCATCTTCAGCATTTTCTTAGTTCACTAAGTCTGGACAATAACTTTCTCATACATTTATTTACCTTCCTTATAACAATCATGTAACTCTAAAGCTGATAAATCTATATAGCTAGATGGTATATTTTCATTAGTCTTTTACATGGAATGACTGAAACATGATTGTCATTCCAGTTGTTCCAACCTTTTTTATTTATTATTTTGCAAGTTGCTGAAAGCCTTGCTGAGTTGCTGAGGTTGGCTTTGAACTTGCCTCAGCCTTCTGACTTGCTGGGATTACAGGTGTCTGTCACCACACCTGGCAACCTGTTATTATCTACATTGAGTTAGATCAGTTTGTCAACCTTTTCTTGTTATCTACTTTCTCCCCCTAATTATACTCCTTTCCCATGAAATTTTAGTAATACAGATATACTGTCCATCTACTTATGCTTATTAACCCTTTTGGAGAATGCTAAGCCATTATATCATCTAAGCTCTCCGTGCCCCTGCCTTTGGAGGCCATGTTGCCTACACTGAAAGTGCCCGTGCTATTTTGGCAGAAATGACGGTACAACATACAGATGAGGTCCCTGTCCTCAGAGCACTGACAGGTATGCCATCACATAACAGGACGAGTGCTATAATAGAGCTAAAAATAACCAGCTAACTTATCCAACTGGTGAAAGTATCTCCCAGCCCACACATCAGAAGAGGAGGTTTCCCTCCACTGTCTGCTGGGATGCCACAAGGAGAGGATCAATTTGAGTCAGTTTGGATTTTGAATAGTTTCAAACAAAAAATGCCAGGGCTGGAGGCGTAAAAACCAAAATGAAGAATAAAATGACTAAATTTAATTTGAGATTTTCCCATGAAGTTTGGAGGACATAGTAGATTGATATTTAATGCTAAAATATGCTAAGAGGCCAGCAGTGGAGAGGGCTGGTTGGGGAAAGGACTGCCATCCCACTGAGAGATGATCAAAAGTCCTGGATCCTTTAAAAACAGATGTGGAACTCACTTTAGAAACATTGGCTATTTTAAAGGGATAATGCTCAGGAGGGCCTCACAGAGAGGGCAAGACATCTGTGCAGAAAGGACTGGAGGTGGACAGTGGGTAGGAAGCCAAGGAGGAAACCAAGGAGGGGCCTGCCTGAATGGAGGGGCTGTATTCAGACTGGCCAGCAGAAGAACCACGAAGACAAAAGAGCCCACAAGAGGCTTTAAACAGCTGCTATGGTCAGAGGAAACCACTGCCAGATAATATCAGTGCCAGCCAAATAAGACACATCCCGCCCTTCCTTTCCTTCCTCCGCCTTCCTTCCGCAGCCCAGTGTGTGAAGGAAGAAAGAGAAGAAGCCTAAGACGGGGAAATGAACGAGGTTACCAACCACACACCCCTTCCCCCTGCAGGGCAGGTGTTCAGCCTGCTGCTATAGGCCCGAAACAGAAGAAGAAAGAAAACTCGACCTGACGTAATTTTTGGAGATTAAGAAAAGTCTTAAACGTATTAATCACTGTCATTGCTTTCGTACTAGAATTGACTAGAGAAATTTTTGTTATCTTGGAGTAAGCAATAAATTCTAAAACTTGCTTAAGATTTTATCAACACCAGGCAGGAATACTGGGTAGTTCTGATTGGGCTGTGTGGGGACAGCATGATATTACATCTGAGGGCCCCCTAAGAGGCAAGTGTGCTCAATGGGTCCTTAGACAGGACCTGGAAAGCCTGCAAATCTGCCTTGGTTCTGCTAGGGCAAGAGCAAGGTGACCCTCTGTTTTAGAAATTGGGGTGAAAGCAAGGAGCCAACTGAAGTATGTAATAGAGATCAGCAGAAGCTAGAGGGAAACTGAGTCTAGTGCAGGCCTCCAAGATGAGGAAAAGTGGGTCCCCCTTGAGAGTAGGCAGATATCACCCACAGAGTCACTCAGGGAGGCAGCAGGGCCACCACCCTTACAATGCAGACAGAATACCACAACTGGAACCATCCCGAACCCGGCTAGTGTCCATGGAGTAGCCACTTCTTCCTACCACCTTCAGGTCATCTTGATTCCCTCTCACCACCCCAGATTCCATCTTAGAGGGACAAGTATGAAACTAAGAGAGAACAATGTTCCCTAAAACCAATCCTAGTGAAAGGGACAATTTAATTAATTTTATCACAGCAATTTATACACTGGATTGACATTCATTATTGCATCCCCTGCCACCTAGGCAGTGGGAATGTTGGGGGGTGGGGAAGTTCTAGGTGGAATACATAAACATTTCTCTTACTCTTGGGATAGCAATTAAGTAAATCTGTGATGTCTCCTGATACGCTGAGCACCAGAATTAAAATAACAGTCAAAATATCAGCCATGCAGATGTAATTCTCATTTTTTAGCTACCCTATTTTAACAGGGCTGGAAACATTTCCCCTCACTGATGCCTAAAAGCAGGGACAGTTCTGCCCACAGTGCTCTCTGTGGTCCCTTCCATGTGGTCATGCTTTTATTTACATGCTTTGTATGCAGTGGTGCTTAACACATTTCCAATAAAAAACAAGGGATCTTATAGTATAGAAATGTGTTTAAACATGATGTCTTCAGTCCTTTTCAGATGCCATCGCACTTCCTGAAGTCTAGTTCTCAGTGTTTTAAACTGTATGTTGTAACCACAGCATCTGCTTTTACTCTTTCTGAAACTCTTTTTTTTTTTTTTTGTTTCATTCATCTATCTTTGTCTCTGCACACTTGCATTCTGGTGTTTTGTATTAGGCTTTTGAAAGGGAGACATTCTCTCCATCTAGTCTTGAAAATCTTCAATGCATTTACTTGGACTGCTGTGTTAATATTTGCTAGGGTTAGTTTTCTCAACATCACAGAACTACTGGGCTTTTCCTGTTGAATTGTTCTTTGCATCTTAACTTTTCTTGAAAGTCTTCCAAAGAAAGCCCCTTTACATAATATATCCATGAGGTCCATTCTTCCAGGTTACCCCCTCTTTCTGATCTTCCTGACATCTACCACCATGAACATGTGCCCACTTACCTGTAGGGATTCTTTGGTGGTCACAACTTTCGGGCTTGTTAGGGTAGTTGACTTCAGTAGTTTCCACCATTTCCTTAGGTCTCAACCCCCTAGAAATGACTCTGTCTTTCTTAATAGATTTGAACATGAATAATTTCTGGCATTTGAGTAGCTATGAAAACAGACTCTCTGGAAACTGTACTTCTTCTCCTCATTCTTGCAAAAAGGAAAGGAAGAAAATGAGACATGGAGAAAAGTAAAAGAAGTAAAGAGGGAAGGAGGATAGGAAAAAGGGAGGGAGGAACATATTCTTTTATAACTGGTGCAAGAGACAACATACCTAAGTTTAGCATACACAATTTTATGATTCATGTTTTACCTAGTGACAGACAACAATATAAGCACTTAGAACTCCTTTAAACTTTTCCTTAAAAATATACAAAGTTTAGAAAAGCAAAAATAGAAAGCATGGTGATTTGGAGAGCTCCTATTTGAAAAGTCAGAAGGGTGTCCAAGGGTAGCTGTGACCTACAACACTTGTGCTCTCTGTGTATCTGCGATCTTTCCTATGAATTAAAAGGGTTGAATTAGAGCATTTTGAGGATCTTCTCTAATTGGTATATACCAAATTTCATTAGACCTTAGCTAGCACAAGGGTTGGCTGGTGAACAAAGGTCTACAGGTGAAATCTGGCCAGCCCACTTGATTTTGTAAATAAAATTCTATTGAAACACAGACACATTCATTAGTTTACAGATTGTTAATGGCTTGTTCTGCTGCAATGCAATATTGGGTGGTTATGATTGAATCGTGTGGCTCTCAAAGCCTCATGTGTTTCCAATCTGGACATTTAGAGAAAAGGTTTGCTGACCTATGAGTTAGAATATCACATTTGAAATGAAATGATATTAGGCAATTAGGAGACTAATCTTCCACAATTTGTAAGCCAGCAGGTATCCCATTGTCTTAACAGTGCTATGTCTGTTTTTATTTCGAAAAGTGTGCATATCACAAATTGAATCACTGGATTTTAATATACCTATTCAACCAGATCCCAGATTACCATAAAAATCAGATCACTGCCAACACTGTGGAAGTCCCTTTATGCTGCCTTCCAGTCACTACTATTCCTATGGGCACTCATGATCCTGATTTCTAACACCATATTAATACTTTATAAAAATGGAGTTGTACGGCATGTGCTTTTAGGATGTATAACTTTTTTCACTCAACAGTGTACATTCCACTTGTGAAATGCATCCAGTGGTATGCTGAAAAACCAGTCCTCTGAGGGAAATAAAAAGCCAACAGAAAAAAAGTTCCTGATTTATGGCATCTGTTGGTCTCTATGGCACAAATATACTTACTATGCTTGATTTCAGGGTGAAAATTTGATCTCTCTGAATGTGGAATTAGGCAGAGGTGCTAACAGTTTGCTGTTGCCAGTAGGTATGAATTAACTCTGGCACACTATTGAATTACATTGTTGAGAATAGTTGTATGCTCTTTATTCTCTTTTTATATAGATGTGATGATATGACAGTTTATCTATCAGATTATTAATGGACATATATGGGTTATTTTCAATTTGTGTTTTTTATAAATAATGCTGCCATTGACACTTAGTATAAGTCTCTTGATAAACAAATGCAAGGGTCTCAGTGGGGCCTATGCCTGGAAATGGTACTGGAAAGTTCTAGGCCTGCATATGTTTAGCATTTTTTCTGTTTTATGTTCCCACCATCAGGTATGAAAGTCCAGTTGCTCCACATCCTTGCCAAAATTTGATGTTCTCAATTTTTTCATTTCAATCATTTTCATATGTGCAGTGATCTCCTGTTTTGATTTTGATGTTAATTTCCTTGCTGACCAATGTGGATATTTTTCATATGTTTACTGACTATTTGATATTCTGTCTTGTGAAATATTGTATCTTTTTTTTTTCACCTGTCAGTCTTTTTTCCATTTCTTACTGATTTTTCCTTCTCCTTATGGACACAAACTAAGTCACCATCCATTATTCAAAGCACATGCTATTTGAACCCCCACTGTATTGTTTAGTCTCTTATTCAAATGACACACATTTAAGTTAGTCTGATATTTCCTTTCATTTCAGAAGTTAAAGAATTTTAGTAATAACATACACAGTCTTAATCTACAGAAAGAGAGTAACAATTTCTCATCTGCTTATTCATGAAATTAACATTGAAAAGATAATGTAGATTGTTATTACTTCTATTTTTAGTAGAACCTAATGTCTTTCTTTCTAAAAGAAACAGAAAAGCGAATTGTTCATGGAGAGGACACCAGGCCATAGATAACATCCAATGGGAACCTGTCCTCCTGTTTTATGCCTGGGGTGAGCATGGAAGTCAACCTACCATACCATCCTTTATATGCTCATGCTTCTGCTGAAGATGCCATTTAGTTGTTTGTAAACACAATTTTGTGCCACCAAAACATTCTCTAATCAAAACCTAGACTTGTAGGTTCATTACCAAAAGAGAAGGAAGAAGAGACATCTTGAAGTAGCAAGCCTTCTGGTGGCTGACCTCCAAGATTACCACTGATGACTCTCACTCTCTGATATTCACAGCTTTGTTGACTCCCTCTCATATTGAGAAGGGTGGACCTATGAAACAAACAGGATATTGCTGAAATGGAGATGTGTGGCTTGAGACTGTTACACTGAGCTTTTACTCCCTTCTATCATATGCTGTAAGCACTGGCAGGAGAACACTTAAGAAGCCCTATAAGAAGGTTATCTTGTGAGAGACAGAGGCCTTCATCTGACAGACAGCAGCAGCAAGTTGCCCTCCATGTGAGTAAACCATACTGGAAGTGGGTCCTTGTGTCCTCATCAAGTCATCAGATGAGGCAGCTCCAGTCTACACCTTGATTAAAGTGTCATAAGAAATGACCTTAGTTCATTTTCTCTTGCTATAACTGAATGCCACAATCTGGATAATTTATAAGCAATAGAGGTTTCTTTAACTCACAGTTATGGAGGCTGGGAAATGTAAGAGTATGGTATTGGCATTGCAATGGCCTTCTTGCTACATCCTAACACAGCAAAGGGCATCATGTTAGCTTGCATCTCTCTTCTTCTTATGAAACCCTCATGCCATCTTGATGGGACCCATCCTGAGATTCATTTGATCCTGATCACATCCCAAAGGCCCCACCTCCCCTTAATCCTTTGGGGATTAAATTTCCAGCATGTAAACTTTGGGGGTATAACTCTGTAATCGCAACAGAGCCTCTGAGCCAGAATCACTCAGGTACAATGCTCTCAGATTCCTGGCCCATATAATTGTATGACATAGCAATTGTTTTAACTACTGTAAATTTCAAAAATGTTATATGTAGCAACAGATAATTCTCACCTTCAAAAACTCAGTATTGAATTTGCTATGAAAGCATTATAGAGCCAGGGTTGACTTTAGGAAAAATAATTTGGAAAGTAACATCAAGATTACTCTTTAAAAAATATTCTACAAGGGAGTTATTTATGATCTTTGCAATATAAGGGACAATGGTGACGTGACACTGAGGCAACACTAGGAGTGGAAAGGAGCAGCCACAGACTAAGGCTTCTAAGCAGGACATGTGGAAATAAGATTAAGTGAAATAAGAAAGCTGCAGTGGTTTTCAAACCAAAAGGGCACATTCCTATTATTTTGCTGGAGAAAGTGAAAGATTTATACGGAATTGCAGGAGGATTCAACATCAAATAAAATTGTCTTTATCATTGTCAGCATCACCAATAACTTTTGATTTTAATTCTCTCATAATTACTCAGATAACATTCATGAATCATAGTAAATAATACAATATGAACATATATGTTCAATTTTTTTCCCCACAGAAATAAGTTACACACATGCTGCATGGAAAGTATTATCATTTGATGAGCCATTTGGTTATAAATAAAGCCATGTGTTTTGGCAGAGATTATTACGTGAAGATTTAGCTTGATCAGAGCTGATAACTCCATGTTCTACTCAGAGACTGACTGGAAAGTAAATTCATCCTTATCATGTTGACCCAGCAGTGCTGGAGTGCATCATAAAATATTTGAAAGCAGCTGTTATAACATATTATAATCCCCTGGAAATCTCTTCTCACTCAAGAGGTCACATGTCACCTAAGAACTATCCTGTTCCACTGAAGGTATTCTGGAAACATAGCTTCTTTACACACCAAAGCGCCAGGATGGACCTATTTCATCATCACACATCCAACAATTATTTGAATGAAAACTTGAACTTTATATCAGCCAACACAGGGCAGATAAAAATTTAAAATCCAAGACTATAAATACAAAAGCTCCCTTCCCTGATGACCTGAAACATGTGCATTTCACCCTAGAAAGCTATTTACAAGGGCACAGTGAGGGTACAGATGGACCTATATAATGTTACCATAGGAAAGCAAATATAATAGATTTCATGGCAGGGGATGATGACAATGATTAAAAGCACTAACTCCTCTAGATTCACTCAATATCAACAATTTAAGTCACATACAAAGACACCCTCAGAATGACTGAAGTGAAATAAATAGATGTTTCCCCCTTTCCAGAACTAATGCTGGAATTGGTTTACTTGGTATTTCTATATTTCAGTGGTAAAATACAAAACTAGCATCAATAAATAACATTTCTCCCGTTTTGAACTAAGGGCTGGAAGGGTGTGGCCAATGTGATTCAATATTTGTGTTGGTTTTTCCAAGTTCTGTTTAGTACTTTGCCCCTCTGTGTTCTTCCAGTTGCTCACTGCTCTTTGCTTGATAGTGGAGTTTACTTGGAATAGAATTTGTATCTAACACCTAGCTTTGTTCAGAGGCTTATAAACTCCAATATTTTTTCATTATTATTCTAAGAAAACATTCATTTACAGGGGAAATCAACTTAACAAGACATACTTTATGAGTTGTCCACTTAAGGGAACTGGATGATGAAGAGGCCTCGAAGTAGTTCTCTAACTTTGGTATGAATCAGAATTACCTGTGAACTTATTAAAACATAGATGCTTAAAATCTCCCTAGCTATTCAATCAGGCTCACTCCTGGGAGGTGTGCTGCATATATGTTCCTAAATGAGCCCCCAGATAATACTGAAATGCCTCAAAAAATCATCCCTTGATTTGCTTTCAGCATCAACTTTCAGATGAAGAAGTTATCCATTTGGAATCTTTAAAGAAGCAACACAGGCCTACTTTGTCTTCTATTTGGTGCAGGGTCTCTGGTCTAATTCCTAAGTCCTTGATCCATTTTGAGTTGAGTTTTGTGCAGGATGAGAGATAGAGGTTTAATTTCATTTTATTACAAATGGATTTCCAGTTTTCCCAGCACCATTTGTTGAACAGGCTATCTTTTCTCCATTGTATATTTTTGGCTCTTTTGTCTAATATGAGGTAACTGTATTTTTGTGGGTTTGTCTTCTATTCTATACAATTGGTCTGCCTGTCTATTTTGGTGCCAGTACCATGCTGTTTTTGTTTCTATTGCTCTGTAGTACAGTTTAAGGTCTGGTATTGTGATACCTCCTGCTTTACTCTCTCTGCTCAGGATTGTTTGGGCTATTTGAGGTCTCTTATTCTTTGAGATGAAGTTCATGATTGCCTTCTCTATTTCTATGAGGAGTTCTGTTTGAATTTTTATTGGAATTGCATTGAATCTGTATAGTGCCTTTGGTAGAATGGCCATTTTGACAATATTAATTCTACCTATCCAAGAACATGGGAGATCTAAGTAGGCCTGAATCTTCATCATGTTGGATTGGGATCAGACTTCCTTAACAAGACTTCCAAAGCACAAGAAATCAAAGCAAGAATCAATAAATGGGATGGACTCAAACTAAAAAACTTTTTCTCAGCAAAGGATACAATCAATAATGTGAAAAGAGAGCCTACAGAGTTGGGAAAAAATCTTTACCACACACACTTCAGATAGAGCACCAATCTCCAAAATTTATAAAGAACTTACAAAACTTTACGCCAAGAATGCAAAGAACCCAATCAATAAATGGGCCAAGGATCTGGACAGACACTTTACAGAAGATGATATACAGGTGATCAACAAATACATGAAAAAGTGTACAAGATCTCTAGTAATTAGAGAAAGGCAAATTAAAACAACTCTAAGATTTTATCTTACCCCGATTAGAATGGCTATTATCAAGAACACAAACAATAACAGAGGTTGGCGTGGCTGTGGAGAAAAAGGCACACTTCTACATTGCTGGTGGAGCGGCAAATTGGTTCAGTCACTCTGGAAAGCAATGTGGAGATTCCTCAGAAAACTTGGAATGGACCCACCTTTTGACCCAGTTATCCCACTCCTTGGTTTATACCCAAAGGACTTAAAATTAGCATACTATAGTAACACAGACACATAAATGTTTATAGCAGCTCAATTCACAATAACTAGACTGTGGAACCAACCTAGATGCCCTTCAACAGATGAATGGATAAAGAAGCTGTAATATATATATATATATAACATATATATATATATATATATATACACACACAATGGAATACTACTCAGTCATAAAGAAGAATATTATTATGGCATTTGCAGACAAATGGATGGAATTGGAGATTATCATTCTAAGTGAAATAAGCCAATCCCCAAGAAACGAAGGCCGAAATGTTTTCCCTGAGAAGTGGATGATGATATAAAATTTGGTTGGGGGGTGGGCGGTGAGAGAAGAATAGAGGAACTTTAGATTATGTAGAGGGAAATGAGAGGGGGAGAGGGTGGGGGTATGAAAAATGGTGGAATGAGACAGGCATCATTACCCTATGTACATACATGATTAATAATAATGATATGAATGTACATCATGCACAACCATAGAAATGAAAATTTGTACCCCATATGTGTACAATGAATCAAAATGAAATCTGTAAAAATGAAAATAATAATAACAAAATTTTTTAAAGAAAGAAGAAACACAATTGGTAATGACACTCATCAGATTTCCTAGACTTTAAAACCACGTATCCTGGCAGTAAGACTTCTAACCTTCCAAAATTTTTCTTGAATCTCTCTTGTGGGCAAATTCCTTTTAATTAATTTTACAGTAGAATAGGTGATAATGGACATTCTATATCATAAAAGGAACAATTTCTTCGTCGTGCAAATTTCCTCATTCTCACAAATCATTGTTTTGTGATTTGAATCAGATGAAGTGCATCTTTTGGAATGAAGGAAGTTTAAATAGACTGTTTTGTAAACATGAGCTATCAATTAATTCTCTAACCTCTTTTATCCCTTGTTCTCTTTCTAGCTCACTTTCTCCCACCCCCCTCACTCTGGGATTCTGACTGACTATAACCTTGGTTTTCTTGTGGATGATTAATAAGGAAAAGATTACAACTTATAACTCTCACATTTGGAAAAATGTAGGACTTGGTTGAAAGAAACAACTGAGACCCACGCCCTGCAGCCTGCACTGTTCTCTGATGGTGGTGGCAGTGTAGCATCAGGATGCTTCTGATGACAGGACAAGCCATAGCAGGGGAGTGACTGTGGGTTTAAGATCTGACATTAGGCCTCTGTCAAGGTAATGGCTGTAAACAGATTCCTCTTTATAGTGTTTCCTTCCCTTCATTGTATGCAAAGCACAGCTCCCATTCCAGCTGCTTCATTAATATCCTGGATCACAGATGAGATAACAAAGTTCCACAGGAATGAACATAGGTGTTTCTACAGGATTGGGCCTTTGAGTGTGTGCATTGTTGTTTCTGAGCAACTAGTACTGGTAAAGATTTAGAAAGAAGGAAGACAGCATCAAGAATCGTACCTCCAGATATTTGCAAGCACCGCAGCATGCAGATTAGGTTTTGGTTTTTGTCTCAGGAGTTCTGCATGGATTTGTCTGTTGTCTCCAGAAAAAGAATAAGAAGCACATTTGCATTTTCCAAATTAAAACGTAGTCAATAATAGCTTTTGCCAGGTAACGGGGCTAGTCAGATATCAAATCCAGGGGGTGGGCTTTCCAGATTAGTAATAGCAACATGAGACCAAGAGATAGGTAGTTTCCATAACCTTGGAGAGAGGTAAATGTGAGTGGCAAAAAGGAGGGAAGCATAAAGAATAAGGAAGCAGAGTAAGTGCCAGCAATTTCCAGAGAGCAACAGAAATAATTTCAAACACTATAGGAATACAAAGTTCAGGTGGCCCTGGTGGATCAGATGCCAGAGGAGGTAGCTGGATATCAACGACTAAAGCAAAAAGTCAGGTTGAAAATATAAGCCATTTTATCAGATGATTTGCTTGCTGCCCCTCCTGGATTTCTCTGGTCTTCTGTGAGTGATGAGGGTCTTGTTCTGCATGACATCTACTGGGCACCATATGACTCTCTGGTACTCCTTTTACATGTCAAGAGACTTATGGAGATTAAAACACAGAGTGTATATTTAGACAAATTATCCTGTTTTAAATTTTATTTTCTAAATTGGCTGTTCACTTTGTGTATGGAAAATGGATCATTTAAATTATGCAAAGCTCTTGAGAAGTTATATTCTAGTTAAAATTCTGCTTTGCATTAACCAATATAGAAACCAGCTATATATAAAAATGCAATCATAGAATTGAGGTTTATATTCTGTACTTTTTGATTGTGAAAAGTCAAGTGGTAAGGTGGAAAGAACATTAGAATAGGAACGAGACTGGGATTCTAATCCTGTCTCAAATATAGGTATAAACATAGGCAAAAATTTACTATATATAGACCTGTTTCTTATTTACTAAAAGAGGCAAACAATATTTTCATTACCTTGTAGATTTACTGAGAGGTAATGAAAATATTATGTATGTGTATGTTTTTAATGAACATAAATAGTTTTACATTTCTTAAACTCAGTATAATAGATTTTATCCAGTCTAAGTTTTTATGATTGTAAAGAAGTTAGGGCTGATTGTTTTATCATTATTTTATGATTTCCCTCATATCATCATTTTATAAATAATGAACCTGTTAGGATTTAGATATGAGTTGTTCCCCCAAAAACTCATGTGTGAGACAATGCAAGAATGATCTGAGGTAAAATGATCAGATTATGAGAAGTATAACCTAATTAGTGGATTAATCCACTGATATGGATTAACTGGATGGTAATTATAGACAGGTGGAGTGTGACTGGAGGAAATAGGTCACTGGGGGGTCTGCCTTTGGGGTTTATATTTTGTCTTTGATGTGTGGAGCTCTCTCTTTGCTTTCTGGCTGCCATGTCCTGAGCTGCTTCCTCTGCAGAACCCTTCCACGATGATTTCCTGACACAGGCCTGGAGCTATGGAGTCAGCCAACCATGGACAGAACCTTTTAAGCTATAAGCCAAAATAAGCTTTTGGTCACAGCCACACAAAACTGAAAACAAACACAAACAAACAAACAAACAAACAAACAGAACCTGAGTTCACTTCTTGATTGGATGCTTGAGCAGACATCCTTGCCCTCTAGTAACTTACCTTCTAGCATGAAATATATCAAATCCAGCAGCTATCTTCTGATTGCCTCCCTACATCCATTTCTCCTTCTCCCTTCCTACATGCTTCTGAATTTCCCAGCTGAATAAGTTTGAGTATATTAACATTTCTAATAGTTTTTCTAATTGGCTTACATCCATCACTGGTCTAAGAATTGGTTTTGGGGAAAACAATCTGTAAACCAAATCAAGGTTGATGTAATCAGAGTGAATCTCAGATGTTTTGCTCAGAATTGGAACATGGACTCTTTTTTGTTTGGTTTAATGCAGAAACCAAGGATGAGAGGCTTGGTGTGGCCACCACCACCAAAAGAGATCTAGGAGCTACCTGTAGTCATCCAGGAGAAAACTGATTCTACATATGGATTAGTCCATGATAAGATACCCACCCCACTCCCCATGCCCTCCCATCTCCTGTGAGATTCTGTTAGAGTAAGCCTGTGATCTGAGACCCAAAGCATTCTTAAAAACACCCAACCCCTTGGCTCAGATGACACTTCGTTGCACTAGTTTTGAGAATCTCTGCCTTGTAGCTTATTCAGTGGCAGAACCAGGAACTTTGGTAGAGAGTTAAGTTCTGAATGACAGATTTCTTCTGGAATGCCCTTCTACAAACTACATTGTTGCATAAGTCTTTGTTTATTTAGGATTAATTTGTCCTTTTGAAATATTATTCAGAATTCATTTGTTCACTTACTCCAATCCATTTAGTGCTAAGTATGACCTTGTATAGTGGCATAATGGAGCAAAGGAAGGGGAAGGTGGCATCTCCCCCATCTCCCCTAATATTCCTGCTGGGAGGTACAAGGTAGCTTACCTCACAGCGCAGTAGTAATTCTGACAGGGCCATGTAAAACTGGTTATAAGTCTCACTTATAACCAAAGTAAGCTTCTTTGCATATCTTTGTTTAGTAAATGAGGTTAAGTAGAGTTGGCTGGCTTTCTGTTGTGGGAGGGGCTCAGAAAAGCTTTACTGAGAAGCAGAACTTGCTTTTGACCTTGAGGAATAATGAGAATTTGGATAAGGAAGGAAAGTCATAAAGAAGCAAGAAGGTGGAGAAAAGTATGTTTTGGACACAGTAAATAGATTGGCTAGACTGCTTCATCTGAAGGTGTAAATTTAGGAATAGCAATGTTTGTCTTCCTAGTACAGAATGCTGATACACAATTCCATGCTTGTTCTTTCATGAAAATGAAGTCTGTAAAAAGATTTTTATAAGCTGTTTACACCTCTTCTGTTCACGTGGGCACCAGGCTTCTATCTGAATGTTGTGTGGGTATAATGTAGCAGTGTTGGTGTCCTGTTAAGTTTGTTGAAAGGGTGTTCTACCTGTCATGTAGTCAGCCTGTTCCAGCCAGCTCTTAAATCAGCATATAAATAAGGAAACCAGGAGACCCCAGGGGACAGAAAATCTTTGCCATGATGTATATCCAAGGGTTTTCCTTAAAGAAGTGCAAAAAAAAAAAAAAAAAAAAGGGAAAAAAATGAAAAAACGTGTTGAAAACTTAGGAGGGTTTAAGGAGTGCAAAGTGCCTGCTTTTTAGTATGCTTTTTTTGGACCTGGGCCATTTTCACGTGCCCATGGTGTTTTATGCTTTCCCTAATTTATTGCTGATTTTATTTCATGACCCTTAATCCAGGAAATGCCACATAAGAAACACAGGGAGGAAACTCTCCTATCATAAATTTTAAATATACAAAAAATGATCATTGTTGGGCACCCATATGTCATGAAAAACTTGTCCCAGAGCAGATCACAGAGCACCATTAAAGATGGAGAAGGCATAGGAGACGACTGTTTCCTTCCTCTGATCTGATTAGTTATTAAAATGAAGTTTAATTACCATACTTTACAATGCATTTGTCATTAATGTATGTGCCTTAGCAACTCCCAGGCTAACCCAGAAGCCAGGGCTGGTTCCTTAGTACCAGCTGGGCTGCCCCAAGCAACTTCCTGAGTTAGAACTTTTTTGGTCAGTAGAGCAAACCCAACTTGCTTTAGATGTCTTTGATACCTGGTGCTTCTCTACCCTGCTGTGTTTCCGTCCCAAGTGCAGGCCTCACTGGACACACAGACTGATGTCCATCATTTCCACTTTTGACTCAGGCTCCATGTGAATGTTGCCTGATTTCTAATCTCCTTCAGCCTTAACTGCGATTCAGCTTCTCTCTTGACCCGCTGACTTTCACTTTGAACTGTTTATATTGCCTACTTTCACCTCTGACAAGGCTCACTGATGAGTTGGGGCTCTTAGCTATCCCTTGGTATGGGACTCTTTGTGTCCTGACACATTATCTCAGCTGACACAAATGGTTGCCTTCTAACAGGAATACAAGTCTGATTTAACCCTCGTAGATGAAGAAAGAATTAATCTCTTTGGTTCTGGGAAATACCTTTTCCTTTTTACTTTCATATAGAATTTGTCACCATTAAAATTCATGAAAGGCATTTCAATGACAAAACAATATTTGTTGATATAATCTCCCTTGAATATATCCAACGAGGACCTAAAGCAAAGGACCTCATACAACCTTAGTACCTTCTATCCTTCATCACTATGGGTTATGGTTAAGAATTATAGCTATCACATCATTAAAATGTATTCTGTGGTAATGGAAAACGGTACTTCTACTAAAACTCATCTACATCTTCAAAAAAACTTCTTGAGTCATCAAAGAATTGTTTAATTTGACATGATGTTCAATATTACTGGATCTCCATCTTGATTGCAGGTATCTGTATTTTTATATACACAAATAATTCTTACATGGAGCCCAGAGCATCCCTTGACATTGTATTGAAACACCCGGGGACCTTGTTAAAAACGTAAGCTCTGATTCAGGAGGCCTGGTTTAAAGCCTGAATCTACATTTTAAACAAACCACCAGGTATTCTAATGCTACAGGAAGTTCAAGTAGCAAGGATCTTGATAATAACTCAAGAATATTTTTAGATGGAAAGGGAATAGCATCTAACACACAATCTATGCTCAATATAAACTTGTTGAATGAAGGAGTAAAAAATAAAGACAAATATCGGTCACATGGGGAGGTTAACAGTTTGTTATATTAAAAGACCCAAGGCCAAGTAGAAAATTAATATAGATATAGGATATTGTCCAAAATGTATTCATTTTCCTGACTTTATGAATGATGCTGTTTCAGGATTCTGACATGGTTAGCTACTCTCAACACTATGTGTTGTGGCCAACTACATGTAAGAGCCAGTGCTAGCTCATGTTGGGATGACAAAGGAATTAGACAGCTATGCCTACAAAGAATGTATTTTGCAGTTTTGTTTATGAAAACTAACTTTGTTTAGAAAATAATACCTAAAGATAACTTGATTATCATAGGTTTATTATTAGAACTGATCCCTCCATTATGACTGATCAGTCATGTCTACTTATCCAACACCACATGCCATTCTGTCCTGAAGCTGGGCACTTGGCAGAAGCAGCAAAGCCAAGGTTCTTAGGTAAGGTAGGACCTTTTATATCACACAATAAGCCATATCATATTTTCAAGGGATGATGATGATAGCAATAGATATGTTAGATAGTAAATCTAGTAAGGATAATAAAAGCTAACAATTTATGAAGAGCTGAGAATGTACTATTTCACAAGAATTATTTTCTTTAATCTAGTTTTCAGAACTTTCCTATGAAGTAGGTAGTATGGGTTATTCTTTTACGTATGAGAAACTGAGACTCTGAAAAACAAATGATCTTGCTCAGCGTCACGTGGCTTAGTAGTTAGAGAAGCCAGGATATGAACACAGGCAGTATTGGCCCCTGCGGAGTGCATTCTCTTAACTCCTCATTTATGCTGCTCTAAGAGAGGGATAAACAAATATGATGGAGAGTCCAAAGAAAAAGAGACAACAGCTGATGGAGGGATTAAGTCTTGAAGGATTGTGACATTTCAGTAAGATGGTAGGTCATTCAGGGTGATAGAGTGGCTAGACAATTGAGACTGTGACTTTAACGTTTGAATCCTGGATGAGTGAGATTATGACGATGTGACATTCACAGCAACAGGAAGTCCAAAGGGAAACGAGGGGATTCCTTGAGTATTTATCAATAGATCATGCCATCATCAGAAGATTGGAAAACATATTCCTGAATTTCAGAAGAAAAAAGCCAAGGCCAAAAATACTGACTTGAGAGTTCAAACACTGAACAAGAAATTTCTTGTGTGCACACTTTGTTTTTGAAAGTAAAAATATTAGACAGGAGAAGACAAAATTGCAACTACTTTCACATGTCTCATAAGACAAAATGTTTACTTTTGAAATAATTTCAACCATTTAATAACCTTGATTTTTCCCCTGGTGAAGTGGAATTCTACATTGAAGAAGATACACTGTATACAATTATCAAAGTTTGGCAAAAATCATTCATTGATGTGCTAACCTAATCAAACCTAATTTGTATTATTTCTAATTGGAAGAACATGTAGTTTTTGGATAAAACCAATTTTTGTCAATGAGTGTTTGTTTCTATCTCAAACAATGCCCTCCAAGTATATAATATAAATGAACTTATCCATAATAGTGACCAAAAGGACAGTTATGTCATAATGTGGAACCAGTTCATGAGTGGTTAATAGCCCTGGCCTATGTTCACACCCTGGTTTGTGAAATTCAGCAGTAGTATCCTTATCTCTGAAATGCGGGTAATAAAGTCCACATTTTAGAGCTTTGGAGGGGAATAGTTGAATTGATACGTGTAAATTTCTTGGCCTAATATCTCATATGAAATAATAGGAGCTAAGATTTATTGAATGTTTCTCTGCCAAGGACTACTTTCAACAAGAAATGCTGTAGATTATTATTTCCACTAATATTATTAGAAAGACAGTGTTTTATACCAGGAACATGCCCTGGTCTTTTTGTTTCCTTATCTTTCTTCAGACTTTAACCAATTTAATTTTTAGAATACTGCTATGGAATCTAGGTTAATACTTAACAACAAATTTATCCCCCTAAAGTTATAGCAAGTAAATATTTTCCCCAACGTGGCATAATGCATGTTCATAATTGATCAAACATCTTCTTGGAACACTTTTTTGTGGTGAAAAAGAAGAACACTGTGAATCATCAATTCAATTCTGTTGTACAAATTGTGATTATTTTTATTTATTTTATTTCTGAGCAAACTCAAAATTCATCAATTCTCATTTTTGGAGAAAACTCTAAGGGAGTTTTGATACTCTTCTCACCTCCTGTTTTAATCATCAGTAATTAACCTGTAGCTCAAACTCCTTACTCTTAGCAAGGAAAACCTCTTTTACCTCCAAATACTATCTACTGGAAACATCTTATTTATTTGCATTCTGGTATTTGCATAGAAATAACACTTGCTTTCTAGAACTCCACTATTTCTTTTCACCATTATTTGCATTTCCATTCTGTAGGTTATTTCACAATGCTGTTAATTCCATAATCAAAGTATTATCACTTCATTTAGACAGAACAGTTCAGAGGCCACTTTTACCTAAGAATTCATAGTATTTATATAATTAGGAAGCAGTATATTCAGAAATGAGATTGCTGGATCAGAGTTCTATTTTTAGTCTTTAGAGGAATCAAATACTGTTTTCTGTAGTAGGTATGCCTATTTACATTCTTACCAACCATGCATGATGGGTTTCCTTTGTTCTACACCACCATCAACACAAGCAACACCTTAGAGATGTGCAGTTATATCTCATTGAGGTTTTGATCTAATTTTTCTGATGATGGCTGACAAGCACCTTTTTATATGCCTGGTTGTAATTTGTATGTTGTCTAAGAGAAACCTACACACCCAGGTTCATGGCAACATTATTTACAATAGGAAAAATGTAGAAATAAACCAAATGTCCATTGACAGATGAATAAAGAAAATTTGGTATACATATATACAATGGACTATTAATGAGTTTTAGAAAAACTGTCCTGTTATTTACAACAACATGGGTAAACCTAGAGGACATTATGGAAGTAAAATGATTCAGTTATAGAATGACAAGTATGCATGATTCCACGTAGGTGAATTATCTAAAATAGTCAAATGCATGAAAGCAGAGAAGAGAATGGTGGTTTCCAAACAAAAGAGTGGTGCAGGGGGAATTGAGAAATTGCTTTTCATTGGGTATGATGTTTCCATTGTATGAGATGAAGAAACTCTTGCCATCTGCCATACAATATATATTTAACAATATAATATTGCATGCTTTAAAATATGTTAAAAGGATAACTCTTTTTAAAAAATTTTATATATGTATATAAATATAGTTGTCAATGGACCTTTATTTTATTTATTTGTATATGGTGCTGAGAATCAAATCCAGTGCTTCATACATACTAGGCAAGTGCTCTACCACTGAGTCACAACTCCAGCCTGAAAGGATAATTCTTATATTGAATTCTTACCAAAAAAAAAAAACAAAACACCAAGTTTTCCACCTTAAGATCCCAAAAAACTAGCAAAGCAGGCAAACAATCAAAAATCACAAAAAAACACAAGGCTATTTTGAGGTATGTATTCCTTATCTTTAATATGATGATGGCATTATAGATGTACATATATGTCCAAACTCATCTAAATGTATACACTAAATGTGTACAATCCTTACATATAAATTATACCCCTTTAAAGCTTACAAAAATGACAAAACGATGAGTGAGTCACTTGAGAAAAAAAAAAAAAAAAAAACCAGGTCCATGCCATTTGATAAGTATTTTCCCTACATAGCAGAGTCGAAATAGCCATCCTTTAATACTACTATAGAAGCAAATGTAATTTATTCATTATTTATACAAGTGCCTATATACTTGTATCTATGTAGGCATTGCTTTGATTCTGGAATATAACATATCTCTAAAAGGTTAGTAGGTCAAGCAAAATTTAAGGAAAGAAATTTCATAAAAATGCTTGAAAAAAATACATCGATCCTGTTCATAGTGTCAAGGCAAGTTGTAGAAGACCCACAAAATACAAATGCTACAAGGGTCAAGAAGTTAAAACAAATGCATCAAAAGGCCTGGTGTAAATCAATGGGGTGTGGTAGGGGGAAGGGCAGCAGGCACCCCACCTGAAAACATTGTAGAAACAGTTTGAGCCAAACAGACCACCTGTGGTCTGGCTATGTTTTTATTCACTGACTTTTAATTTGCTGCCACTTATTTTAGGGGATTTGATTTATGCTTGTTTTAAATAACATTTCTTAGCTTCACTGACCCACATCTGTTTGCCTATTTCTACTCCAGAATTGGAATAATAATTTATGTCATTAAATTGTAGATGTTTTAGAAGACAGTGATAATTTGAATTAATTCAAGGAACATATGTTGAATATAAGCTCTATGCCAAATACAGTCTGCCAAGCATGACATACAGGAAAATGACTTAAGATAATTCAATGTGACGTGTTATACCAACCACAGGAATAATCTTCAGGTAGATGAGAGGTGATTAATCCATCCTTCCCGCTTCTTAACCACTTGTATGGTTTAACTGGTTACATGTGTATCTTTGTCACTTCTGTGTTTTTCATTTGAACAAATCATGAGTGATTGTTCTAACTCTGAGAGCTGGGGGAAGGGAAGCAGTGAGAAGAAAGACATAAAAGAGACCATCCTTTGCTTAAGAGGAATGCAGAGGAGGATATGAAATAAGTAATGTGGCCAGGCTCTATAGAACCACGGCTGCTGAAGGGAGTGAGGTAGACTTTGCATGGGGAAATGGCTCTAGCTGTGTGATGAGCAAGCTCCACAGTAAAGAAGTCAGAGGAAAATTCAGGGAGAATCAATAACAGGTATCAAAGTCTGAAGATGGCTTGAATCAAAGTATACTTCTAAATGATACCCCTACATTTTCCTTCCAAAAATCATGATCAGCAACAAGATGATGCTGCAAAAGAGTTTGGCATTGTTCCCAACAGTTTAAATAACATGATTCTTTTGTAGTCACTCATTAAAAAGAACTAAGGAAAGCAATTTCTAAAGGATGCATAATAAAAGAACAGGTCAATGGGTATTTTTCCTTTTCAATCATTTCCACTAAAGGGTTACATTGATTTCAGCCTTGTATCCCCAGATCCTGTTTATCTTTTATCAATGAGGACCCTGCCCAGTGCTTGTGACCAAAAATTAAGTTATTAATATTTTTGATGATGTAAAGCAGCTTTAGAAAAAATAGAAATTATTAAATAAAAAAGATAACATCTGAGATTTAGTACTCACTGACACCCAATAAATGCCAAATTGCTGTAGATTAGTCAGGATTGTTCTGTAATACCCCACAGAGACCATAATTCAAGTCATATCAAATAACCTCAACCTCAGCCCATTGCTTTACTACATCTGTGACATAACCATTCCTTTCATTGTCCTTTAAAATACCTCTCCAACCTTTCCCATCCCCATTACTCCACACTTTATCTGTAAAGTAAGGAGCAAACAAGTTTCCTCTAGGAGATCTTGAAAGGATTAAAATATACAGTGTATGTAACACATAGCATCATGAGAGTCTATGTGTTGGTAGGAGCAGTAATCGTGATATAATGAGTGGTATTATGGGCCACATCACGTAACCCTAAACTCTAGCCTTGGCCTGTTGGCTGTCACTTCCTACAATTCATCCCTTAAATGTCTGGAATCACAATGTCTTTCAGAAAATTTGTTTGATGTATCATTTTTTTTCCTTACAAAGGGACTAATGGAAACAAGACCACTCAAATAATAACAGGGAATTTGCACCTTTTAAGTTGCTCTATGCCACATTCAGTTAAATAAAACTGGTATGTGTTTCTCCTTTTAAGCAAAATCCCTTTTATGATTTCTATGTGCCAGTCTTACATCTATCCTCTAACCACAGAGAATATATTTAATCTTTTTTTCATATTAAATTAAGACTATTTTTTCTGAATGTTTTCCATATATAATAAAAATATTTAAGTTATTTCCATTTGCCAGATTTCCCTACTTGTCATTTAGAGGTCTTCTTGACCTAACCTTAACTGACTTATTTTGCCTTATTTCTTAGTTTTATATTTGGATTATGAATCCTAGGTTATACACACCATTTTTCCAGATTTTTCATACTCTTTGCTAGTTTCAAAATTCATGGTTTTTCTTCTCCTTCTACAATATTCATTTGACTAATTTCATATCATCTGATAATCTCCTAATTTAGTTTTATGGTTATTTAAAATTAGAAGATAACTTAGGTAGTCCTTTTTGGCTACTATGTCTACATATGTTGTCATTTAACAATTTCATATTTGTGAGGTTCGTTTTCCAAATAAGACAATTTGAATTATAAATCCTAGGTAGCCACACCCTTTTTATAGATTTTTTTTTTTTTTTTTTTTTTTTTTTTGTGGTGCTGGGGATTGAACCCAGGGCCTTGTGCTTGTGAGGCAGGCACTCTACCAACTGAGCTACATCCCCAGCCCCTTTCTAGATTTTTGATACTCTGCTATCTTCCAGACTCATGTTTTTTCTTCTCCTCTAACATTCATTTGATTATAATATTCATAAGGATAAGTGCTTTTGACCTATATTACACATTCAATAGTCATTTGACTGAAATCATCTGATACTCAGTACTTGCCTACAGCATACCTGGCTCTATATTGGTTATTGTGAAGAAAACAAAAACAAGACATGAATGCTCCCCTCAAAGAATTGGATGTTCAGAATAGATCATTCTTCCTAAGACATTATACTTATCAGAAAACTTGATCAAATGATATTTCAATGTGTTTAAAGACAGAAGAGTTTGTTGAGTTCATTTTTATCTAGTTGTGAAGTCAAACTATAGTTGAGTTTGAAAGAAAATTTTACTTCCAACTTCTAAAAGGTCAAATGTCAATGTCCTGGTAGAGCTTGGCAGCACCTCACTGAATTATTTTTTTGTAGAAACATATTTTTTTCTTGATTCTAACCTTCGCCTTCTGCACAATTTTAAGAACTGACTGCTTGCAAAGCCCGCATAAGTCAACAGTCTTATCGTGAATGGTTAGACCAACATAATACTTATCTCAGACTATCAGCAAAGAGTAATCCCTGAAAACTGTCTGGAGGGATGATTTATCAGATCACATCCCTTCTCCTCCTGACTTGCCCAAGACATCAGTCAACCCAAAGAATGGAAGACTACCCTTTGTACTTCCCAGAGGAGCCATTTTGGATATAACCCCTGAATTAGCCGATAAGGCAAATTTTGCTTTGGCAATACACCAGACTAAGAATATTTACACATATTAACTATTGAAACAAATGAATTTTTAAACTGTTGTTTCTATTGATTGTCTCTACTTATTTGTTAATCTTTTAACTTGCTGGTTTTACAGAAAGACACAAATTTCACAATTTATTTTCCCTAAGTCAACATTTTTGGGCTTTGTTACTGATGAGCAATAGTGGCTGCAATGTGGAATGCATTGAGAAATGCAACATTTAGAAAAAATCAGAGTCATAAGGTCCTTCTATATAGTGATTTTTCTGAACGTGGCAATAAAGGAACATGATGGAAATGTTTTGCTCAACTATAAATGGCATTCAAACTTTGAACATATTGAAAAATGCCCTTTTAGAATAAGTTCTGTTTGGTATACTCTTCCCTTCAGTTAATACAGGATCAGCTATTTCTGTTTTAGAAACTTTGAAAGAAATAGACCAGAAATTAAGAAATAATAATAATAATAATAATAATAATAATAATCCTTAGAAAACTGGACTAAATCATGTTGGAATTTTACATCTTAATGACCAAATTTTAAAAATGCATTTTAAAAAGTGACTAGAGAAAGTTTTCAATGACTCTCCAAGCTGGACTTACCTCCTGTCGGATAATCATCTGATCCCCACATAACAATTTCCAAAAGTCTCAGATACTTTGGATCTGCTTTGCATCTGACAGACAGCAGCAAATTAAATTTAATAAAAGCTATTTTTCTGGATATTTTTCATACACATTGCTTATTTCATATCCTCTGTTTTCATCATAAGCAATGTGAAACATTTTCATCTTGGACTACTGTTATGATCAGTCCTGTCCCAAAATAACTTTCTGTGCCACTGTAGATTGCTTAAGAATACAGGTAATGGAAAGAATAAAAACAGTAACAACATCCTTTATTAGTTTCCTACAAAGGTAAAGTAAAACTGATTGTGTGTGTGTGTGTGTGTGTGTGTGTTCATTTCCTTTACAGCCTTTTTAATTTCTCACTTTCTTTAGTATTATGAAGTTGTGGTCTGATTTTTTTTATTAGGGTCATAGAAATTCAGTTTACTTGAAACTTCCAAGAATTATTTTTCTTTAATTCAGAAAGATATTTTTACGTAGCAGGGATGCATTTTATTTAGACATATAATTTAAATCCTATTTTTATTCTTATTACACTTATGAATTGTGGGTGACTAATTGTACATTTCTAAGAGGCTGGGTAAAGAATATTACTCAGCTAGCTAAGAACATCTTACCTGGTCATTTATTCACTTATTCAAAAAATATTTTTTGACACTTCCTATGACAAGTACTTTATAAGTGCCAGAGAAGAATGAAATGTGGGGCCTCTGCACTCTAAGAGCTCTCAACCTAGTGAAGAAGACCTCATCTTCACAGCAAAGAGAAAAAGTGAAAAACATACAATATATTATGAGAGCACAAAGAAGGGAATCATAGATTTCCCAGTTCAGGTGTATGTGGAAGGAGGGAGATTTCAATATAGCAAACATTTCTCTGGGAAAATGTCAGAAGAGAAAATGGTTCAGAAGAGAGGATACATTGAAAATGCGTTTAATCTCATCATATGACAGCTAATGAAATCTCATCATATGACAGCTAATGACCGCTAATGAAAATAACAACCAAAAATCCTTAGTTTTGTAATATTTTACAGCTTCATTTTACTTCAGAAACACCTCTTACTTGATTTACAAACATGCTGGTAAAAATGTATGTTATCGTCAAATGAATGTAAACGGGCAAGATTTTGTGTGAGATGGATAGGCCCCTGTATAGACCTTGGTAGAAGTTCAAGTGGTGATCCTGACTGGGACCACTCCCTGTTGATGAAGTCTGATGGAACGCAGGTAGGGATGGAGAGGTTCCTTTAATAAGGGCTAAGATAAATTATTAATAGAAAATTATTCTCTCCTTCCAGTTCAAAAAGAGGATTTGATGTTTAATTCTGGAAGTTTTAGTGACAGTTAACTTCTGGAATCAAAAAAGAAAAGCAGGAACAAGTACTGAAACCATGAATGAGATGGATTCTTTTCTATCTTCTTGGAGAGAGTGGATTCTTCCTAACCTTGGAAGGGAAATTCAGTGCTGAATGTATGTTATTTGCTTTCCTTCAAAATACATAACTGGGAAGAAGAGAATACTATATAATTTTGCTAATCACATGTTCTACAAAGTAAACAAAGAATACTTTAGGATAGATTTTATTTAAAGTCACCATCTTTCATAATTATTTCATTCTGCATCATAATTTCCTAATTAGGCAATGTAATTATAGGTTGAAAATCCTATAATCACATGCATTTAGGTTAATTATGAAAACCATTAATTACTGTTGAACTACTGAAATGGTAACCTGTGAAAATGAACTGCTTGTAGAAAAGCAACTCAGATCTAAAAAATTATGACATACAACAAAAAATCTAACATAACATGGATTAATATTTTATATGCAATGCATTAAAGCAAAGAAAATGCACTTAACTTTCCAGCATTTAAAGAAACTTAATCAGTATTCATTTCATGTTGTCTTCAAGATGCTGAGAGAATTATGTTTGGATGAATTTACAATTTATAGTTTTATAATTTATGTCTATCCACTGAACAGCAATAAAGCCTTGGAAAGGAATTAACTAGCATATATATTATAGCTAAATTTTGAATGTTTGCTAATGAAAAACACAATGAAGATAAATTAGGATATTCATAAATTTTATTTTTTTTGCATAAATGATCCTGAAATCATTTTCTCATTTAAAAATGTCATTGTTGTTGGTAAATAGAAAGATGTTTGCATTTACTAAAGAATATATAAAATTCATGAAGTCATCATTTGACCAGATTCTGATTTGGCTAAAATGTATACTAGATTTTTCATCAGAGCCAACAACAAAAACAACAAAATGGTGTCTTCCTTATTCTGGGACAGGAACTTATTATTTATATTCTAGGACTGTCTTTAGGAGAAATAAATTTAACTGTTAATCAATTGCTACGAGAGTGGGGAAGAACATTAAATACTAATTAGGACAAAATTGAATTTTAATTTAGGTTACATTTCTTGCATACAGATGAGTAGCACTAAATGTATTTTACACTTTAACCTATTTAGTCCATTGAAATACATCGATGAAATTGGGATTCCTTAAGAACTAGGGCATACGTAATTTAAAAATTTAACCTCAAACCTAACTTACTCACCAAACTTTACGTATGTGTTAAAGGTGATGGTTTTGAAGATGAGCCCTTCAGTTGAACTTACGATCATCTTGCTTGTGAAAACCAAACCTTTAGTACGTTATCTAACTATTCAGAGTTAGATTCTTAAAATGAAAGTAAAACAAACCAAAAACTAAGAACACGTGCAAAGTAATCTATGGTATCCTAGCTTTTGCTTACTTAAAACAAACAAACAAGCAAACAAAAAACACATGCACATGAGTAAAACCTACCACTTATTTTATGGATCATTGTCATTGGTTTGCTCTATGTTACATTAGTACTTGATTGATTGGCATGACTACCACTTCCCTAATCTTTGTTCTCCATTCAAATGTGCCTAATGTAATAGTGGCCATTCTATGTTTAAATTGTTTAAAATTTAGACTGTATGTGTTCTCATAAAATATGTAGCACTTTGTATGTTTCATTATAAATGTAGTATATATTGCACTATATCTCATTTTGCATCTTCACTGTATTTTCAACACCCATCCATGCCACTTTGTATGTAATTTAATTTACCCACTACTTCTAATGCTACGTGGTACTTCTTGATGTGAATCTATTGAACTTTGTATTTTCAATTCTCCAGTGTTGGGAACCAGCTGTTAAAAATATTCAGGAAAGAAATTGTTGGCTCATGGAGTCTGTTTTATTTCTTTCCAGAATATCTACAGCAGTCTACAATTCCACCAGCAGTGCTTAAGGGTTTCTATATTTGCACATCCTTTCTAACACTTTGCATTTTCCAGTGTTCTAATTTTGTCTGTCTAGTACATGCAAAGGGATAGTTAATTTTTATTTTTAAAAATCTTTTGTATTTTGAAATAATTTTACATTTATATGAAATCTGTAAAGAGAGTGCAGATAATTCCTATGTACCCTTCATCCAGTCTTATGTTAACATAATCATAGTATATTTATCAAAACCAGGGAATCAACATTGGCATGATACCATTTGCCAAACTGCAGATTTATTTAGATTTCAGTTTTAAATTCAGGTCTTTTCATTGTTCCAGGAGTCATTCCAGGTTATACCATTACACTTAATTATTATATCACCTTAATTGCCTCCTATCTGCCTTGGTTTCTCATCCTTCCCTTGTTTTTCATGACCTTAAGACTTTTGAAGAACATTAGGCAGGTGTTTTGTAGAACACCCTTAATTTGTCTAATGTTTTATACTGACTAGACTTGGGTTTCTGGTTTGGGAATAATCCAATAGCAGTGAGATTCCCTTCTTATCATGTCATACTAGGGAATACATAAAGTTAACATGACTGATCGCTGGTGGTTAACTCAAGTGGACTCCATCATTGACATAAAAGGCATTTCTCTTTTTCACTGGTTAAGTTTAGGCATATTTTCATATATTGAATAATCTTTTATTTTCAGTGTTACGTAAATTACCTATTCACATATGTGTCCAAGTTCCTTTTAGGAGCTTGTATTTTTGTAGTTGGTACACAGGCATTTTTGTTACATTGTATTTATTAATCCTTTGTCAGTTTTAGAAATTGCAAACACCTCCCATGTTTGCATGCCTATCTGCTCATTCATGGAATTCTTCATTAACCAGAAATCTTTATTTGCTATGTACTCACATTCTTTTATTTTTCTTATGATGTAGGCTTTTAATAAATATTCTATGCCCTTAGATCACTGAGATAGTCTCTAATATTTTTCTGTTCAATACGTAGTTTGCTTTTTCACTGTAAATGTTTACTCCACCTGAAGTCTGTATTATAATGTTGCATTAGGCAGAAAATAATTTAATTTTTTTCACATAGTGAAGAAGTTTTCCAAACTTAATTTCTAAGCAACGTATTCTTCCCCACGAACTTAAAATGTCAACTGTGTTGTAAACCAAGTCTTCTTAGGTGATCCATTCTGTACCACCAATCCAAAGATCTGTAGCTCTGGCAAAATCACAGGCAGGATTTTTTTTTTCCACTTTGATCTATGCCTTTTAAGTATGGTTTAATATTTGGTAGGGCAAAAGCCAAATATTAATCTTCTTTTAAAGGATGGCATCTATTAATTTCCCTTATTATTTAATATGTTATACAATAATTTGCTAATTTTCTCAAAAATTCAAATGTCATTTATATTGGGGTTGCATAGAGTTTGCAGATTGATTTAGGGGAGGAATTCATGTAAGTATCTTCATTCAGATGGTCTGTCTCTTTTTTTTTTGTCCTTTTATCCAGGTTCAAATTTTATTCATGAAAATCTTTTAGACCTCTGGTTAAGCTAATTCTTCATAGTTTTGTGGCTTTGTAAAAAACCATTCTTTAATGGTGTTTTTCTTATTATATATTGCTTGTTTTCATAAGTTGATTTAGTGCCCATTAACTTAATTATTCCCTGTATTTTACAGCTTTTTCACCCTTGATTTTATTCATTATTTTAATATATATTGAGAGTTTGTGCAGATACTCTTTGAGGACATGAGGTAGATTGAGAATAGAATGATCTCATGGAAATTCTATTCTGTGCACCTTATGAGGACCTACTAATGAACAATACATGTAATAAGTAAGTCAATAAATGTATTATAATAGAAACCAAAAGTACAATAGGAAAAAGAAAACAGGTGTGAAGGGAATCAAGAATGTGGGGAAGAGTGTGCTGTATGACTGGAGAGGTCAGATTAGACCTGATGGAGAAGATAGTCTTGGAACAGAGACTTACGGAAGTAAGTCATTAGCTGTGCAAATATCTGTGGAAGAGCTTCCGGCAGGGGCATCAGTTGGTGTAGAGACCCTGGAAGCTATTTCAAGAGCAGACTCAGGAGGGAAAGGAGAAGGAACAGGAATGTTAACAAGGAGACTATTTCAGAAATTCAAGTGAGAAATGTGGCTTAGCCCAGGAGAGAACCACTGGAGACAATAAGAGAAAATTGATTTTGGGTCTATTTGAAAATTTCACAGTTTTTCTTTTTTTTTTCTTTTTTTTTTTAAGTAAGATACTTATGTCAAGTCTTTCTGAAGCCATAACTTCACTTTTTAAGATATAATCTCTTTTCACAAGGATATATTCATAAGGATAAATACAACTTAATGAACTAGGATAAACACAATTTCATAAGGATAAATCCAATATAATTAGATGGGTTATTAAAATAACAAGCAGTGCAGGATGAAACCAGCTTTAGAACAAACACAACTGATTTCAGTTTGTATGTTACTGGAGACAAATAGATACCAACGTAATAGAAAGTTACCTTCCAGCGGGAGTTTTAGTGTGCACTGGGCAACAGCCAGGAGTTTCACGGAAGCAGTGGAGAACATAGGTCATTCTAGCAGGGAAGTGAGGAACAAATAAGTTCAGAGAATTTCCCTTTGCCCTGTGGTCTATGTGTGCACAGATGTATGTACATATATATGCGTGGCCTACCAAGTGCCCAAAGAATTTACACCAACTCTACAAGCATAGAAAGTATGACAAGGTCAAATATATTTGAAGTAAATAAAGGAAGAAAGAAAGCAAGAAAGGGAAATAAAATCAGGAAAGATAGCATAAAGATAAGTAAGAAGATGGTTTATTTACTAAAGGAGACTTATCAATCTGGTTCCAACTTTTAAGCAGGTTGAACTATCACTCCATAAAATTCTTTAGGCTGATTCCACATAAATAATAAACTAATTTTAACACTGATATTATTTTTTTTTCTTTTAGAAGTACACAACTACAGCCATAGTATCTAGTCAAGTTTCTATATAAGAAATAAGACATAAGCATTAGAGTAGACATGCAGTCCCACACATCTATGAATTTCACATCCACTGATGCAACTAACCAACCATAGACCAAAAATATTTGAAAAATTGCACTTGTATTGAACATGGACTGATCTCCTTCTTGTTGCTATTTCAAAAGAAGATAGTATAATTACTATCTACATAACATTCACATTGTATTAGATATTATGCCATCTAGAGATGATTTAAAGTATATAGGAGGACTTGCATAGGTTATATGCAAATACCACATCATTTAATAATAAGAGACTTGAGCATATGTGGATTTTGGTAACTGCCTGGAATCCTAGAAATAATGTCTTGAAGGTACTAAAATACAACTATATATATTCATGTATGTGTGTGCGTGTGTGCAAAAATGTAAAACTCTATATACATAACATATGCATACATGTACACATATGTATACTATAATACTTTCATCAATTACATAATACATTAAGTTACCTAGTGTTTTATTCGTGAACATGACCACACAGTTCTCTTCAAAGTTTACATTTTTTTCTTCTTGTTCTGAATGTTGGTACTTACTTTCAATTACTAAAGGGCACTTGGTACACTGTTTTCCTCTCTGCTTTGAAATCCAGGAAGCTAAGGTGTTGATTATGGGGACTTATAAAATTTCTTTTTATTCTGGAATAATAATTTGATTCATTCTCAGACCTTCATTTTACTTGGCTCTTTTGTTTTCTTTTTTGTTTGTTTTGATTTTGGTTTTTGCAATGCTGGAGATTGAACCCAGAGCTTTGCACATACCAGGCCAGTGCTCCACCACTGACCACCCCAGCCCTCCTCTTATGCCTTTAATGCCTTTAATTTTAAAAATAATTTTGTGTTTTATTTGTCATATAGCCACTTTTCATCCCTTTTGGAAATACTATATGTATATGTATGTGAGTTGACTGATTTATAACTCATTTTCTTACAACTAATAGAAATCTATCTGCAGTAAGATCTATTGAGTATTCTTCTAAGGTTGGAAGGAGACAGGACTACAATGCAGACCTAAGGAATAGGAAGTGCTCAGGCACCAGACTGTTCTATCTTGTGTCCATCAGATCTACTTTTTCCCCCCCTCTTCTTATCTTGCCTGTCTTTGTTTTCTCCGTATCTGGACTGAATACAGCAGGTGTCTCTCTGGCCTGGTCCTCAGGTCTTTGTCTTATAGGTAAACCACCCCAAAGAGAGCTTACCTCAATTCCTCCCTCACTCTCTCTCCTATCTATCTATCTATCTATCTATCTATCTATCTATCTATGTATCTCCTGTCTCAGGAAAGTTGGCATATAGCACCAGCTTTGGTCAGGAGTCTACTTTTGAATCCATTAACTGTGCTTAGTGGAATGAACTCCCCTAAGAAAATGTCAGGAATTAAATGCTGAATACAAAAACCAAAACCAAAGCAAACAACGGAAACAAAATTGAAAAAAAAAACACTATATTTTTGCTTGTAATCTAGATGTTGGGCACTGTGAATAGAAAGCTTTACT
>JAJEJO010003921.1:79101-143445 GCA_020662805.1 Glaucomys volans
GACACACACAAACACAGGAATTTGTAGTGTTTGTTTTTAAAAATTAGATTAAAAAGAATTTGATAAAATACTTATCAAGTACCTACTTTGTTTCAAACGGTGTTCTGCTTCTAGTGCTGAGAATACAGCGGTGAGTAGAGCAGACAGGGCTAGTTATGACTGCTGAGGAGTAAACACCTTCCTGTCCGTATATGTAGACTCTAGAAAAAAGGACAGATGGTTTCAGATTTCTTTGCAGAAAGAGTGTAAGGTGACGTATGCTTCTGTACTCTTTACACTTTTGCACATACTGTACACACATATACATTCCTGTTTGCATTGATGTCCTCTGTGAATGTAGGTCATGTAATACTGATGAACTGATGGGACCCCTTAGTTTCAAAATTCCTAAGTCTTATAGAACATGCACTTATAAGATCATTCTTCAATTTGCATTATTACAAAAATATATGTGTTGATACACATTAATTAACAAAACAGAACTGAGGTAAAAGCTGTATTTGTGTTCATTAGTGAAAAGTGACCTGCTGGGCCCTTGAGACAATCCAGGGGCTCAGTTGCACTTCAAAGTCTGCAGCCCCTCAGTAGTCAAGGCCTTGGCCCCTCAGGCGCCAGAGCTAAAAGCAGACAATTCAAATGTAATCCACTGCAAAACAAGGACCTGGAATTCCTCTGTAGGAGGTATTACTCAGGATTTCCTGAAAGAAAAGGACACTTAAGTACATAAACTTACAAAGGTCTGCTCAGGGAAGTGTCAAAGAGTAACACTAATATCTTTAGTTTGGGTGCTGGGCTTAACTAACTAGGAAAGATAGTCAACTTCCCAAGCAATGCTTTAAAGTATTGTTCGAGACAACATGGTTACTACATTAGTAACAAAAGTAGCTATATTTGTTTAATATGCATTTCTCACTAAGCAACAAAATATTAAAATATGATTTATTCATTCAGTTTTAGAATTTGCACATAGGAATTTTTACAAATTAATTTTAAATATTTAATATCTAATAATAATAAAGGGAGTTGACACGAGAAGGTCGAGTCTCAAACAGGTAACTTCTCAACATTAGAAATGTGGCACAATTTTTATTGTTTTCTAACCAGTGAATACAAACATAATCAGTGTACATATTAATACAGTACCAAAGATATTTTAATACACATATACCTTGTGTAATGTTTAAGTGAGATTAAACATTTATTGCCTCAATTTTTAAATTTCATTATGGTGAAAATTTTCAAAATACTTTCTTCTAGCTTTTGGAAATGTACAGCATATAATTGCTACCTACAATCACCATACTGTGCAATGAACACCACAAAACAGATTCTTGCTCCTATCTAACCATAACTAAGTACCCATTGGTAAGTCTTTCCCCATTCCTCCTTTTCCCCCACCCTTCCCAGGCTTTGGTGACCACCATTCTATTTTCAACTTCTATGAGATCAAATGTTTTACATCCCACATATGAGTGAGATCATGCGGCACCTTTCTATACGATCTGCACTTTCTCCCATGTTGCCACAACTGTTCATTTGTCTTTCCTTCATTTTTTTTTTTTGCCAGAATAATATTATGTGTATGCACCACACTTTCTTTATCCAACCATCAGATGATGACACTTTGGTTATTTCCATTTCTTGGTTTATTTATGTTCCCACTAGCAGTGTGCAAGGGTTTCTTCTTCTCCAGATCCTCACCAGCCCTTTTAACTTTAGTGGTTTTGATAAGAATCATTCTTACTAGGGTAGGGTGATATCTTATTGTGGTTTTGGTGTGCATTTCCCTCAAGATCTTTAAAATTTTTTTAAGCTGATACATAAAAAGCATAAAATTTTTACATATTGGGCCATGTGCAATGGAGCCCACCTGTAATCCCAACAGCTCAGGAGACTGAGGCAGGAGGATCGCAAGTTCAAAACCAGTCTCAGCAACTTAGCAAGGCGCTGAGTAACTCAGTGAGACCGTGTCTCTAAATAAAATATTAAAAAAGGGCTGGGGATGTGGCTCAGTGGTTAAGAACACTGGGTTCAATCCCTGGTATCAAAAAAAATTATACATATTAACAAGGTACCATGTGATTATATATAAAATGGTGTGTGGTCCTCATAGCACACATACTGGGTTTAAATCAGGTTAAACATATCTATCTCTTTGAATATTTATGATTTCTTTATGGTAAAACAGTTGAAATCCTCTTTTCTCTTTGTGAAACACCTAGTACATTATTATCTATATTCACCTCATGGTGTAGTAGAATACCCAAGCATCTTCCTCCTATTCTATAATTTTGATATGATTAATTTATTTAAATACCATCTCAACTTCCCATTTAAAGGTGGTTTTTAGGTTTCTTTATGAAAATAATGATGTCCAATGATTCCGAGCATCCCACAAATGAAATAAAAACTACGGAACATATATGTATGCAAGCACCCTTCCCACACACACATTCCCCAACTGAATCAAACATCTAACATATTCAATTTTTGACCAAACTGAACTCAGTAGACTCATTATTTACTTTCAGTTTGATGTGTGGCATAGATTAATTGAATAAATTTTCTGCTCAAGTGAGTTAACAGCATTAATGTATACCATCACTTTATTTAGGTCACTTAAGTCACATCCCTTGATTGTGAGAGATTGAAGTCTTGACACATGGGCGGGTTTCGAATCCCATCCTTCCTAATATGTCCTGTCACCAGAATAAACCCCTCTCTTTCCTGTCTCTTCTATTTTCTCCTTATTACTGGTCAACATGAGTTTCTGGAAGTTGATGGAGCCCTTGGGAAGAAGAAAAATACATAACAGAATCTCCTCAGATTTTATTGGGATATAATGTACTTTCCTTCTTTTCTATCAGTAGAGCCCCTTTATCAGGTAGAACTGAGTATTTAATTTGATGTTTATGACATTTATTTCAGATCACTGGCTTTCCACATCATAGTGAATGTAAAACTGAGCAATGGAGACTTTTTCCCTTAGAGGCCTCAGTGTGGTGTCTCAATGAAATAATAACTCCTGGGCCAGGAAGGAGCCTTCTAAAGGGTGGACTGAATAACCAAACCAGTAGGAATAAGCCCTAGGCAAGCAGTGAAAGAACATGTAAGAATTCAGAAATTCCTCTAAACCAAAATAATGGCATTTGCTCTCAAAGTCAAATTAATTCAAGCAGGGAAATGGTCCATCTGGTATAGTAAGTTATTTTCAAATTATAGGAACATCGTCCTTTCTCTTATTCTTCTCCATTTAGTAAGACAGAACTTCATTTTCCTTCTTACAACCTTAGTAAATGCAGTGATAATTTGAGAAGAAGCATAGTTTGCAGTTCTATAGTTCTCTTCCTCTCCTTCTCCTTTTCTGTCTTCTTCTTTTATTCAGTGAGTGAAGCAATATTGTTCCTGAGAGCTGGGGAACAAATGAAATGAACTTTATTGGTTATGGCTTTTGAAAGGAACTTCAAATACAGCCCTTATCATCCCTAAGACAACAGCAGGCTTTGGGTTGATTCTCCCTGGCACATAGTCAATTGTTGCCCATTCATGAATAGCCTTGAACTCCCTCCTCCAGAAGGAAGCCACCCTGGTAGACACTCTATTGTGCTTGTAGTGCAGATGAAATCTCCAGGTCTTGCTGTGTTCTGTTTACTGTGTGCTTCTTGGCAACAATTAAGGTTGATAAGGAATTTGAAATATTTTGATGTGATCTATATTCATCAAGAAGATGGGCTGCCTCTATGTATATATAAAGAGAACAATTAAAAGAAAAAAGAAGATGGGCTGCCACAAAGTTGATATGTTTTCTATGATGTAGTGTGTGATGAAGTATTTAGACTGGAAGGAACTGCTTATGTATCATTTCAAATGAAGAATCAAGAAGTTAGGATGGATGGTAGATTTATAAGTAATTCTTCAGGTTCCATAAGCTATAGTGAAAAAAAAGTTCAGTGTATTCAACAAATCTTTAGCTCATCAAAGTAACAATTCTTAGACGTCTTCATCAGTTTCTCTTTGTGCCCACCCCACTACTCTGTCCCTCATCCAAGAGTATGTGCTGCCTCTTCCTACTTTCTTTTTGACCCTGCATTGATAACTTGGGCAGATACAGATCCACTGAGATGGTAAGAGTTGTTTTTGGCTCTTCTACAGGAATGGAATATCTTTGCTCTCTTTATCTTCTCCCTAAGTATCATGCCCTGTTTTCATCAAAAACTAAATTAAAAAGTGGACCTTTAAGTGGTGAACAGATCCAGTGTCCCAGATGGACTTCCAGATTCAAAAATGTCTTATACCCACACTTGCTTTAGGATCAGAGGTGAACACTTAACTTAAGGCTTGAAAAAAATGTTTGAAAAGCACAGGGGGCTTGTAAGCCTGGAAGTGAACAAAGATCTGAACTTGAGGACACCAAGGCCAAAAATGAGATTGTCTGAGGAGAACAAACTCACTTTGAAAAATGTCAAAGAAGGCAAGAAGGGGTTTCGAATCCAAGAGGGAATGTGGGGGAAAAGAACTAAATTCAATGATGGATCTATTTGTCTTGTATCATTTTAGATACTGAAGAAGAAATCCATCTTTCAATGACACAACATACAACAAAAAGACATTTAATAAAATGATATATGATTAATGTTTTCTGGACAAACACCATGGCTTTCAAATGTACATCATCACTTCCCACTTAGTAGTCTTCTAACATCTGCTAGTGAGTGCTTCTGCCCCTCACCAGGGCCCCAGTTTCCTCTCCCCTTCCTGAGCATCTTGAGATCTTCTCTTTTTCTGCCAATGGCAAAGCAATGTGTATCAAAGGTCATAAATTGAATCCTGTATTTTTTTATGGGTACGGCAACTGCTAGCCTTGGCCAGGAGAGCTCCCTGGTTCTTTCTCCCTCTACTGAAATAGTCACAAATTGCATAGTGACATTTCAGTCAACGTTTGACTGTGGTGTCTTCGATGTTGGTCCCATAAGATTATAACAGAGCTAAGGAATTCCTATCACCTCATATTTTTGTGGTACCTTTTCTGTGTTTAAATATATTTAAATACACACACAGTGTTGTTCTATAATTGCCTACAGTGATCAGTACTGTACATGCTGTACAGATTTGTGGCCTAGAAACAACAGGCTACACATAAACACACCTATATAGGCAGCATCTCGGTGTTAGGTAAGTACACTGTATGACAGACAAACAATGATGGAGTCCATCATTAATGATGTGTGACTATAAAATTTAAAGTCCTATTGACAACGTTGGTTCTGAGACCTCTTATTTTCCTCAGTATTAACCATATTTACCCCAGCACACTGCAAACGGTTTCTGAAGAAAATCAGTCATCAGAGTGTCCTGGACTTGGCATCCTTCCTGAGAGGAAAAGTACAAAGAAGGGAAGGTGGATGAGGGAGAGGCATGTGGTCCATTGTTCTGGCTGCCGAGCTAAGTGCTCTTAAGTCCATTGCATTGGTTCTTGTCAGATTCCTATGTTAGATAGGATTATTCCAGCTTTACAAACAAAGAAACAAAGATTTAGAGAAATTAAAAATATTTCCCAAGATCCTAGACAGTGGGACCAAAGAGGAGAAGAGACAGAGGAGGATCAGGATGTGATAGGTAATCTGACTTCATTGTCCAAAATGGATCTTCAGCAATTTTCAAAGGTGATACAATTATTGAAGGATCAATTTGGACAGCTCTAAGGGAAAACTGAATGAATTCAAGGGGCTTTGGTTGCTCACAAGGCACAGAGGAAAAGGATGTGGTAAAGGTTGTAAGTCTTTAGCGAGTAATGGGGATGCGAGTGTCAGGCAAGTGACTCCCACTCCAGCACCCCCACAAACAATTGCCCAATGCCCTGCACATACGCACACACACAGACATGTACATGGACACTCATGCACATGCACACGCATACTCTACCATGGTACCAGTGTCCATGTCAGCTTCAGTGTGTGTGAGAACCGAGACTTTGTACATCTAATGATTGTGTGAGGAATAGTGCCTGCAGTCAGGATTGACTATATACTTTGCAGTACTTCTTATTAAGAATTCCGGAACAGTGACAGCATAGCTTTAAGCTAAGCATGACCTTTCTGAACATGATGTCCTGAGCAACCTCACACACATACTCATGATCTGGCCCTGGATGCAGGATTTTAATAGAGAGCAACTGGTTGGGAAGTGAGAATGTCCCCCTAGTTTTCTTCTCATCTAAGTGACAAAGCACTCAACAACCCATAATCACATCATCTATCCAGCATTGTCTTAATCCTCTTCTCTACCTTACAACTAGGTGTTGCTGTGAAATCTGGCCTTTAAAGGGCCTGAGGCCATGCAATTTTATCTACCCCTCTGACTGATTTATCCAAGAACTTACCTGTCCTTGGTAACTTCTCTCAAATTCCATTTCTCTATAGATTTTCTTGGTAAAACCAGGCAATTTGATCATTTTCCTCCCATCTCATGGTACTTGTCTGCACTTTTAGCCCCTGATAGCATTCAACTTAAGTTTTTTGTTTAATCTATTACATGGGTAACTATTTCACATTTGAGACCTTTATTTCCTCAAAATGGTTGTATATTTCTGAAAGCCTGACTTCTATAAAATATGAATATCCTGGGGTTAAGGCTAAGGGAGGGAAGGGCTGCAGGGGCCTTGCTCCCCTCTTCAACAGGACCCAGGGGAACTGGGAAGTGCCCCTGTGTGCAAGTCCTTATGGCAGAGCCCTGACCCAAATGTTACTAAAATACTTTCTGAGTGTCCTCATACAGGTTTAGGGCTGATTACCCTAGAGCTATCTCCACTCTGTGTGGTTCACTGTGAAAACACAGAAGAGGCCTGGGGAGCTAATTGTTTTCTGACAGATTTATAATTCCACTTAATCAAAATGCCACTGTTAAAACCAGATGAAAAGCACTGGACCAGACTGACAAAGAGAAATATGGGTCTCTGTTTTCCCCTCCCCTTCTCTTAGAGGACCAGAAAGCTGTGGAGGGAGCCACAGACAAATGGGAACTTGGGTAAACCACTATTGCTTGTACCTCATAGGCAGGGTGGTGAGGGAGTAATGACAATATCGTGCGGTGTGTGAATGTGTGTGTAATCTATTAAGCACCAAGACTGTGCTGCAAATATATCTGTATTATTTCCCAGACACCAAACACTGTAGGCACCACAATAGCTGTTCAGCTGTAGAGCCACTTATAATTATGCACAGTTGAAATCTCTCTGAGCCACTCTTCTCCCTGCTGCAGTCTAGAGGAGGCAAACATATAATACGTTTGGTTCTCCCCATGCATTTTGACAACTTTTTAAAAGGCATCAGGATAATGTTTGCATGCATTATGTAGCTAGAGGAATGAAAACCCCATTACCAGGTCTGAAATTACTAGGCTTTCTTAAAGTGACATAAATCAGGCCCATTTGACATCACCACTTCAAGCACTCATGTTGCGAGCATCAGAGTATGCAAATAGAAGTTTTGCTTCTTCATGGCACAGAGGGTAAATCTCAAGCAGGAAGATTTAGAACTACATCTGATATGCAAAGATATTATAATACACTTCTCTGGGTACACAAGCCAGTATTTTGGACTATTTTAACTGCTGATGGTCACAATAGCTTTGCGACTTATTATTGATCTGAGAGTTTAGCATTCTTATATAATGGAGCATAGACCATACAGAGAGTAATGTACCCTCAGCTATATGTAATAGGACTATAATTCCCCAGTGGGCTCCCAGTGCATTCTCTCCGGGAAATGATGCTACCATGATTTAGCAATGCCATCAATGATCTGTGACAGAATTATCTTTCTATGTGCACGGTACTTGATTGTTTATCATCTGCTTTGTTAAAATTGTAATGATAATGGAGCATCGTTTTGTTGCTTCTCTGATGCTTTTTTATTTGTTTTAAAAAGCTGAAAGTATCCATTCAATCCTTTAAAACATCTTTTCCTAGTAGTCTTATGCTTTGGAAGTTCAGATCATAAAATAAACCACTCTGGAAGTTTATGATTTCTTAATAGAACAATAAAATGTAAGAGCTCAATGGTTTGGATAAAAATATTGAAATATATATCCTCTGGTTTTCTTTTCAAGATAATCTTGGCCTGAATTTTCTTAATATTTCTGTTTTTTTAATCAAAATTTCTTGAATAGACATTATTCTAAGGGTGTTTATGTATATGTGTGTATTAAGTCCTAATACCAAATATTAAGATCATCTTCATTTTGAAACATATTTTTATAAAAAAGGGGAAAAATAAACAAAAAGGATGTCCCTTCTGCTATTCAGTGTTCTACTGAAATTAAATATGCAAATTTATTTCTTTATCTTAAAAGTCAAAACTAGTAAGATAAGGCTATATTTATATCCATTAAGTCATTTAAATTCATTCTTTAATATTTTGTTTGTCTAACCATATAAAACAAAACTGGATCATCCTCTGCTTCTATACATTTGTATTTGTACATACACACATTTGGTGAGCATGAATATGTGCATATGTGGGTTTTTGCATATGTTCATACTTTTGTGATTGTATGTATGCATGGTTTTCAGTGCATTACTGTGTGATTATATTTCTGCATGTGTTTGTGCTTATGTGGGTCTGTGTGCATGTGCATGCATGTATATTCACATGTGTGTGAATATGTGTGTGTTTATGAACAGAAGTAGGTTATGAAGACAGCATATTAAATAAATTTTCAAACCAACATAATTTTGGGAAGCACATACTTATGTCCCTAGTATTTTCTTAGACATGGGATGTCTATGACCCTCTTCTGGACCTTAAAATTTCAGAGCAGAACAGAAGAGATGCTTTGTTCACAAAGAGCAAGAGAACAATGAAATACTTTATTTGATGAATAAAAGTGCTTAGCTAAGAGCCAGGATGGACTAATATACTCAGATGAATGATAGACAGTAAAGACGATGATGATGACAATGTATAAGATAGCCCTGAAGCTTAAACAGAATTTTTTTTTTTTTTTTTTTTTTTTTTGCGGTGCTGGGGATTGAACCAGGGCCTTGTGCTTGCAAGGCAAACACTCTACCAACTGACCTATATCCCCAGCCCTTAACAGAATTTTACCTTTTGGAGAAACATGGGGGAAACCAAAGTAGAGAGTTAGCATAGTAGAGCAGATAGAAGAATGACTTATGGGCAGTTCTTGCTCTTTGGGAGAAATGGTTATTTAAACGATTGGGGCATAAGACGAAAAGAGAAAGGAAATTAAGATTGCATACATGCCTTCTGCTGGGTATACGGCATTGAAAAAAGTGACGTCTGGCATCAAATTGCCTAGCTGTGCCTTTCATCTCTTCCTTCTATCTAATAAATGTGTGGTTTTTCTAAGTGTCTTAACCTCTGTGAGCCTTGGTTCCTTTTTACTATGGTATCTGCAGTAAAGATTCGTTGAAATACAATAGAACACCTCAACAATGACTAGTATATGGTAAACACTTGGTAAGGGAAAGGGGTAGTTATTACCCGGTGCTTGGCCTGGAGATAGTATTTGCTATTGGAAGTCATTGAGCTGGCTACGTGACAGACATTGTGCTAAACACATATCATGCCATTTAATCTTCACAATAGCCCTTTGACATGGTTACTATTATTAGCCCTCTTAGAGCTGAGGAAACATCCTAAGGAGGTCATAGAGAAGAGCAGGACCACACCCAGTTTTGCCTGTCTCTGGAGACTGGCTATTCTGTCTCCAGGATGAAGGACATTGGTAGGAAGGAAACCTAGAGTGGGAATTTGGGCTCAGATGATGAAACTCTGGAATAATAAGTCAAGGAGTTTGAGTTTTATCTTTTCAACAGAAGAAAAACATGAAATACTGTTCTTGAAGAAATAGCATTGATCTTATTCATTTAACAACTACATATTGAACTTGATTGGTGAAACATGCATAGCATTTTTTTTATTGCTCTTCAAATACCAAGCTCTCTCATCTGTTCTAGTCTGACATTCTTGGGTCCTGACTTGGGCTTTGTTGCTCTTTGCAGCCCAAGCTGCAAAGCTGTGTGCCAGACCCTGTGCTGACCACAGGAAGAAGAAGGGTGAGCAAAAGCAGATGTGGAGTATCTGTTCAGTTCCTTAGCCCATTTATTGATTGAGTTATTTGTTGTTTTGGTGTGAAGTTTTTTTGAGTTCTTTATATATCCTTGAGATTAATGCTTTATCTGAGGTGCCTGTGGTAAAGATTTTCTCCCAATCTGTAGGCTCTCTCTTAACATTATTGATTGTTTCTTTTGCTGAGAAGAAGCTTTTTTAGTTTGAATCCATTTTATTTATTGATTCTTGATTTAACTTCTTGAATGTTAGGGTTCTTGTTAAGGAAGTTAGATCCTATGCCAACATAGTGAAGTTTTGAGCCTACTTTTCCTTCTAGTAGGCAGAGCATCTCTGTTCTAGTGCCTAAGTCTGATCCACTTTGAGTTGAGTTTCACACAGGCTGAGAGACAAAGGTTGACAGAAGAAGATATACAAGCAATCAGCAAATATATGAAAAAATGTCAACATCTCTAGCAATTAGAGAAATGCAAAACAAACCTACTCTAAAATTTCATCTCACTCCAATTAGAATGGCTATTATCAAGAATACAAGCAATAATATGTATTGGTGAGGATGTGGGGAAAAAGGCACACTCATACATTGCTGGTGGAGTTGCAAATTGGTGCAGTCACTCTGGAAAGCAGTATGGAGATTCCTCAGAAAACTTGGAATGGACCCACCATTTGACCCAGCTATCCCACTCCTCCATTTATACTCAAAGGACTTAAAATCAGCATAGTACAGAGACAGAACCACATCAATGTTTAAAGCAGCTCAATTCACAATAGCTAAGCTATGGAACCAAACTAGGTGTCCTTCAACAAGTGAATGGATAAAGAAAATGTGATATATGTGTGTGTGTGTGTGTGTGTGTGTGTGTGTGTATGATGGAATATTACACAGTTTTAAAGAAGAATGAAATTATGCCATTTGCTGATAAATGGATGCTAAGCGAAATAAGCCAAACCCAAAAAACCAAAGACTGAATGTTTTCTCTGATATATGGATACTAATTCACAATAGGGGTTGGGGGAGCTAAAAAAGAATAGAGTTACTTTAGATTAGGTAGAGGGGAGTGAAGGGAGAGGAAGGGATATGGGGGTAGGAAGGATAGAAGAGTGAAATATACATGATTACCTCATGTACATATAGACTACATGACCAATGTGATCCTATAACATGTACAATCAGAAAAATGAGAAATTGTACTCCATTTATGTATGATTTATCAAAATGCATAAATGTATTCTATTGTTATGTAAAACTAATTAGAACAAATAATTTTTTTTTCTAAAAAAGCAAATGTGGGCCCTGTCTTCAAAAAAATTGGAGGTTAGTGCATGGGTGTGTGTGTGGGACACAATTTATCTAAAAAGTGCACAGTGATAAACTTCTACAGTGATGGATGCTACAAAGGTGAGATCTAATGTGGTGTGAGATAAAATAATGGGAGAATTCAACCAAGACAAGGAGGTAAGAAATGCTTTCCTTGCAGAAATGTGGCTTGAGCAGACAGCTGAAAGATTACCAGGCAAGGAATAGAAAAGGAGAAGAATAGCAGGTGCAAAGGCCCTGTGAAGAGTCCAAGGGCAAACAGAACCGGTCTTAAGTAATGCTTTTCAATAAATGCATAATGAAAGTCGCACCTTTAACACAATTTTCTAGTAACCACATTTTAAAAAGTAAAAGGAATAAATTTTATTAATATATGTATTTGGTCCAGTATATCCAAAATATTATCATTACAACATATACTCAATTTAAAAATTATTACTTTGAAAGTTTACATTTTTTCTTATTCTGTTTGAAATCTAATATGTATTTTAAATTTCAGCACTTCTCAGTTAGGATGCTAACTTTTTATTGAGAATGTCTGACTCTGTATTTAAACCTCATTAAGTTTATAGTTAGTTGAAAAAGTAAATAAATATATCCAAGTTGTTCCAAAAAGTTTTCCAATAACTGACTTGAGCATCCATTTTTAAATTTATATTCAAGTTAATTTAAATTTGAATCAAATTAAAAATTCATTTCCTTAGTCACAGCAGTCATTTTTCAATAGTCACAAGTTAGGCAGGAGGACACATTGCTGGACAGTGCAGAATGGGGAAGTCAGACCACAGTTAGGTGGGACAGGCCTTGCAAACCAAGGATTCTGTCTCTATTCCCAGTGAACACCACTGAAGAGAACTAAGCATGATGGGATAACATAAAAATATTTGAGTTTGGAAAGATCACTTATCTAGCAGTTTGGAGAATTGATGACCAATAAGAAGACTATTGATAAGATTTCAAGTAAAAGATTATGCTCATTTGGACAAGACTGCTATTGATGGAGATAGAGGGAAGTGAATGGTTTCAAAAGATTTTTAAGGAACAAAATCCACAGAGTTGATGGCGAAATTGAAACAGGAAACATTGAAAGGAAAGTACAGTTGCAATCTATAACTTCATCATCAATTGATCAAAAATTTAGATTGGACTTCAAGATGACTTGTCATTTGCTCCACCATATCTGGAGTCTCACCTTGGAAAAATCTAGTGGCCAGAAATGGATTGGATGGCTCATGGGTGAAGTCATTTGGAGGCCTCTTATTCTCATATATGGAGCTTGGCCTGGGATAACTCAAAAACTTAGGCTCAGCTGGGACTATCTACTGGAAAGACTACATATGCCTCTGTGTGTGGTTTGGGCTTCATGATAACATAATAAACTAAGGGCAGGTAAATTTTTACATGGTAGGTTTCCGTGCATATTCCAACAGATAAATTGAAAACATCATAACCTTCTGTATTCTAGTTTCAGAAATTCCATACCTTTATTTCCTCCGCACTCTGTTAATTGAAACAATCACAAAGCTCACACTGATTCAAAGAAAGGGAACAGAAAACCTACCTCCCAACTGAAGGATTTCCAAGGATTTGTAACAATGTTGTATAACCTCTTCAGTAAAAGTGTGGACATTCTCAGGTTAAGGTAACTTAGAGTCTTCTGAGAGAGGAAGTTGGACATCTGTTGAAGATCAGAGAAGACTAGATTGGAAATATGAATTTATAAAGAATCTGTACAGCGGTAATTAAACTGTAGGTGAAAGTCCCCTAGAAGAGAGTCTAGGTTGAGTCTAGGTTGATTGACTTGAGGAATTTCAACCATTTCCTTCTCTGCAAGGAAAGATAAGCCTATAGCAGAAACAAAGAAGGAGCCACCAGAGCAGGAGGATAAAGACAGGAAGAGTATCCTGCTTGACAGGCAGAAGCACAAGTGCTTCAGGAAAGAAAGAATAGTTAATAGTTTTAAATATTTTGAAATGTTAAGAAAGATAAAGGCAGAGAAAGACCTGCTGTATTTATTCACAGAGAAACCATTATTTGCCTTTTAAGTAATAATTTTACTACTGAGCTACATTCACAAACTAATTAATTACTTAATTAATTAATTTGGAGACAGGGTCTCTCAAAGGTGGTGAGGGTCTCCCTTAGTTGCTGAAGCTGGCTTTGACCTTGCCTGCCTCAGCCTCTGGGATTTTAGGTGTGCACCACCTCTCCCAGCTTAAGTGTTTCTTTGATTTTTGTTTTTTGCTTCTTTCAACTCCGGATCCAACACAAAAGATGAATTGCTGAAGGAAGAGCCAGAAAACTAGAATAAATTGATGATAGGTCAATTCAAGTCTAAAAGTAGCTAACTGTATTTTATCAAAATGACAATATTAATTGAACTACAGAGAGGCCAAGGTTGATGAGTAAAATGCACTTTAATTTTTCTTAATGAAAAATTAAGTCTCACCTAAGTCTCATATTTTAAACTAAATGCATTTACCTGTCATAAAGTAAATAAAACTCCTAACTGGGTTTCTTTCACACAATATTATAGATTTGAGAGACTACTATTGCAAATCTGACTAAATTTTATTGTCAGATTAAAAAATATCTATGTGCTGTGAGTTTGAATCTGGAATTAACCACATAAAACTCTTAAAATTGACTGGAGTTTTTAGATATGAAGAAAATAAGCTTTCCTTGTCTAGATTCTGTTCATCTGAAAATTTTTAGATAATTACGAATGCCCATAACATTGAAAAGAGGCACAGGCCTGTAATTCCTGTGACTTGGGAGACTAAGGCAGGAGGATTGCAAATTCAAAGCCAGACTCAGCAATTTAGCAAGGTGCTAAGCAGCTCAGTGAGACCCTATCTCTAAACAAAATACAAGAAAGGCTGGGGATGTGACTCAGTGGTTGAGTGCCCCTGAGTTCAATCCCTGGTACCAAAAAATTAAAAAAAAAAAAGAGGTCTTAAAGTTAGTTATGTAAGATATGCAAGCAAACACATACAAATTTAATACAAAATATTAGTTATTTTATAAATGTGATTTATAAATATTAGCATAAGAATGTTTTATTTCCACATAGATATGAATATACTTAATTTTTGTGGATATTTTGATTTGACATTTTACGTGTGTATAATTATTTATCCAACTAACTTACTATAGTTCATATTAAAATAGCAAGAATTTTTTAAAAGATTCTGGAAATGCAACTACTTATATAGTCTTTTAAAATATATAACTACTTCTGGAATATTTTAGAAATTCATATATGAAATGATGTTTAATGAACTCAAAATTCATATATGTAATGATGTTTAATGAACTCCAACTAAAGTGTCTTCTGTTTGAATAGTCCAGGCAAATCCTTCTTTGTGACCACACACCTGGGTGGTCCTTGTCCGATACAATCAGTGCCTGCTGTTTTCCCCATCAGTACTTAGAGCTACTACTGGACCAATACCTATCCCAGAGGGTTATAATGACTGGATCATGTACCTCAGTATGTTCATCGTGTTCACATTTCTGCCAAGAACTTGGAAGAGAAGCCATAATGATGGAAAAAACACCCTGTGTTCTTCTGGATTAACAGATTGTCAAAACATAAGCCCTAACACTGTTTCCACTGTAGGCACTTATGGTTTGGATATGAGATGTTCCCCCAAAGCTCTTGTGTTAATGTTCAGAGGTGAAATGATTAGATTATGAGAGTTGTCACCTGTTTAGTGGAGTAATCCATTTGCTGCAGTAATAATGCAAAAAGACTCCTGTACTAGGTGGCAACTGCAGGCCAGTAGGCATGGCTGGAGGAAGTGGTGTCTGGGGGTGTGTCTTTGGGGTTTGTATCTTGCTCCCCTGACTCTTCCCTCCTTCTTGCTTCCTGGCTACCATGGGGTGAGCTGATTTCCTCTGCCATGATGTTCTACCTCATCCTGGACCCAGAGGGATGGAGTGGGCTAACCGTGGACTGAACTTCTGAAACTGTGAGCTCAAAATAAGCTTTTCCTTCTCTAAGTCATTCTAGTCAGGTACTTTAGTCATAGTGAGGAGAAGCTTATTAACGGGAAAATCTGCATCTGTTTTGAACAGTAGAGTTCAGTTTAGCGGGGAATAATAATACACTGAACAAAGAATAGTCAAGTATGTCACTTTGCATGGTAAATTGAATCAACCATATGATAAATTTTCAACCTTTTTTCCTAATTGTACAGACACAAGCTGTGCTTAGTTATTAATCCCTGTGAGAGGATTTTTGTTCGACTTTGTGAGAAGAAATATATAGAGATGAAGAACCAGAAAAGTATACATTAGTGAAGCTATATTGGTCATTGGGCACTACTTCTATTCGCACTACTTTTTTTAAAAAAAATTCACCTTCTACTGTCTTTTTTTTTTTTCTAAAACAATTTGACTTCAATATTTTCACCCTATTTTTTTCTATTACAATGCTACCTTTATTTTCTTCTTCATTGTGCCTCCATATCCTCTACTGTTGGCAGATCATTGAATCTTACTACCTTTTAAATTATTTTGTGGTGCCAAAAGTTAAATCCAGGGCCTTAAACATATTAGGCAAATACTCTATCACTGCAGCACACCCAAAATCTCACTATTGATACAGACTTAATTGTGTCTGATGACTTTTGTAGTGGAGGTGCTAACTCCTGAGTTATATACATTGTAGAATACCATTGCCTACTAGCATTAATAGTCAAAGCAAGAGAGAAACAGGTAAAATTTAGGATTGATTTGCTTCTAGATAATTTTATGTTTTTCAATGTTGACTTGCTATTTGGAGAATTTTATGATCCCTCTATGCATTGTATCTGGAATTTGAATCGTGTATTGATTTGTTTCAGAAATAATCTTCCAGAAGTTTGTTATTGCCTTTATTTTTGTCAAAATGTGATCTACATATATAACATAAAAATTGATAAAAAATATATCATGATTATGGCTTCTGTATAACTATACAAGCAAAATCTATTCAACATAAAATAACAAATAAACCTAAAATTTCCTACTTTAATGAGAAATATGATTTTGTTGTTTTTCGAACCAGGGACTGAACTCAGGGGCTCTCGGCCACTAAGCCACATCCACAGCCCTATTTTGTATTTTGTTTAGAGACAGGGTCTCACTGAGTTGCTTAGTGCCTTGCCCTTGCTGAGGCTGGCTTTGAACTTACTACCCTCCTGCCTCAGCCTCCTGAGCCGCTGGGATTACAGGCATGTGCCACCACACCCAGCTAGAAATATGATATCTTGAATCTGTTTCTGTCTTTATTACTATTCAATAACTTTAGTTAAATGAATTCAGAATATGGCAGGCAGTATTATAATAGTCCACAAAATAGTATTAAATTCAAGTTCAGCATAATCTGTCCTTTCTCCATACCAATACACTAATGTTTTAATGAGGAATCTTTTGTTGAGTCCATAAAGCTGTTTTCTTCATTTGAAGAGAACATTAGCTTCTGTTTTTTGGAATTTCTATTTAATTTAATTGGTATATAATCCAATTATTTATGGAGTCAGGAAATGGAAAATAGTGTGAAGTTGATTTTAACTCTTGAGATGATGATAAGAAAATTATACTTTCAAAAAGAGTACATCATTGGATTATTGAAGGAAATCACTAAATATTAGAAACAGATTTTCTATTGCTTTGGACTAGGAATATTTAAATCTCCAGGAAGCTATTATATGGCATTTGACTTCACTTGACATGAACATTTTACTTTAAGATTAAGTCACTGTCCTTTTCTCAATGGTAAAATGATAAAGTAAGTATATTACACTTCTACACAGAACTAAAGACTTAGCCTATTAAAAATATTTAAAAATTAAATTCTTATGCCCTGTAAATATATCAAATGTGAATTATTCATTTAGAAGATAAATTTTATATTTATTTATAGTCAAATAATTTCATATGAGAGCAGTAATTTGTATAATACTAGCTATGATTTCCCAGATATATTCACCAAAATTGAAATATCCCCATGATCTTTTGTTACGAGCACGACTGTAGAGAAGTGTAGAAGTGTTCGTGCCAAAATCATGTAGTAAAACTTGGTTGTAAGATGGTCATCTAGATAAATTAGAATAAGTGTCTTTTAATCAGTATTCAATTTCAGAAGATTTAGATTTACACAAAATTTACAAAGAGCACAGAGGGCTCCCATATACTTATCCCACACCCAGTCTCTCCTTATTAACATTTATCATTAGTATAGTACATTTGTCATAATTAATGAAGAATAATTTATATAGATTTTCTCAGTTTTACATAATGTTGGTGTTCTTTTCTAGGATTCCACCTAGGATAGTGTAGTATATTAGATTTGATTGTTTTGTCTCAAGCACCTTTTTGTTATGGCAGTTCTAAACTTTGTTTTTGTTGGCCTTGACAATGCTAAGAAGCACTGCTCAGGTGTTGTGTTACATGTCTCTCAGTTGGATTTTTCTTATACTTCTTATGATTAATCTGTAATTGTGAATTTGGGGAGGAAGATCACAAAGGTAAAATGCCATTCTCATCACAAAAGTGCACACCATCAAGATAACTTACCACAGTTGAAGTGTTATGGCTTGCATATGAGGTACTCCCCCGAAGTTCCTGTGTCAATGTAGGAATGTTCAGAGGTGCGATGATTCAATTATGGCAGCTGTAACCTAATCAGTCTATTATAGTTTGAATGGGATGATTGGGTGGTAACTATAGGAAGGTGGGCATAGTGGTGGAAGTGGTTCACTGGCAGCAAACCCTGAAAGGATTAATATTCACTGTGGTCCCTTCTGTTCTCTCTCTGCATCTGTCCTATAATAAGTTGAGGACACCTATCCTCCACCATGATGTTCTGCCTCACGTTGGGCCCAGATAGGTGGAACCAGTTGTCTGTGGACTGAACCTTTGAAACCACAACACAACATATATTTTTCTTCCTCTAAATTGTACTTGTCAGGAATTTTAGTCACAGTGATAAAAAGCTAACACATGAAATTAACATTGACCATCTCACAGAAGTAAGGCTTGTCAGGTACCTCCAGTGTAAAGTACTTTTCCTCCTTTTTATACCTTATTCACTGGAAGGAATTCACTGTGTGCTGCATTTCTTTAAAGACAAATTGCTGGGAATTCCTCTGCATCAGAAATTTGTTTCTTCTCTCCCATTTTTTTATCCATTCAATCATTTATTTACCTCTGCATGAGCTTGTGAATATTCATTTTGTACTTTGGTTGCTAATCCAACAAATTTTTTTTTTTTTTATTTTGTTGCTCATGTTTTTCTAGTTGTGGCCATTGGGAGCTCCTTCATTTGTCTTCTGTGTCCCTTGACATGCCTCATAATTGTGGGTTTCTAAAAAATTTTTTATTTTCTTATTTTGCATCACTTCAAGATGTTCTAGGTTAGTTTTGTGCATTTTCTTCCCCAAACCTAGAATAGCCATTTCTCCAAGGACACCAGGAGAATAGTTTTTTAAAAACATGATCTATAATTGCTAGAGATGTTAACATTTTTTCATGTATTTGTTGACCATTTGTACTTCTTTTTCTGTAAAGTGCCTATCAAGTTCCATTGCCTATTTATTGATTGGGTTATTTGGTTTTTAGGTATTAAATTTTTTTAGTTCTTTGTATATCCTGGAGATTAATGCTCTACCTGAGCATTAATCAACAATTCATCAACAATACAAGTAACAGTAAATGTTGGTGAGGGTATGGGAAAAGTTTCACTCATACATTGCTAATGGGACTATGCAATCCAATATGGAAAGCAGTATGGAGATTTCTCATAAAACTTGGAATGGAATCACCATTTGACCCACTTTTCCCACTCCTCAGTATATACTCAAAGGACTTAAAATCAGCATACTACAGTGATGCAGTTACATCAATATTTATAGCAGCTCAATTCACAATAGCTAAACTATGGAACCAGCCTAGGTGCCCTTCAACAGATGAATGGATAAAGAAAATGTGGGCTACATACACAATGGAATATTACTTAGCCATAAAGAGAAATGAAATTATGGCACTTGCCAGTAAAAGGATGGAACTGGAGAGTATCATGCTAAGTGAAATAAGCCAAATTTTAATTGGCTTAAATTGTCGAAATTGTCAAAAATTAAATATATTATATGTATAAAAAATTGTCAAAAATTAAATACTATATGTATAAAATGTCAAAAATTAGATATTACATGTATTAAAAAACAAAAGACCAAATGTTCTCTCTGATATGTGGATACTAACGTACAATAAGGGGTCAGGGAGGGAAGGGTAGACATTCAGTGAATTAGACAAAGGGAATGAAGGGAAAGGAAAGGGGATGGAAATAGGAAAGACAATAAAATGAATTGGACATAACTTTCCTATATTCCTATATGCATGTATGACCAGTGAAATTCCCCATCATGTACAACCACAAGAATGGAATCCTTATTAGAATAAGTTATACTCCATGTATTATGATATATTAAAATACTCTCAACTGTGATGTACATCTAAAAAGAACAAATTTAAAAAAAACCATGATCTGACTTTAGATGTGCTCATTGCCACTGGGATGGATTGCTTTTATGCCCTTTTAACTGATAGTGCAAGGAAATTTATGAGTGAATATTAATCTACACATGTACATAATTAGAAGAATTTATATATTTAAAGGCTAGAAAGACATGAAATAGGTTTCCTTAGAATTTTTAGAAGGAACTCAGATAAGCCAACACCCTGATTTTTGCCTATAAAAGCTGTTTTGAACTTCTGACCTCCAAAATTACAAAAATTAAGTTTGCATTGGGTTAAGCCACTCAGTTTGTAACAATTAATTATAGCAGGATTAGGAAACAAATATAGTTAAAGATAAAGGATATTGAACACTTTTTCCTATGTTTATTCATCATTTTTTAATCTTCTTTGCTGATTGGTCTATCAGACGTTTTAGCTATTTATGAAAATGGGTTTGCTTTCTTCTTGTTTTAAGAGTCCTTTTTATGTTTTAGATAGAAACCCTTTATCACAAATATGTTTTGTAGATATTTTCTCCCTCTCAGTGGCTTGTCTATTCATTCTCTTAATATTATCTTTTTAATTTTTTAAAGTCTAACATTGATTTTATCTCTCATAGCTTATATTTTTGGTAATGTATCTAAAATTTACACAAATTCAAGATCATATAGATTTACTCCTATTTTGCAGAAATTTTATATTTTACATTTAGGTCTAGGGTTCATTTTGAGTAATTTTTGTGAGTGGTTTGTACTTTTGTCAGTTTTTTCCATATTGACAGATTACAAACTGATCATAGTGCATTGCCTCTTTATATACATTGTTGGAATTCAATTTATTGACATTGTGTTCATGAGAGATGTTGGTCCATGTTATCTGGCTTCAGAATTAAAGTAATGCTGGTTTCACAGAATGGATCATATGTTAGAAAGTGTTCTCATATATATTTTGAAAAGAGATGGCAGATAAATGGTAAACATTTTTATTAAGTTTTTCTTAGGTTTCAACAAGGAAGCAGTGCTGTACATGGGAGAGTATATTCCTTTGTAATGTCTTTAAAAATCACTTAACACAGCCCCAGAAATGATACTCAGAGAGCTTTATATGACATTAAAAGATTTGCTATTCTCCCAGATCTTAGAGACAGGAGGCATAGTTCCCTAGGTATAGGGAACCATATGGAAGGAGCTCCTAGAGAATGAGTTTAACCAAGAAGGTTGGGAGGAGAGAGAGAGAATGAGAATGAGTGACAGAGAGAGAATGAGGATGAGTGATGGAGAATGTAGACCTTTGGACAAATGCCTTTATTGGGGATCAGGGGGTATTGCAGAAGTAAAAGGTATGATGGAACTTTATTGATGTGTTTGAATGTTACTAAATCACAGTCAGTGAAGGACCAAACATGTTAGCTTGTGACAAGGACCAGATTATCACACAGGTGCACCTGGATGCCTGGAAAGAGTTGTATTCCTTTCTTATCCTTTACATCAATGCAACTGGTAGTGATGAGACCTCTTTTATTTCTAATATTGGTTATTTGTGTCTTTTCTCTTTTTGATTTGGTTAGTTCAGGAATTTTTCTTTTGGTACTTTATTAAGTGATAAATTATCCTTAATACTATAACTATGCAACTATTCAAATTATCTTTTTCTCCTAGTGTGAATTATAATAGTTTTGTTTTCTGAGAAATTTATCCTTTTCACGTAGGTTGCCAAATTTATATTTGTGATGCTATTAGCAGCATTTGCTTGTTTTTCTTTTGATGTCTGCAGTGTTTGAAGGAATAGCCTACTGTTTCTGTTAATCTCTCACTTCTTCCTTTATTCTTTGTTAGTCTTAGTAGGGTTCATCACTTTCCTTCAGTATTTCAATCATTAACTTTTTGTTAATTTTTTTTTTTTTTTGGAGAGGATAAAGCCTTTACTTGTAAATCTTTAACATTGTCAGAGTTATCAGGAATGTAAACACAACATTTAGTTAAGTTACCTAATGTCGTCTGATTTTTGTAAAATATCTTTTCATTGGCATAATCTCTTTGTTTAGTAGAGATCCCTTTATTTTTGTTACTTAGGTCTAGAGAATCATACTAGCAAACATTGATTGAGTTTACCTGTATCAGAGGTTAGGATGATCTGTAGGCCTTACAGTGATGAAAAATTTATAATTCTGGCAGTTTCTCTTGATGATTATGAGGCACTTTGTTTAAGAATTTTTTTGTTACCTTCAGTTTTACTAATTTGGGGAGCTAACACAATTGTACATCTCAAGTTACATTAAAATAACTATTGTTTTGTTTTAAAAATGTCCGTGAATGACTGTGTTTTGGTTTTGACTGTTTTTGCCAGGTGTTTAAGATCAAGCTGGTCAAAATCACCTTGTTTTTTATCTGTAAGCGTTAGCTTTTATTTGTATTGTTTTTAATCTATTGTTTTCCTGTTTTTAGTTTCATTAATTTTTACTCTAATTTTTATTATTTTTCTTCTGTTTGTTTTAAGCTTAACTTTCTTCTTTCTCTGGTTACCTATAGTAGATTCTGGGTTATTGATTTCTTTAAATCATTTTTCTCTTTTAATATATGCATTTAATGCTATAATTTTATCAGTAAGCACTGCTTTTACTGTATACACAACTTTTGATAAGCTGTATTTTCATTGTCATTTCTTTTAAACCATTTTAAAATTAGAATAGGTATTTTGAAAATACTAAAATTAGAATACAGCAACAAAAATTTCTATAGAAATGAATGGACTTCTGAAAATATCCAACAATTTCCATTCTTACATTTGGGAAACTCTAGAGTCAGTCAACTGCAGTGTCTTTCATGACATCTACTGCAATTTGACTAAGTTGGAAGTTTGCCAATGGTATTTAGAAATACATACCACTGGGATTTCAGTAATGATACCAGAGAATTAAGATTGGACTGTGATGCTTAGTGGCAAGATAATTGGTCTTTCTTTCTATAGAAACCCTTTAGTAGAAATGTTTACTGGGGACTGGGGTTATAGCTCTGTTGGTAGAGTGCTTACCTTATAAGCACAAGGCCCTGGGTTCAATCCCCAGCACCGCAAAAAAAAAAAAAAAAAAAAAAAGTTTACTGGTGTGAAATCTGTCATTTTGAGCCAAACAGTTCAAGAGGAGGTGTACTCCATGAGAAATTATGAACAAATCAGATTCTAAGTCACCTATCCCGAGAGTTTTCCCCATCTACCTTCTACAACCCTCTATTCCTTAGTAAAAAATTACAGACTAAGAGTTGTATCATGAAGACACATATTGATTTAGCATTTACCACATGTCCAACCTATGCAAGGCACTCTGAGAGATATGGAAATGAAATAGATGACTACTTTCTTGCAGAATCTTGTTTCATGGGCAAGACTAGTAAAATAATCGTTGAGCATTTTAAGTCCATATGTTATTAAGCCTTGAGTGGTTAAGTGATGAACTGTAAATACTACCAAAATTTCATGCGAAATTGCCTTTTTACTTCAGGGGAGTTTAGAAACAGTCTATTCAATAGATTAGTCAGGAGTATCTCATGGGTTGCTTCTATTGGAAAGGACAGAAAATGAGTGGAAACTAAAATACCCATGTAATTAACAAACATGGTGATAACTCAGGTCACTGACCCTGCAAATTATTTTTAATGCATAGATACATCTGTTTCTTTGATTTTGTCTCCTTGGATGATTTTTTGGAATGTGATATCCATTAGAAAGGCAGATAATAATTTTGACTGAATTCCAGAAAGGTATGACTTCTAGTTTTCTTCTGTGAATATACATGTGCACATCTGTGTGTGCATACACACATGTGCACATTTGTGCACAAGAACACGCACACACAAGGGGGCAGTAGGATTCCTGCTTTGTACTCAAATCATAACTTACTGACTACTGCATTAAAATGTAGAAGAGTATTCTTTATCAAAGAAAAAAAAACCACTCAATTCTTTTTATTCAAATCAAAAGCCTGATGAGCTAACAGCTGGTGTTTCCATGAAGCAGGAAAAGGACTGAGGAAGGTGGCCATGGTTAAAACACAGAATAGGGCTAATTGCACATTTGTGATAAGAATGTGATAAGTGACACGGGAACTCCATGCTCATGGCTTTGCTCCTAGTGGACTATCACAAATACTATTTGCTCTAATGTTTCCTAAACTGAAATTATTTTAAATTGCTTTTAAAATCTATCCTATGCATTTGTATTATTCTTATCATTATATATTTAATATATGCTTTTATTTATCTCATAAAGTTTTTAATATATTTATTAGTAGTAGTAGTTGTAGTATTATGGATATTTTATTGTGTTCCTTACACAAATGTAAAGCCAGCATCTTTACAGAAAGAACTCATTTTCAAAAGACATTTAAAAAAAATGTTTAAATAAAAATAACTAAAGTATAAAAAAAAACCCAAAAAGCAGCTCATATTCCACTAAAGGCACACATGCCACATTCTGGGAAATATAGGCACATAAAATAAAATTCACATCAGCAAAGCACACAGAACCTCAGTGATCTGACTCTGATTTCTGTCTCGCTTCATTTCTTTCTGAGCCATGCTTTACATCCCATTTTATTTTGCTTGAATAATTCATATTTTGCCCAATCTCCCTACTTTAAGGGCCTGGCTCACAGCAATTTGTAGGTGCCAGAAAACCTTTCACTCCTTCATCTACCTAGAAAATATCTGCATACTCCAGGCCTACGTAGAGCATCATCTCATCCCTGAAGCTTTTGCTGACATCTTAAAGTAAATTTCCTGTCGTGTGTGTGTGTGTGTGTGTGTGTGTGTGTGTGAGATCCTTTAACATTTAAATGTCCTTCTTCATTTTGGGGTCCCTCAGCCTCTACTAGATTACAAATGCTTTCTGATATCTTGTAGGTATTAAGTACTTACATAATGGATAAGTGAAGATAGAGCAGGTGATTGACTCCATGAGTTAATCAATTAGAGTTTCTGCATGCCTAAGCACCAATACTGCAAATAAGGACAGAATTCTTTGCTTTAAGAATTTGTTTTCTGTTAAGTTTCAATTGCCCCAAAGACTGGAGTCACTCAATCATGCTTAAGTGTTTGCACCTTTCCTGAGGATAATTTTGATAGGAAAAAATTGGGAGAGAAGTAGGAATGTGAGCACTGAGGGAAAGATGGCACTGGAAAGACATGAAAAATTATACAAAGAGATTATTCATTCTGTGAATTTGCCTAGAGGTCGCCATATTGGAAGTTTCAACCAGAGGAGACTACAGCAATACAGAGAAGCTAGATGCTGTGAAGAGTGCTATTATCCCATAGGGGAGAAAAGATTTTCTTTCTTCATTCATCACAAGGTTCCTGACTGAGGCCCTTATAACAAAAGACAGATTAACAAAAGAAAAACATACATATTTATTTAACACAAGTTTCCATGACACAGGAATCATCCTGAGGAAAAGAAGACCCAGAGATATAAGGAAGCTGCATTTTTACGGTAAATTTAATGAAGAAATGGATATTTATAAAGTGTGATTGGACAAAGGTATGATCAAATCATAATGAACTGGGGTGAATATAACAAGGACTCTTTCTTCAAGTTCCTCTCTGTGTCCCAGTGTCTTTGGAAAGACCTTTATTTCTTCTAGGAGTTTGCCTCTCAAATGAAGGTATCATAACCTGCTTTGGAAGAAGCTCAGGAAGACCTCCTGCTTCTGCTGTGTGCTCAAATGCCAGGATGCCATATTTGGGGAAACATGTCCCCAATACCATTACCTATACCTGGCTCCAGGACACAAGTGCCTGCAGGGACTGTGAAAATTCCATGAGAAGAGCACATTGTCTGGACTGGTAGGAAGTGGAATATGGAACAGGAAGAAATAGGTATCTTGATGAAAATTTAGTCCCTGATCATTTGAGAAATAGCACACCAACCTGAAAGGCCAAGGTGTGCTGTCATGGAATGGCAAGGATGATCCTTGCTTTTTAGATATGCATAACTACACTTTCCTATGGAGGAGGAAGGTAATGGAAAACAAAGAAAAAAATATGACATTGGAAAAATTTAAAAACAATTTCATGGTGTCACAACTAAAGATTGCTACATGTCCATGGAATTGAAGTATCACAACAAACAGGCTGTGTTCTTCTTCAGCTTGATTTTCTCAGACCTCCGGCAGAAGGAAGTAATTCTGGTCTTTAACTGAGAGTTGGAGATGGAACGCTTCCAATTTAAAACAGAATCTCAGGTCTGTTTGCCACATGTTTTTTTTAATAGTCATTTAATTTTGTTAAAAAGACGCTTTGTGGGCCTGTGGATATGCCTCTCTTTTGCTTCTTAGCTTGACTCTTTGAGATTATTAATTTTCATACATAAAATAAGATCTTGGTAAATAATAGAACAGATTTGAATTGCTTCTACAGTGAAATGAAATCAAACTATCTGAGGCTCAATTTCCCCTGATCTTAAGGGAATTATGACTATTTTATTTATTTAGATAAATTTATTATCTTTATGCAAAATGAAAGGCGTTTCTTTCTGTGTTCTTACAGGGGTGGTGAGATATCTGATGATGGACATATGGAGAATTTGCTTTTAATTAGAAGACTATGGGAGCTTGCGATAGATATTCCTAGTTGCTCTATGAACTATATTTCTTCCTTTTTCTCTTTCAAGAATTCCATATAGAGCAAAAGAAATTGTAGGATTTATAACTTTCTACATACATATCTATTTCAGTGATCTGAAAGTAGAAATGCACTAGATTTTAGAAACAAATGTCTCAATTAATAAAAAAGCCCTGGGAATAGAATTTTGGTTACCATCACTGCAAGGGGTCCAGCTGTCAAAATTCTGACTCAGTTGGGTTCTTTAACTTGGGGGGTCCTATTCATTATTTTTGGACTGTCACATAAGTGATTCTCTAAGGATAAGATCTAATAAAAATACCACCCAGAAATGTTCTATTACTTCTGCCTCTTCTTTCTTTACCAATTCAGGTCTCTAATTACTAACAGTGACTAAATTCAAGAGTGTTCTTTCCTTTTCAGCAGATGGTAACATCGAATTTTACCTGTTTGCAATTACAAATAATTCCTAAATAATGGAAGGAAAGAATATTTTTTAAAAAGATGGTATTGTGTTTTATATTTTAGGCTAAAAAACACATTAGATACACATTTAAATCTCCCAGCTCTAATGTCATAGTTTGTACCACGGAGCTTAACTCAGAAATGATACAATTATTCAGAAAATTCAAGGCCTGACTCAACTGTAAGTTTCTGATTAGCATGCTTTGCTTTAAAATATCTGCACATTATCTTAGAGTTACATTTTGCTTGTACAATATTTTACAGTATCTAGTTTCTTTTTATTGGCAAATCCCTTGTCATTATTATTATTTCACACCAAGAGCCCATATCCTGCTACAAAACACAGTAAGTAGTAGCGTATGTAAAAACAATTTGTATTGTGGAATGTATATCCTTAAATTCCTTCCCTTTGAGATATGTGAAATCTGAGCTCCTATGGTTCTGTGGAGCTTTATGCTGTGGCAGATGTGTGTGGTGTTTGTGTGTGTGTGTGTGTGTGTGTGTGTGTGTGTGTGGTGGGAGAGGCAATGGAACAGTTTGGAATGTTTCGAACCATTGGATCTTCACGCACACAGGGGCTGATGGAAGGGAAGTATTAAATCCCTAGGCATTCTTGGGTCCCCTCCCTCTTTGCATTCAAACTCTCAGAGACTATCATGTTTTCAGAGAAGCAAAGAATTTGCTTTTAATTCTCAAGACAGCCAGAATGATGTCAAATGGCACACTAATGGATAGAGAAAGGATGGTGAGGTCCAGGCGGCAGCGCTTCATCAAATCTTGTGTGTTATTATATGCAATGTGACATCAGTGTGATGCTTGTTTTATTAAACTCTGAGCATGCTTCCCATATAGGGAAGTGTGCAGCCAAGCAGAATTGCTGAGGCATGAACATGTAAAGATACAGGGAACCATGGTTCATAGTGTGTGCTTCAGGATAAGCAAGGACACATTTCCCAGGAGCCACATTCTGCAGTGAAAGGCTTCCAGGAGATTTTCTTTCCAACAGCCCTGTGAGCAGACACCTCCTACCCCATCCTTTTTTCCAAATTATAGCTTCAAATTCTAAGCACCTGGGAAACTCCCATGGGTAGAACAGGAATGGTTATGGCCCAGAACTCCTAGGTCCTGAGAAATAGGAACCCTGCAGGGATCCAACTCTGTAGCTTCCCCACATCTGTGCCCATAGTTAAGCATGGTGGGGGGAAAACACACACACACACAAACTGAGGGAGATTTGTGCCATTTTAAATCTGTGGTCACTCATCTTAACAGGGGCTTTTAGCACTTTATAGAAATTCTAATGAGGCATTTTGCTAGTCAGCTTGCTTCCCCACTCTCTGGAATAGCAATTTGAAACATTTTCCACTCAACTCACATCTACAATTTTCTTTCTTTTCTTTCTCAGCAGATGGCCTACTTCACAGAAAATTAAAATAGAAATCATGAAAGCAAACTACCTCAACTTCCTGCCATCATATCCACAGATCTACCTCAGTTTGCCTCTATCCGTTCTCTACCCCTCCTGTCACAAAGTAGTAAGTGTACCTTCTTTGAGTTACTTCTTGATGGATTGACTTGTCAAAGTCTTCATTAACAAAGCCAGGCCCTATCCTAGCAAACCTCTGTGGCCTTCTCCTGGGGTGCAGCTGAGGCCTCTAGAATGGCATATTGGTCTTATCTGGCTCCTCTACTCCATGTTCCAAATCACAACCAGAAAACAGGAAAACATCCATAGGGTCATGTGGTTATTCTGTACGAAGCCTGCCACGGGCTCAATTGTGCATCCCTAAAAAATTTCATATGTCAAAGTCTTAACCACTGCCCCCCAGACCTCAGAATGTGACTAGACATGAAAAGTGGGCCTTTAAAAAAGTAAGTCAAGCCTGGCCCAGTAGCACACATACTTGTCATCCCACAGCTTCAGAGGCTGAGGCAGGAGGATTACAAGTTCAAAGCCAACCTCAGCAACATGGAGAGGCCCTAAGCAACTTAGTGAGAGACCCTGCCTCAAAATAAAATATTAAAAAGGGCTGGGGTTGTGGCTTGGTGGTTAAGTGCTCCTGAGTTAAATCCCTAGTTTTATATATAATATACATAAAGTAATTCAGTTAAAATGAGGTTATTAGGGTGGGCCCTTATACAATGTGACTAAACTTCTTCTAGGAGATTAGAACACAGACACAGAGAAGGAATACCATGTGGAGACTGGAGAGAAGATAGCCATCCACTAGCCAAGGAGAGAGGACTCAGGAGAAACTAACTCTGCTGACACACCCTGATTTTGGACTCCTAGTCTCCAGACCTGTGAGAAAATAATCTCTGTAGAAGGAGCCACCCAGTCTGTGGTGCTTTGTTGTGGCAGCCTCATATGCCTTGCAGTGACTTTCAGTGGATACAGCCCACAGACTCCAACATAGTAACCAAGGCCCAGGATGATCTGGCTTCCTCTTCCTCTTCTGCCTTATGCGTGGCCACTCTAGGCCTCTCTGCACTCCAACCATAACTGGCCTTTGTGCAGTTCCTCAAGTATAGTATTATCTTCCTTGTCTATAACCTTTGGATGCACGGTTCCTTCTATTTGAAATGTGTCTACCTTCTAGTGCTACTCATTCACCTATTCAATCCCATCCTTTTTCAAGGCTCAGTTTAAACATCATTCCTTCAAGAAGCCCCCAAGACTAGGAGACAAGGTAATCTATGGTAATTCTGTGGTAATTTTCCATTGACATTTATACTTCAATTGTAAAGCTCTTATCACTACCCAATTAATCAATACAGATGTTCTCTGCAATATTATATCCTCCATGTTCTCAGGAACAATTTCTGTCCTGCTCCCTTCCCTATCTGCAGCATGTTTACTGTTTTCTATTGTGTAGTTAGTGCTCCATATGTATCTGACTGAAGCTTCAGAATGAACAGCCCAACAATAGACAGAATCATGACCTTTGTGGCAGAAAAATGAACTTGTAACCACTGTGGACAGGGTGTCAGTAAGATTTCTAATTATTAGTAAAGTGTAATTAGGTAGGTATTTGTTGTTGTTGAAGGAATTACTCATAGAAAAATTATTGTTCCTAATTCAATTCAGCTTACCAAAGATGTAGGTTATCTTTTTATATTTTTTTCAGTCAAATTTAATAAATAAACAGAATTTGTTGGATCTGATATATGCTAGATATAATTTTTGGGGGGATATAGATGAAACAATTCCACGAAGGGATGATTTTATATTTTTACCCGGAATTTATAGTCTTTATAGAAATGTGTGCACAATTTGAACACCATCATAGTACATTTGGTGACACTGCTTTCACCAGAAATTGGGATTGCTGCTGCTTTTCTTCCTCTATGGTTTATACCAGAGGATGGAAACCCCTTAAGTTAAGTATGTTCAGGATTAGAGTTCTTCTGTTGTGGTGTCCTTTTGGAGGTGCCAATCTCATGTGATCATTAGCATCAAAGTGTGGGTAAAGTGCTATTGGGGACCATTTTTACAGAGTAGTCCACAGTTGCTAGCACACATTCCTGACTCTTGTGGTTGTGAGGATGTTGGGTGCGACACTGACACCCGACTAAGGAAGTCTTTGATGGTACTTATGTGATAAGTATAATGGTGCCATCTATTTGTAACTGATGTTTCTTAATGAGGTTGACTATTCCTGACTGGGCCGAGAACAAAAAGAGTAATGTAGCCAGCCATCATTCGCACATTTATTTACATGTCAGGGCTTTTGTTCAGAGAGTGACTGAAGCCTATTTGTAGAGTCAGGCATAACCAAGTGAACCTCATTGAGATTCACTTCAGGACATATCCAAACAAACAAGATCTTCATTCTGAGCCCGTCCAAATGTCCGTAATTTGGTAAATTACTCATTCTATTTGAATGCATTAGTCATCATTTATGAATGTCAGCGAGATTGAATGGACTTCCCTCAAAGCTCAATAGAACTTTTCCATCATGCTACAAATGCCTGTTTTTTTCCCCCCAAGACATATTTTTTCTGTTGCATTTTAAATTACTGATCCATGAGCCAAATTGGCATTCCAAAAATAATCACATTCAAAAATCTAATAGATCATTATAAAATAATTTCTCTTTAGATTTAAGTAGATTAAGGTCACATGGCATTACATTAAAATGTATCAATCATTGTAAACTTCAAATTAATATTTCAGTTAAGCACTCTGGAAATCTTAGTATCCTTCAAAACAAACAGCTGTCAGTAAGAGATAAAATAGACGGTTTCTTAAGGAAGACAATGCTTCAGTAGCTAACTTTCTTGAAAAAAACTTTTTTTTTGTAGGGATGAAAGCTTTCTATTGAATATGCTTATTACTTGAAATAAAAGAAATACCATACAGAAATTTTCTGATGCTTTGACATTTCATGTTCTCCTTAAAATCAAAGGGTTTTAATAATACAGCGGAGACACATCTGACATTTTGACAATCATCAGATATTTGCAATATTGTAGAGCTTTATCAATTAGATTTTCCTATCCTAACACATAGTTTTACCTACTGTATGCCAGCTAGATGTCTTGATAACATATTGCAAATGCATGATGAAGATAGAAGAAAAAGAAAAGCTGACCATTTAGCTTGCGAGTGTATTTATGTAATTATCTAAAGTCTAAGTTATACAGGCAAAAGAGATACCCTGAGCTTTCTCTTCTATTTACTTAAGGAAGTGTTACCTGTAAATCATTATTATTCAAATGACTGGAATTCTTTTTAATTTAACAGATGTTCTTCTCAGTAAAAGATCATTTTAACTGTTCTGGAAAATTTTATGAGTTCAGGGATGAATTTTTAAATGAACTGTTAAATAATCACAGGTCTACTGGTCCAAAGACAAACTCTAATCCTTCTCATTCTGTATCCTAGAATGTTCCCTTTTCTCTCTGTGGTTAATGCTAGTTTTTCTAAAGGAAATGCTGACTGTTCTTTGGCAATCTCTGCACAAGGTTTCTTTGATGGATTCATTGTATACAAGTTGCACACACATCATCCACTCTCCCTGTGTAATTCTTGTGTTTTAAATCCTGGAGGGCTTTCTTTCAGTTCAGGAAATGTCTCTCCCTTTTGATAATCCACACTTGAGGAAGATTTAATTCATGATTATGCATATAGTTCTGTTTTTATCTAAGTCTATATGTGTGTACGTGCAGCAAATACTTACATTTTATCTTGAAATTGAAAGACTAGATAATCTTGGAAGGAATATTAAGCTTGCTTCCTTGTGCAGCATTCTAACATTCAAATGCTTCAAGTCCAGAAAGGAAAGGGAATGAATAAAATGGTTGTGGTCCCAGTGACTAGAGAGCATTTGCCTTGTCTTAAGGCACCAGCATCTATTCTGCTGCATGCAGTTGCTCCATACAAGGCAGTGCTTTGAAAGCTACCCAGGTTTGCAAGAGTGGTCAGAAACCTGAATTTTCTTTTGAAATTTCCAAATATTCAAATATAAGTAATTGATTAAATCACTATGAAAGCCAAATAAGTTGGGAATATCCTATATTATAAGACTTAGAAAATTTGCTGCTTGAATGGAAAAGAGGAAATAAATCTAGACACTAAGGTGAAAAGATCATGAACATTTCAAAAAAATTTTGTCTTATTGCACAAATATTTTTCAAATTATTCTAATTTTGTTTGCATTAATTCATAAATGTAGGATAGTATCTTTTTGGTCTATGAAGGAATATTATATACTTGAAACCAAAATCTTATATTCAAAATAAAATTCTACTTGAATGGATGATCTTTCCATTCACTACTTCTTTTAACCTCTGCAAAGGATGTGGAGGTTGCAGAGTGTTCATATGGGAGCCTTTGCTTGTGGGCCCAAAATATAAGCAAAGGAGAAATATATTTGAGAACACATAGGAAGTGCATTGTTCCTATCTTTGAACATTGTCTATCAAATGTAGTATGAAGTATTGAATGCTCTTAAACCAATGATCAATGAAGTCTGGGTGATTTGAGTACTATGCTAGGACTGACCATCTTATAGAGAAACATAAACATTATTTTTCCCAAAAGAAACACATTTGGAACTACTATCGTCTAACAAATATCTAGAAATATATCTCCTTAAATAACAAACATGGTAGAGAAACCTAGGTCTATTTAACTTCACTGTTTGTATATTCTTGTCAGTTTCAAAAAAGAATTCAATAAAACTCTCACCTCAGTTACTATGTCATCAAAGTCATTGCACACATTTTTTTACAGCTGTCAGAAAAATCCTCTTATGTGTTATTGCCTGAATGCACAAGAAGTTTTTTTTTTCTAAATGTACAAAGTAGACTTGAAGAAAGAGTTGCTGATGCCATTAGGAATATTTTGTCAGGACCATGTAGGGGAAAAAGAAATTTGTTTTCAGTGCTCATATCTTTGGTTATTCTTGCCTCTTTCAGATCCCTGGTTAACGTCTGACACCATTAAGATCTCTTTACCTTAAATATTTCTCTTTTTAAAATATTATTTCTTTCACATGGCAATAAATTATTTATGTACTGACAGATCTGAAAAAATTCCCTGTGTTAGATTACATTAAATTATTATAATTATTTATTCATTTATTCAAATTAGTGATCCTCTATTGTGACAGAGACTATGCTAGTTTCCTTTTTTACATAAAATGCTAATAAAGCTTACATTCAAGTTGGGGAAGCAGAAAGTGTAAATATCATTACAATATGCTGTCATGTGCATTGTAATAGATGTAAACAGGTTACTTTGACACATTATAAGAAAGGATTAGATAAGGATCTCCAGGAGTAACTATTTACTCAGCCTTGAAGAACAGGTAGTCATCATGCAGAGCTAATAGAGGCAGGGGACCAGGACCAGCTAAATTAGAAAAGTTATGAAAGGATGTTTAACGTGAAAACATATAAGCACATTATTATGAAGAGAATAGAGTGCCTAATATGGAGAATACTGTAGCAAAAAGATACAGAAAAAACAAGTTTTCTTAAAGTGTTTAGATTCAAGTGTATATAGAACTAGATAAGAGGTTTAGTGGAACACTTGTTCAAATTATTATTGTCGAAAACACTCTCTAGATAGATTATAGAGATTGCCTTGGGAACAGGCAGGATTGCCCAGGCGGAGGCAAGTTCTAGGGGTATGTGTTTCCGAGAAGAGGCCTTGAATGAGCAATGAAAACAGAGATGAAGAAGAGGGATAAGTATTATGACTTAGATATGAGGTGTCCCCAAAAGCTCATGTGTGAGACAATGCAAGAAAGTTTAGAGGTGATATAATTGAGTAATAAGAGGTTTAACCTAATCTGCACATTAATTCCCTGATAGGAATTAACTTGGTGGTAACTGTAGGCAGGCAGGGTGTGACTAGAGGAGGTTGTTCCCTGATGGCATGCCTTTGGGATTTATATTTCATTCATGTTGGGCAGAGCTCTTTCTTTCTGCTTTCTGATTGTCATTTCCTGAGCCATTTTCCTTGGACATACCCTTCACCATGATGTTCTGCCTTACCTCAAGCCCCAAGTAATGAAGCTGGTTGTCCATGGACTGAGACTTCTGAAACTATGAGCTCCCAAATAAACTTGTCCTCCTCTAAAATTGTTTGTGTCAGGTCTTTTGGTCACAGCAACAAGAAAGATAACTAAAACAGTAAGATTCATGTATTTAACAGGTGGAAATGGTAGATAAGACTCAGATTTAGAGAGTGAAAAGTAAGGGAAAAGGACCTGGGTCTCTAGCTTTGTTAACTGGGTGTATAATAGTGACAAAACTCTGCACAAGGAATTCAGGATGAGGTCGAGAGTTTGCTTGGAAGATAGTGAGTGTACTTTTACACACATCAAGTACAAATACTTGTGGTTAATCCAAGTTCAGACATGCCTTGCATAGTTCAGTGAGGGCTTAGTTGAGATATAGATAAAAGATGATGATTTGAGACTTAACAGGTCATAGGTGAAGCCATGAAAGTAGATGAAATCAACCAGGGAAATGGGTAGCTAATATGATAAAAATTATGAATGGGGGAAATATTGACATTTAAGTAGTAGAACAGAGGGAAGGAGACTTTGGTTAAAGTTTAATAGAAATCTGAAATAGTTGATCCCTAAAATCTAAGAAATGAATGAATTTTCAGATGAAATTGACAGAGTGGTTCCTGGTTTCAAATTCTTCACAGGACTTTGAGAATTAGAAGAATTAAAAATACTTGCTGACAGCCGGGCATGGTGGCGAATGCCTGTAATCCCAGCAGTTCAGGAGGCTAAGGCAGGAGGATCTTGAGTTCAAAGCCAGCCTTACCCAGCGAGGGCAAGGAACTAAGCAACACAGTGAGACTCTGTCTCTAAATAAAATACAAAATAGGGCTGGGGATGTGACTCAGTGGCAGACTGCCCCTGAATTCATTCCCTGGTTCCAAAAACAAAAAAATACTTGCTGACATTTAGCATACTGATGGCCCCTGGTTAGTCTGTGAAAGCACTTTCAGCATGTACTAGGGACAGTAGACAGACTTTATGACTATGAGGTTTGATTGGAGTTCAAGGAACCAGCAAGTGTGGTTATGCAAAGGTTGTCTTGCATGAGAACTTTCAACCAAGTGGATGTGAATAAACGTGTCTACTTGCTTTAATCAGTGAGTCACATGCCCACATACAAGGTAGCGCACGTGTTAGGAGTAGGAATTTAGTTTTTACAAAGTTACTCATAGATGTTATGAAGACAGATATTATTTTGGGGTGATATTAAACGTGAAGATGGAAAGAAGAGCAACAGAAGAGGAATACTGAATTAACATTTTTAAGTTTGGTTGGATTTGTACATACTTAAAGACTAGAGGTTGGGACAGAGACAAGTGAAAGGAAAGAGATCAAACTGATACCATGAGGAGGTAGAAGAGAATGGGATATGGATGGTTAAAAGAGACTAAACCTGGATAAAAGCAGAAGTATGTTTTTACTGACAAGAAAAGGAGTAGATAAGCATAAGAGAAGATTCATATAAGTTTATGGCTAAAGGGAAATAGCAAAAAATATGAAATAAAAATAGGCAGAAATAAAGCAACAAATTGTGGTCAAAAGACACCAATTAGAAGTACTAAAAAGATTAATTTGTTAACTGAAGAAAAGGTTTACTCCAACCTGGACATAAAATAGAACTAGAAAAATAAAACTAAAAGTTTATTCAGAATGCAATTAAGAAGAAAAAGAAACAGGTTTTTAAAGATATAAGAGAAGCTACAATACATGTAGAGTTGAGAAAATAAGTCCACAGGCATCTAAAAGAAATGTCAGAATATCATTAAAGGAGTGACTCTAAACAACATTGAAAAAAGTGATGTGTGAAAATGTCTTAGAATTGAAGAAAAAGTTTACATCAACTCTGAGTTAGAATAAAAAATAAGTTGTGATTGTGACAGAGGAGAAATAAAGAGGAAATATTTAAAACTATCAGAGAGAAGATTCAGCTTTCCTATATGGGAGATTGTGTTAGGTGCTTATGAATCTTCTGTCACTACTCTTGTCAGGGTAGGTGGTTTGGAATTCCCTGACCCATTGACTTTGACTTGGACCCAACTAAATGCTGGATTAGCCAGGCCTACACCAGCTGAATTGAAGTCAGTTTATGGAGCCATGAGTACAAAGGACATGACTGCAGTTTAAGTCACTGAGATGTTGGGTTGTTATGTAACATGACTCAAGCAGAAACAGGTAAACCTATAAAGAAACAATAATTCAACTAATAATTTCTCATTGGGAATAAAAAATAACAAGTTGAAGTAGTATCCTAAAAGGTATATGGGTGAGCCGGCACCTGTAATCCCAGGGTTGGGGAAGCTGAGGCAGGAGAATCTCAAGTTCAAAGCCAATCCCAGTAAATTAGTGAGGCCCTAAGCAACTCAGTGAGACCCAGTCTCTAAATGCAAAAAAGGGGTAGTGATATGGCTCAGTGGTTAATCACCCCTGGGTTTAATCTCTAGTACCAAACAAACAAACAAAAAAACAAACTACAAGAGTGAAACAATCGACCTAGTAGTTCTACCTAGCGAAACTATCTTCAAAACTTTATATATATTTACACTCAGTTTATATGTAACTCATGTCCATAAAAGCATCCCATAGTAAAACAGAAAAGGCAGAGGGACAATTAAAAGCATATAAGATGGTAGAAATAAAGTCTAAATTTGTTAGCAATTTCAATTAGTATAAGTAGATTGTACCTGCCTAGCAAAGTCTATTGACATTTAAAAACAAACAATAATACTGTTACCTGTTTCTGACAAGAGATATACCTAATTAAAATAACTCAGATTTACTGAAAATAAAGAGGTATTAACAAAAAGCATAAAATCCTAACCTACATCCATTGGGCAGAACAATATTAACATCAAGACAAAATAATATTTAAAAAAATTAAAAAGGATAACAGGGGATAGTGAATACATATAAGTACCACATAGCCAGATATAATAATCATATACTTTTTGTGCATGATGATCTAACCTCAAATTACCCAATACAAAATTTCAAGGAGAAATTGCCAAACAATAATTATAGTAGTAGATTTTAGCACATTTCAGAAACTGATAGATTTAATAAGTATACAGAAATTTAGTAAGTTTACAGAAGATTTGAAAAATAAAATTAATAAAAGAAGCAAAATACATACCATGTATGTAAAAAGTTGAAAAATTCCAAATAATGGATAATATGAAGGACATTTGCTTTGAACAAAAATTAATTGAATTAGAAATTAGCATACAAAATAGTCAATTTTCTTATGCAATACTTTAAAAGAGAGCATAAAATTAAATAACTTATGGATTAAAATTAAAACATCTGTGGAAATTAGGATAAATGAATAATTAAAGAAAATGAAGATATATGCAATATCATGGAATGTAGTTGTGAAACAAAACCTCTGCATGTTACCTGAGTTCAGTTCTTAGCAAAAGATTTATAACTTTAAATTATCTTATCAAAACTTTAATGGGACTTGGATGTGACTCAGTGGTAGAGCGATTGCCTACCAGCACCATATATAAATAAATGAATAAAAATAAAGGTCTATCAACATCTAAAAAAATACTTTAAAAAATATTAAATCAGGAAAATTGAAAAATAATTTATTTAAGTATTCAGTTAAGAACTAGAAGGAGGAAATAATGAGAGTGGAAATCACAGAAATAGAAATTTAGAATAGAACCAATACAAATGTTATGAAAAAAGGCCTCAGTCTTTGAAAAGAATAAAAAAAACAAAGCTATTATAAGATTAACATGAAAAAATTAAGAGACCTATTAGAAGAATCAAGACAAATATATCAATAAATTAGTAAATTGCTACAAAATTAACGTCTAGAAAGTAAAAAGGAAAAATTAAATCATTAGTCAAAAATAATTTCTTCCAAAATAAACTAAAGTTTTTAGATCTGAGTTTGATCAAACTTAAAAGGAGTAGATAATATCTTGTTAATAAAATTTACTTTTGAAAAAGCAAAAGAGGAAATGGTATTGAATTCAGTTTATGAGCTATTGGAGTCTTACCCTGTATTTTGGAGCACGACAGTTAAGGAGAGTTCAGCTCAGTCTCCTGACGGATGTACATGCAGGACCACTTAATAACAGAGGTCATTTCACATGTTGTAGGCCAGCTGGTGGATGACCAATAACTGAAGCAGGTTGGGTGGGGATCCAACAACCAAAAAGGTAGTGTAGAGACTGAGGAGGGCACACATAAACATGTTGTTTGAGATTGTAAGAATATACACTTCATTTTGGCAGAGTGGCCAGTTGTTTTAAAGGGGAATCCATAAATCTGTATTTCTGTGTGTAATCTGCTGACAAATGCTGGTGACGCATTTGATTTTTGTTTTTTAACTTTTCGTGGGCCATTTGCACATCTATAGGCTGGATTTGTTCAGAGGCCCAGATATGATGTTGGGAGACTAGTTTTCCAACACTGCCATGAGAGACTGGCTATAGGATGCTTGGGGAGAAAACAGATCCATTTTGTGTCCCTGACCTCTCACTACTCAGAGGACAAACGCCTCCTCCCATGACCAGAGCCCAGTTTCTGACTGAGAGCCGAGGATGCTGACCTTGTTCAGCTCTGGCACTTGGTTTATTCGCCATTCTTCTCTGAGCTGTGTGGTTGTCTTGTGTGTCCCAATCCCTTTTCTTTACATTTTGCCATTTCTGCTCTAATATGCCCATCATTTTTAAAGTCCAATCCTAACAATTATCACCAAGTACTCATAGAGTCTGTTTTTCTGCCTTACTTTTTGGAAAGTCTGATGGAATAAGGTTTTTCTTTTCCTTTGGAGTAGGTATGACAAGTTGAAGTTATTTTGTCAGTCTTAGTGTAGAAAGTGAGATCTTGCAAACTTCTTCCCTTCAATAAGTATTATCTTTTCAAGAGAACATATAACATAAACAGTCTTTGCTAATTATCCATTATTAGGAAAATCTAGCAATATTCAATGTTGGGATGTTAGCAAAATACATAAAACCAAATTCTTTTTGATATTCAGTGACTGTTGACCCATTACTATTCTAGAGTTACATGATCCAATATTGTAGTTTTATCTTAATTTTTGGTGAATTATTATTCCTTTGTTTTTGTTGTTCCTAGTACATCTGCAATATTGACACATAATATTTCTCTCCACCTTTAGGGTTGTGTGATTATCACAATATCAAGATCCCAATCAGAAAAAATTCAGATATTTTCTTTAAAAACACAGGGATTCATCAGAACTGGCTCCATAGCCTGCCAAGATATGCCAGCCTGTGACACAGGAAGTCCAATTGGTTTTAAGGCAATACCCTTGTTACAGTCTTCTTAGTCACATTATGTCTATTCACAGAAAGAAAAGAGAACCAAGGCAATTACCTTAATATTTCAAGCTTTACCCCTCTTTTTGGCTGATAGAGTAAGATAACTGAGGCCAAGGTGGCATTTCAAAGCTTCAGTTATCTAGTTCCTTTTCTCATTTCTGCAATTGACTTTGCTCATGGTGACACACTCAGTATCAGGAAACAGGATGGAAAGTACAGTTCTTATTTTAGGCATATTGTGGGAAATCTAGGGGATTCTTACAGAGGGTACATATTTTTTTTAAACTATAAAAGGCAAGTCTTTAAAATATTGTGATATTTGTGCAGCACTTCTTTTCAAGGTTAACACTGCCTGCCTGGAAAAGCCATTCTACCTGTAGAATAAGGCCCACGTGAACCATGGACATGAATGTGTAGAAATTAACTTGAGCAAGTGTATTTGCTATCTTATTTATCAAGCATTCACAACCCAAACAGGGCTATTTTTGATGATTACAATCAACTGCCTTCATGCCTGAATCTAAGCTTCCTAAATCAGAAAGTGCCAGAAATTACACTTTGAACCTCCAAATAGTGTGAGTTGAACAGAAGTGTATTTTTGGATACCAAATGTGCTCTCATATCCTTCCAGCTCTGTAAAATCAAACAAGCAGGAATTTCATTATCTGGATGTCCAGCCTTTATCCCTCACAAGTGACCTTGTCTTCCTGTGACCCCGTTCCACTGCACCAGACAGAACCATCACTGTTTCTCAGTGTTCATTTCCATTGCGCCTGCCCCCCATCTTCTCTCTCTCTCCCTCCCCTCCCAGCAACAAAATGCTTCCACAGAAGGGAGAGAAAACTCAAAGAATCCCCCTTTACTAACTAGAACTAAGATGAATTGTGTCAGAGTTCAGAGCTCCGTTGTTGCTTTGGCATGAAATCACTGCCCTTGGTTTCTGCCAAGGCGGGTGTCAGCTGGTGAATTATAACACTGGCAGACAGGACTGAGATAAGCAAAAAATACAATGACAGCTGCTACACAGAACTATTCTTTCTGGCCTAGTGAATACAAAAATACATTGTGTAAATAAAGACAGACAGCTTCATTATGCAATTGTCTGCTACTGTGTCACTGCTAAAGAACAAGTATTGATTTTGGAAAATAGATCCAGACTCTTCAAAACTAATATGGTCTTGCTCTTGGGAGGCCTAGGACATTAAAGAAAGTAATAATCTAATCTACTTCCTAACATTAGAGCTGAACCCATATGTAAATTATAGCATAACATCTCACAGCATTAGACAATCAAAAATTTAGCTTTTTACAAAAGTCTATCCTGCATTGAAGTCCGTGGCTCTTGCTTTCCGGGTAAAATTCTAGAGCTTTGCCTGGGTTTTCATGAATCATAAGTAAGTGATATATTAATCTGCTTAGGCTGCCATAAAAAACACCACAGACTGGGTGGCTTAAACAACAGGAATTTGTTTTCTCACAGTTCTCTTGTCTGGATGTCCCAGATCAAGTTCTGACAGTCAGTTCTGACAGTCAGTTTCTGGTAAGTCTCTCTTCCTAGTTGGTAGACAGCAGCTTTCTTGCTGTGTGCTTACATAGAAGACATGGTGATGGTGAACTCTCTGGGGTCTATTTATTTATTTATTTATTTATTTATTTATTTATTTATTTAGTACCAGGGTCTCACTGTGTTGCTCAGGCTGTTCTTACACTCCTAGGCTGGAGTGATCCTCTTTCCTCAGCCTCCTGGAGAGCTGCAAGTACAGGTACACACTTATAGAGTATGTTTTTTGTTTTTTGTTTTTTGTTTTTAGAGTGCTGGGGATTAAACCCACGGCCTTGTGCTTACAAGGCAAGCACTCTACCAACTGAGCTATATCCCCAGCCCCTAGAGTATGTTCTCATAAGAACACAAATCCTGTTGGACCAAGTCCCACACTTATGACCTCACTTAACCTTAGAAGCCACGATACCAACAGCCAAATGATGTAGGCTTGGAGTTTACTCAACAAATGGATTTGGGGGAGGGACACACTATATTCCGTGTAAAACAATTTGATTTTTGCTATTAGTAAACTGCTTAGCAGACTTAACCATTTATCTTCAGTGATTACAAATGGTGTTTTCAATAAGATATTTGGTGACTATCTTTTCTCATTCAGTGACTCAACATAGGAATCAAACAAGAGAAGCAAAAGAAGGCTATAGTCTAGCAGTCTTCAAAGTATGGCTCATGGGCCCCTGTGGGGTCCTCCAATTTTATTTGGTAAGGTCAAAATAATAATAAATTGCTACTTGTGTTTTTACTGTGTTCAGATTCATTCTGAGAATATTGCCACCTTAACCAAAATTGAAACCATGGCATCAACCTGCTGTAGTAGTCATTGTGTTACCACCACACATTCTCAGGTCACACACACACACAAACACACACACACACACACACATACACGCACATACACAGAGTTCATGCACACACTCACATATAGGTAGGTAAATATACATCAATTTCACTAAAAATTGCCCTTGATGGAAAGGGTAAGCATCTTACTTTTACTAGATGCATGCCCTTGCTTGCTCATCTTTTTAATAGTTTGTGTGTCAGAATGGAAAATACTGTGTACATCAAGTACTTGCTGTACTGAATTAGGAGGGGTGATAGTAATCTCAAGGGAAAGACTTGGTGTGGTTGAGATGAAAGCTGAACTGACCACTTTTGTCATGAACCACCATTTGTATTTGAAAGAACAACTGACAAATTATAGTTTTTCAATGTTGGATATTTCCTAGACATTTTCTTGAAAAATTAATGAAGTGAATCTGTCATTGCAAGGGAAATAACTGACAAAATTTGTTTCCAATGATGTAATTTGAGCTTTCAAGTGAAAATTTGAATTTTGGAAACTTGTAACTATCATTGTGGCTTGAAAGTACTTTAAAGACATCAGTGATGTTAACACATGTGATATTTTTAATCTTGTGTGATGAGTTGTGTCCACAATTAGAAATTGCATAATCCAGTGAACCAGTATTTTCCATAGGATCAGTGCTTGGTATAGAACCATTCATGAGTACAAGTCATTCAACATGCAATCTACAGGAAGAGATTTAAAATGAACAGTGTGCAGGAAAATCCATTGACAAATTTTCAAATTCCATTGGAGCTTTTGACAACATATCAAAAATATTTGCAGTTATCTGAAGAGGCTATTTGGAATATTCCTTCTGTATATACCCACTTGTCAATGTGAAGCTAGATTTTCTTCACCAGCTTTACCCCAAATAATCTATTTCAACAGATTGAGCAGAAGCTCGTCTGAGAAACCAGCTGACTTCTACAAAGTCAGACATTTGAAAGATTTCAAAAATATGTAAAACAATGTCATTCTAGGAATTTTTTGTAAAAGTTATTTTTGTACAAAAATGTTATATAGGATAGCATGTATAATTTTAAAAATGAAGAAATAGATGCTATTTTTAAAAGTTCAGTTTTATGATAAATCTTAAGAGAGAGATTTCACCTGAACAAAAGCTCTTGGGGTCCTGGATAGTTTTAAATGTATAAACTATCCTGCAACCAAAACAATGTAAGATTCACTGCTATAGTGGGAAGAGAAGACTAGTTAGCAAATGGAAACCTTTTCTGGTATTTTTTTTTTTCTTTTAAAAATAAGTTCCGCTAGTAACATTGTGGTAACTCGAACCATAGTTAACATCATTTATAAAATAGAGATAATAAAGTGTAATGAAGGTAGGATTTAGTCAACAACACCATGAACGTGAAAACATGCTAAACAAATATAAGTTGCTATTTGAATGTTTGTCTCTTGCAGAGACTTGCAAAACTTGAAAGACATTGAAAGCTTATAGAATTTTCCAGTTCTTCTTTATTATTGTTTCCCACCCCTTCTTGGTTATGATAATCAGCAACAGTAAAACAAGCATGATATATGTCCGCCTTGTTCTTCAAGGCACTCTGCAACACAGCTCTAATTTCCCCGTTTCAGGATACCTTTCACAAATTCAGGACTCAGAGATGCTCTGGCCAAAGGCACTCTTTGTGCAGACCTTGTCTTGCACTGGGGGCTCCTGCTGCCCTTGCTGCCTGGGATTGTCCACAGAACTCCCCCATCTTCAAGGGCTTTAGGAAGCTCTTCCTAACGCACCTCTCCAGTCCTGAATTTGGAAATGATTTTCTCTTATTGGCTCTGCTTATTAATTTAGACTCTTTACATGTGTTTCCACTAGTACACTTGCTTTTACAATTACTTGTACTCTCACAACATGAGTTTCCTCAGCAAAGGGATTTTGTTAGACTTAACATTTATATTTTCTGCTGAGAATACTGTTAATAGCAGGTATTTAATACATTTGCACTGAATAGAATTAGACTAATGGAGATTCCAAAGACTTTTTTTTGGATGGGGAGATAAACTTATAAGAGACACAGTGACATATGAGGTTCAAATTCTTTTGAAGTCTGAAAACAATCCTTTTAGCAGTATTATATGGAGGACTTCAAAAGACAACTCTACATTTGCGATTTTCCTGTTAAAGTAGGTAAATTTTGCTTTCCTCTCTCATCTCTCTCACCACTTCCTGTCACTGCTGATACAAATGTCATGCAGATTTGTCTAAGACTTGTGCTTCCATGAACCAATTTGATGATTTGATTCAATAAGTTGAAGTGAAAACAATCATTCAAACAGTTTATAGTCCATTTCAGGAACTTTATTTGGCTTTTGTGTTCTGGTTTTATTTTTCAGGAATTTGGTTTCATTTGCAGAGATTATGGAATTGGTTTTTTTGTTGTTGTTTTTTGTTTTGCTTTGTTTTGTTTTCAGAAGGATCTCAAGCCTTTGATTTGTGACTGTCAGAAGAGATGGTGATATGAATTCCCTGTCCTTCTTGATAAAACTAGGAGATCAGTGTGGAGTTGCACTGAACAATGGAACTTTCTATATTCATGGGAATAATTCATATCTGTGCTGTCCAGCACAATAGTCACTGGCTAGTGCAACTGAGGAATTTAAACAATTTCAGTTGAAGCTAATTTAAGTTTTACTTTAAATAACATGTGACTAGCTAGCACTGCATTTGACATGCAAGTATATGTAGACAGTAAGTCAAGTCACTTTTGCCTATTTGGTACAATTGGCCCACAAAATGGTAAATTTAGGGACGCAATCTAAAAGATCCTAAAATTACTTGTTTTCCTTAAAAATACAAAATATGAAATATCTTTTATGTTTAAACTAAAGGAATAAGAAACAATTTTGGTGAGATGGAATCAGTACGAAAATGGAAACACAAAAACAGATATACAAAATAACCAATATAAACTTAAGCTGAAAGATAAAAACAAAGGAAAGGAAAAGATAGATAGAAGACTGAGGATTCTGAGGTGTTAATTAAATAAGCTTTTACTTGTATTTCAGTTGGATTGTGTCCACTCATTATCACTTAGAACCTTGCCCTTTTATATTCTGGTCATTCATTCACTACTCATTGTTCTTAATTTTTTTTGGTTGTTTCTTCTTCCCCATCTACAAAAGAGGATGATCGATGTTTCCTAAATTAATTCTAGAATTTTATAGGAATGAATTTGATTTACCATGTTGCATCTATACCGTCCTAAAACATTACCCCATACAGATGTGAGTCAATTAAAATTTTTTAAATAAAGTCAAGGACAGGTATGGGTATAAATTTATTCAAAAGCAAAACCAAGACATACCTGAGCAGAAGCATTTCTATTAATTGAGAAACAGAAAGAAAAAATACTGTTTTGAGCTTTAAGAGAATGTTTAAATACATATCAACATCTGCTACTTCTTCCCTGATTCCCTCATCCTTTTAGTAAATGATGTATGAAACTGAAAAGTTTAAGATGTTGATAATTGGTAAATATGCTTCACAAAGGTCATTGGGTTCCATAAAGAAAAGTTTAGCATATTCATGCCTTGGTGATTTTTACACTGTGAATAATGTTGATTCAGCTACATTAGGTGCTAAGCCTAATGACCACTTTAGCAATCAGATCCACTGCATTACTTAAAGACCAATAAGTTCTTAAAGATCACCATGAAGGGCCAGAAAGCAGCAAATTGGAAATATTGCACACAAATGCAGCTGCTCATATCATATAGATGAAAAGAGAAGAAACATTTTAAATTACTTACATCCAAAAGTATTTTTTCTCAACCTTTCAACACTTGAAAATTAAGCTATCATCAACTATGATATTATCATAATTTCACTAGAATTAAAAAATAGTAGATAGAAACTTTGAAGTGAAAATCATTATTTAAAAAATGTATCATGTCTTAAATTCACCATCCCAGAATATTGTGAAATCAATCTAGATGGCCTCAGTAGCAGTGAGGTCTCTTTAAACATTGTATGTAGTAAGGGCAAATATTATTTTGTACAATTTTGTTCCATTTAGAGAAATATATTTTTCTCTGTTTATTGGTTGTATTGTATTATGTTTTTCTATAGTGAGTTACCTTGCCAAACATAATTCTGAGTAAACATCCAATTGATTTAGTGCTAGTTCAACACAGGGCTGAGCACATTACAGCACATTTTGTACTTTTTATGTCAGTTGACAAAATGTTTTAACACATTCATGGAGATTTATTTGTTGATATTTTGCATTAAAATGATAATGAAATCATTAGAGTTTATTTTGTTGAAAATAAAAATAAACGTAGGGGATATGAGTCCATGTTATTTGATTTTTTGCAGTTCACTGGAGCAGGGTACTTTGTGGCTCTTTTCAGTTTTGAAATATATGACATTTTGTTCCGGGAAACTTACTTGAAATAATTCTTTGGTAATCTTCTTCCCTCTGTTTCTTTTGCTCTCCTTTCTGAAACTGCTTTTATTTGGACATACTCCTAAGTGGACTAATATATAATTTCTCACCTTATATTTCTACTGATGTCTGTTGGCTTTATGCTCTACCTTCTGGAAGATTTTCTCATCTTTATATTTGAAACCTTCAATGGGATATTTTATTTCTCCTATTTTAATATCCAACAGTACTTAATTTTTTCTTCATGTTCCCTTTTTGTAGCATCTGATTTTGTGATTGTGATGTGTTATCATTTAAAAGGTGTGTCATTTTCCAGGTCTCCCAGCTTTGTGCCTGGACTTGGTTTCCCCCACTGTAGTCTTTTGTGTTTGTTTTGGAAAAGTGTTTACAACATATGAAGTTGTGATCTGTCTGTGCCTACATGGAACTGTTTGCATGTATCTAAGTGTAGGGTGTTTTTGAAAGCCTCATGGAAGCCAAGATATGGAACCGAGCTGTTGACAGTGACCTCATTGTGGGAAGAGGGGCCTGGACTTTGTCTCTGTTGAACCACCTTCAGTGTCCTGAGACCCTTTGCTTTCCTGCTCCATCCTTAAGTTGACCTAGCATTTCATGTAAATTCTAGAATGTTTGTTATTCCTGATCCTTTATATAAATTTTATATACAATTTATATCACTGTTAATTTCTACAAGAGGAAATCGTAGATGGATTTTACTTGTAATTTTCAATCCTTAAACACAGCATCCACCCAATTTATTTAAGGTTTTCTTGTTTTGAATAATGGTTTGTCATTTTATCTACAGAGATCCAATACATTTTTCATTAGATTTATTCCAAGCTATTTGATGTTTTTTGATTGGCTTTAGAAAATCATGTTTTTTTAAATTAGAATTACTTGTTGCAAGTATATAGGGTTGTAATTAATGGGTGTATTCTGTCCTTTAATCAATAAACTTTGTAAATTGACTTTTTAGTTTTTTTTAACCTGTATATAAAAGAATTTTGGAACTTTTTCCTACGTAGTTGTGTTGTCTCTCACTAAAAATAGTTTCCACACTTCCATACATAGCTTTCATCTCTTCTGTTTGATACACTGCATTGGCTTGGTCCATATAGAGGGGAACTAGCAGTCATCCTTATCTAATTCCACTCTCAAGAGAAATTCATTCTGTATTTCAACAATAAGTATGGTATTCATATTTCTTTCCTTTTAATACACTTTAACAGATTAAAGGTGCTATTCTCTGTTCCTTATTTAAGGTCCTTTATTATTGGATCCAAATTTTATCAAAACTTTAAGGCATTTAAGATTATCATATGGTATTCTATAATATTCTTTTACTGTGATTAATTAAATTGATTTTCAAATTTTGGATTGAATGTGCATCCTTGAAATAAATTCATTTTGATGATGACCAGTTGTTATCCCTACAGATTGCTATACTTTGCCAATATTTTTTTATGATTTTTATCATATGTTTATGAAAGTAATTGAACTGGAATTTTCTTTCAATATTCTTATCAAATTTTAGCATCAAGCTTTTCTGGTCTCTCAAAATAGTATTTCTTTTATCTGGTCCCTAAAAAAAAATGTGTAAAATGAGTTTTATGTCTTCCCTCCTTAAATGTTTGTTAGAAATAAAGGGTGAATGTATCTGGGCATTGCTTTATTTGAAAATTATTATTTATAGATTTTAAAAAATTGATATAGTGCAATTCAGATATTTTATTCCATCCTGTATAGCTATTGTTTATTTCTGTTATTCTGGAAGTTTGTCCATTTTATCTGTTTTTCAAATATAGTAGGCTAAATTTGTTTATAATATGCGTTTATTGACTATTTAATGATGTCAGGATCTGCAGTGATATTACACTTGGCTTTTCTGATACTGGCAACTTGTGTTTTTCTCCCTTTTTCTTTCTTTTTTTTTTTTTGGTGTTTTATTAATGGCCTTCCTTTACATTTCCAAGAAAAAGCCAGACATATGTAGATTTACTAATGCCATCTATCAAAAGAAAAAGAAATACTTTTCAAAATATGTCCAAATATATGTGCTTTACATTTCTGGAAATAACAATGTATCTACCTAAATATACCAGTTCCAAAATTTTATACAAAATTCTGTTCATCCAGACCTTAAGATCATATAACTAACATCCACCAAATCAGAAATTTTTAAAATGCTCCGTAGTAGAGTACTTTTCTAGCATGTATAAGGCCCTGGATTTAATCTTCTGCAACCCTAATAAGTAAATAAATAAATTCTATATGAAACAAAGAACATGCCCAGGTTACAAAAGACTTTAATATCAAGTTAAATAAAATATACATGATTAAAAATTTTTGATTGCCGTGTAAAGTATTCTACCTATTTCATGTAATAAGCTAACAAAGTATAGTTTCCATGTTATATCAAGTGATTTTATCTGCTCACTTTCCAAATGAAATATTGGCCTAAAAACTGTCATGAATAATAAGCAAAGGTAGCACATATCACCAGCAAATTTCTTTCCAAGCAAGTTCATAATTTCCTTGTTTGTGATCCCAAAAGTGGCAGCATTTTCATTTCATCCACTCTATTTTTATGTATTTTAAAAGCAGGTGTTATCCATCTACCACAAGAGCACTGTTCACCATACCAATGAAAGGATCCCAACTTGGCACTGCATTTTGGGCAAAGAAGCTGTCCATCCATCACTCCCAACAAAGTAGATTCCATAAGATGTACATTGAGCCTGATTCCCTGTGGCAAGTATGAAAGATATGGTGTCATTCTCTTGTAGGCAAAGGCCACAGGCCCACTTCCTTCATTATGATCCAATATACTAAAATTTCGAAATAAGGATCGCCTGCACTTTCTACATTTGTAGAGAACTTCATCTTTTAATCCTTGTGAAATGGTGGTTGGGTCAATGGCAAAGAGTTCTTGAGGTAAATTCTGCAATTCTGGATACTTCTCTGTAACCTTTTGTAAGGGATATTGCTTATAAATTGCACTAGAGGTATCCACTTCATATCCCATTGCCTGATATAATTTCAGTTGACACTCAAACCCCTCACTCATCTTAGCCTCAGGTTTGATAGTCTGGAGGTTTTTCATAGGCTTTTTCAAAGGTAAGATGGTCAGTCTTCATCAAAAAAAGCAGTCACTATAGCAACACTTCGACTGATGTCTGTATGGCAGTGTACCAACACGGCAAGGCCCTCGGTGCGGGCCTGGCTGATGAAGGCCACGCACCGATCCAGATGGCTGAGTAAGTCGCTCTCGGGTTTGTCCAGCGCTGGCACGAAGAGGCTCCGCAGACCTTCGAACTCAGACGCCGCCTTGAAACCGGCTTCCGAGTCCATTTAAGCACGGCAGAGATGCAGGCCTCTTTCAAGTGGTCCGGCTCTGCAACGGCCGCCGCCCCACCCAGGTACAGCCCAGGTCGCACTTCCAGCACCTGCCGGGTTGAACTGGTTGCGCTAGCATTCGGGATCCCGCGCTCACAGCCATGGCTCAGGTCCTCCGCTGCCAACATGGCGGCGCCCAGAAACCAGATCTCCCCTTTTTCTTTATTAATCTCATCAAGGTTGTATCAATTTTAAAAGTTGTTTCGAAGAAACACTTGCATTTTTTCCCCCAAGAATTGTGTTTTATTCTTTTATTAATTTCTGCTCTTATTATTTACTTTGGTACAGTATCTTTGGATTTATCTTATTTTTTAATAGTTTCTTGATGTTGAGACTTAGATTATTAGTATTTAGGCATTTAACTAAGCTTTCCTTTAGAAGAGCTTAAACTTCATTCTACAAATTTGATAAGTCACAATTTCATAAGCATTTTATTCAAAATAATTTCCCATTTTTACTGTGATTTCTTCTTTTCCTCAGTCATTTAGGCATTTTTAAAATATTTCCTAGCACTTTGGGGCATTCTTATTTTTTTTTTTTGTTCTTTATCTCTATCTTAGTTTTCCTGTGGTTAGTGAAATATTCTGGTCGAGGTATTCTCTCAGAAAGAAACCTGAATCCAAATCCACTCCCAGCTCCAACTACTTTGAGACTAAGTTAATTAACCGTTGATTCCAGGGATTAAGGAAAAAAAACTTTTAAGAAAAGTTTTCATGAATTTACATAATCATTTAAATAAAACTTTTACAGATTACATGCTTATTTTTTTTCATCATATTTTAACTTAAAAACACACATTTCCAGTGACCATATTTTATTTTTCAGGCAGTGTTCAGCTCATATCTGACATCACAAATATGATTTACTGGAATAAATTTAAATGTTTCTTAAGTCAGCCATATATCATTTGAACCTTTGTTGATTTTTAATTTTTTTTTCTTAATATAAGTAAAAGTGTAAGGTTAATTTTTATAGGAGCTATGCTTTAGTTTTATGTGTTAGTGAAAATTTTCATTCTATTTGCCTTTAGGACTTGATCTACTCCTCAAAGATTTCAGAAAGTCTTACATAATTATAACTGAGTTTTATTCTAGGCATGCAGAGTACTCGTAAAACCTAATGATAAGAGCAAATAAAAATGATGTTATTAAAAACAACAAAGCAGTGCATAAGGACTATTGTTTTTTGTTATCATATTGTGGGCTGGGATAGAAGTCTAGCTTCCTTCCTTTGAAATGATGCTAGTTTCCTTGGTTCATCTTTAAAGAGCCCTGTGTCTCTCCAGCCAAAAGTAAACAAGGCTAGCATCTAAGGCTGCTTTCTATGCTCATGGCTTTTAAAACCATTGACACTGGGCATTTTTAGGAATATGTACCATCCTAAATCAATCAAAATGGTATATGGTATCTATTTTCTGTGAGAAAATTGAGTTTTGTGAGATAGAAATTTTAAATATTCTGATAAGATCATGTACTTTGGGAAAATCCATAAAGAAGCATAAAATTGTAATTAAATTATAGAGGGGGAAAAACAGTAGCCAAAGATAGCAGTATTTCTTAAATCATGAAGAACAAAGTATGGAGATTTCTTCAAATTCATATTGAAAAAGAAGAAGGCATTAATTGTTATAAAAATAAATTAAAAAGCTAAATGTAAATTTCAAATTACAATTATTGATGAGTTTTCAATTTTAAAATAAAGTGAAAAAACTCCTATATTACTAACATTACTTTCAAAAAAGACAAAAAATAAAAGACTGCATTATATAATCTTCAACATACAATTTTAAACATTTACATATTATAGATCAAAAAATTTGTAAGTAAGCTATTAAATGAGAATGATTTACTCTGATTTGGAAGTGCACAATTAGCAAATACAGAATTTATTAGATTACAAATTGAGATTAAATAAAATATAAAATTTTTTGCTATATATTTATAAAAGAGCTTCCATTTTCATCGTCTGCTCTTTTTTTCCTTATACATCTATGTTAATAGTCTCTTTTAACCTTTTATGAATATGTACAGAAGTCTAAATTAGCCTCACTTAAAATACCATCCTTTTAGAACATTCACAGGAAGCATGTTATGAAATAAACCTTCACACAAGTATTTGTGATGAATAAACATTCTTTTCAAAATACTAGTAATGGTTGAGTGGTCATAATGTGTGAGTAATGGTTAGGATAGAGCTTTTGCACCATAAAGGAAATAACAATGGCTATCTGGGTTTGTCATCTCAAACAATATTTATAATTTAGCAGTGATTAGGTATTTAATGTGTGTTACACAGTGTACCAAGATTTTATATACAGTCTCATTTTTTGTAAAATTGTTCTTAATTATACATGGCAGTGTAATCTATTTTGATAGATTTAAACAAGCATGAAATTTATCTTATTCTCATTAGGATCTCAGCCTTGTGGAAATGCACAATGTTTAGATTAACTGTGGTATATTCATATATGTACATAAGAAAGTTTTGTCATTCCATCTTTTCTATTCCCATTCCCTCTCCCTTATTTTTTGTCCCCTTTGTCTAATCCACAGAACTTCTATTCTTAACCGATTGCCTTGTTGTGATTTAGCATTCATCGTATCAGAGAGAACATTCCACCTTTGGTTTTTTGGATTGACTTATTTCACTTAACATGACAGTCTCCAAATCCATCCATTAACAATGATTGTCATAAAGTCATTCTTCTTTATGGCGGAATAACATTCCACTGTGAATGTATATCCCATTTTATTTATCTACTCATCTGTTGAAAGGCACCTAGGCTGGTTCCACAGCTTAGATATTGTGAATTGTGCTGTGACAAACACTGATGAGGCTGTGTCACTATAGTATGCTGATTTTAAGTCCTTTGGGTATAAGCCAAGGAGTGGGATAGCTGGGTCAAATTGTGAGTCCATTCCAAGTTTTCTGAGGAATCTCCATACTGCTTTCCAGAGTGACTGCACCATTTTGCAGCCCCTCCAGCAGTGTATGAGGGTACCTTGTTCCCCACATCCTCACCAACACCTACTATTACTTGTATTCTTGATAATTGCCATTCTGGCTCCAGTGAGGTGAAATCTCCACATAGTTTTACTTTTTATTCCTCTAATTATAGAGATGTTGAACATCTTTTTATATATTTGTTGATCATTCATATTTCTTCTTTTGATAAGTGCCTGTATAGTTCCCTTGCCCATTTATTGAATATTTTGTTTTTGTTTGGTTTTAAGCTTTTTGAGCTTTTCATATATCCTGAAAATTAAAGCATTATCTGAGATGCAGATTGCAAAGATTTTCTCCCATTCTGTAGGTTCTCTCCATTCTCTTGATTGTTTCCTTTGCTGTGATGAAGGTTTTTAGTTTGACAGCATCCCATTTAGTGATTTTCAGTTTTAGTTCTCTTAGCAGTCTCGTTAAGATCCCAAGCTGACATGTTGGAGTGTTTCACCTATATTTTCTTCTAGTAGGTACAGTCTCTAGTCTAATACCTTGGTCTTTCTTCCACTTTGAGCTGAGTTTTGTGCAGGATGAGAAATAGGAGTTCAATTTCATCCCATTTCCAGTTTTCCCAGCACCATTTGTTGGAAAGGCTATTTTGTCTCCAATGTATGTTTTTGGCACCATTGTCTGGTATGAGGTAAGTGTTTTGTGTGGGTTTGTTTCTGTGTATTCTATTCTATTCCATTGGTCTTCATATCTGTTTTGGTGCCAATATCATGTCATTTTTGTTACTATAACTCTGTAGTATAATTTAAGGTCTGGTATTGTGATTCCTCCTGCTTCACTTTTCTTGCTGAGGATTACTTTAGGCAATTCTGGGCCTCTTATTTTTCCAAATGAATTTCCAGACTCGTTTTTGTAGTTCTATAAAGAAAGTCTTTAGAATTTTAATAGAAATTGCATTAAATTTGTATAGCACTTTTGGTAGCATGGTCATTTTGACAGTACTAATTCTGCCTATCCAAGAACATGGGAAATCTGTTTTCTAAGGTTTTCTATTTCTTTCATGTTCTGCAGTTTTCAAGTCTTTGGTTAGAGTGACTTCCAAGATTTTTTTTTTTTTTGAGACTATTGTGAATGGGATAGTTTTCCTGATTTCTCTTTCATCTGATTCATCATTGGTATGTAGGAAAACAATTTATTTATGGAAATTAAATTTTTATTGGCTATTTTGTTGAATTCATTTATGAGTTTGAGAAGTTTTCTAGTGGAGTTTTTTGGGTCTTTTAATATAGAATTATGTTGTTGACAAAACAGGCATAGTTTGAGATCTTTTTCTATTCATATCCCTTTATTTCTTGTGCCTAATTTTCCTGGATAGAGTTTCAAGGAATATGTTGAACGTAAGTGGTGAAAGAGGGCATCCCAATATTGTTCCAGTTTTTAGAGGGAATGCTTTTACCTTTTCTCCACTTAGAATGATGTTGGCCTTGGGTTTGTTATATATAACTCTTACAATGTTGAGGTATATTCCTAGTATCCCAAGTTTTTCTAATGTTTTAAACATGAATTGATGCTGTATTTTGTCAAATGTTTTTTCTGCATCTTTTGAGATAATCATGTGATTCTTGCCTTTAAGTCCATTGATACTGATGAGTTACATTTATTGACTTCTGTATGTTGAACCAATCTTACGTCCCTGGGATGAACCCCATTTGATAATGGTGTAATATCTTTTTAATACATTTTTCATATTTTTTGCCAGCATTTTATTAATGATTTTTTCATCTATGTTCATCAGGTATATTGGTCTGAAGTTGTCTTTCTGTGAAGTATCTTTGTGTGGTTTTGGTATAAGGGTGATACTAGGCTTCATAGAATGAGTTTGGAAGAGTTACCTCCTTTTCTATTTCATAGAACAGTTTGATGAGGATTCTGTGAAGATCTGGTAGAACTTGGCTGAGAATCCATTTGGTCCTGACCTTTTCTTTATTGGTAGGCTTTTGATGACATCTTCAATTTCATTGCTTGAAATTGGTCTGTTTAAATTTTCTATGTCCTCCTGATTCAATTTGGATAGTCATATGTCTCCAGAAATTTGTCAATGTCTTCAAGATTTTCTATTTTATTGGTGTATAAATTTTCAAAACAGTTTCTGATTATCATCTGTATTTCTGTAGTGTCTCTGGTGGTATTTCCTTTTTCATCACAAATTTTAATAATTTGAGTTTCTCCCCTCTTTGCTTGGTTAGTTTGGCTAAGGGCTTACCAATTTTGTTTATTTTTCCAAAGAACCAATTTTTATTTTGTTGATTTTTTAGAGTATCTTTTAATGTTCATAAGTAACCCCATAAGGGAGGTTTTATGTGACCACCCTCACAGATAAGAAAGCCAAGGACTACAGAGGTAAAGCATTTGCCCAAGTTAAAATGAATGGAACTGAGATTTAACTTCAAGAAATTCTTGACTCCTTGTTTACAATGGATTACTCTAAAAATGTGAGTAATTAGAAAAAATATTTCAGTTCTGTATGATTTACAGAAATGAAATCATGTAACTCAGTGTTATCTTTCAGAAAAAAGATATTTATAAGCTCTTCAATTGCCCTTTGAAACTTTCTGATGTTTGAGATGATGTTGAATATGAAATAAAGATTACTTGAAGTCTCTTGATAGTCAAATGTATAACACTATAAAAAAAAGTAGCTGCAAGTTTTTCTTTGTGTTTGAATATCCTCCCATTTAGATAGTGTTTTAATTTTAAATATTGTTATAACTTTTTTGATAGCCAAATAAGTAATGATCCTATAGGCATCAACAGTATGGATTTCTACACTTCAAAATAAATCCTTTACTTCAATACTCAGAGTCCACTGTTGAAAAATGTCACCCATATTTGTAAGACAACAGAGCAGGTAATGCAAATAATTAAAACTGCTTCTTTTTAGGACCAAGAGTACTCTTAATGCAAACACAGCTCTATTTCTAAAGGCTGTACAGGTCTTAAGAACTTAACCTTCTCCTCTCATGGTCAGTTCAGGTTCAAGTGCTTATTACCTCTTGGGTTATTTAGACAAATATTTTTACTCAAATAGCCATGGCTACCATCTCTAACTCCTCTCCATTAGATGTAAGCTGGTTTTGTTGTATTCAGGAACAGAACTGGTCCCTGGTTAATTAAGTAAGGGTGATGGAAAAAAACTATATCCCAACCAAAAGGTTGATCTCTTTCAGAAATAGTTTATTATTAAAATAAATTGCTAAAATGCTGGTGAAGAGTTTATTTGGAGAATATGCTCACAAAGAAATGTGAAACTCAACAGAAGTTTTTTTAAATGCTGGGGTTCTATACTTTCAAACTGGGTCTCTAATAAAGGAAAGGAATTCCCTTCTGAATCATAAAGCAAAATGTCTATTAACAAGCACCCATAGGATTGCCTTTTGCAATCCCAGTTTTTTGTGGAAGTAAGAGATAAAAGTAATGTTCTTGGCTTCTATTTATTATTGTTTATAGCAAAAACTGATGCTGTGCATGCATGATGCTTTTTACTATGCTGGTATCTCAGTCTATCCATGAAGATGTGAGTTTATTACAAAGCTTATATATCTTCTTCTAACTAAATTGGAGCGAGAAGATGTAATCATCTCACACATTTTATTGCTTTTGTATTCTCATGTGATCACTCAATATGGAATGTAGTTCACTTGAGGACTTCATATAATTTCTTCCAAATTTATTCAATTTGTCTTTGCTCTGGAATTCACATGCCATGCCTGTTTTATTCTTAAATATTTTTACCTCATTTTGTTCCCAATCCATCTCCAGTTTTATTTTCTCAATCTCCTTATAAAATGAAGCCAAAATAAAGCAAAGAGCTAAATAAGGACATTTCTTGCAATTGTTTTGTTGTGGTGGCTGCAATAAATGAGTTTTTTTCACTGCAAATTTTGAGGCTATCTCTAACACAAGAGTTACAATCATCTAAATGATGGAGATGCTGTAATTTTAGCTGTTCTTACTTTGCTTTATTGGGAACAAGAGCAGAGTCTACAGGACTTTATTTCTAATATTTTCTAGCATCTTAAAATCAGTCAGAGTTCCATAACATGTTCTATGAACAAATTTCATTCTGTCCAAACATAAGTAGGTCACATTGAGTTAATATTTTAGAGTGAAGAGCTGGAAGAGCACTTATAGCTCACTTAGTTCAAGCTGTTTGTTTCAACTGCAGGAAAATAGAGGTCAGAGACACCTGAGCTGTGACTTGCTCAAGGGCTCTTCATAATGTAGCAGATCCAAGGAATCAACCTAGGTTGCCTGACTTTCAGTCCAGAACACTTGCTAACAGATGGCTGCCTTCACTAGGATGTAGATATATAGATGTGCATACATTCATGTCCTAGAATGCAAATAAATATGGTTTATGGTTCTTTATGCTTGTAAGGTACACTTAGCTATTATTATAAGCTCAAAGCAAGTGGATAAAACAAAGAAGAGGAAAGCATGGAATTTAACCAATATTTTAAAGGTAAAAGGAAGGACCTATGTGATGAGTGAAAGCTATTTTAAGCTATGAAGGTCATCATGAGCCTATGTTCTGTCAACAATAAATTCAAATGAATTGCAAGGTGAGAAAAGTATATCCCAGGGAAAGTCCAATATGCTGAAAAGCTTGAGCTGGAAATGAACAAAATAAAATTTGTATATGGAAAAGTTGGTCCACCATCATCTTTGATGAATATATTTAAATAAAGTGCTTTTGTTCTGTGAACTAATAATTAAAATAATCCATAATGTAGCATTGAACAATGAAAGTAAAATGATAATAAATTATTTATATGAACTATAAGAATCACTGCTTAGAAAATACAAAGATGTTTATCTCCAAGGTTTTTTTCATTTCTCAAGAGAAATCTACTTAAATAATTCATTTGACCTAGTACACTTTTTATCCTTACCTGGGAATATTTTTTATTGAGTGAAATACTATAGAATTCCTTTTTAAAAATATTTAAATACATATTAACCATACATTTGAGCTTTATATTTCACTTCTTCATATTCTAGTATCACAGTAATAACTCATTTCCAAAGCACTTTCCATCTGAGAATGTTAAACAGTGAGTATAAAGAGTGGAGTTGCATATAGTCTTATCAAAAGCATTTTGAGGATTTTAAATTGGTAATTTTTTATTTTTCTCTAAGTGAACATAAAAATAATTTAAGCATGACTACTAACTAGAAGAGCAGTATGCAACATGGTAGTCAATGACATGCCCATTTACGTGTACCTGCAATCTCTAGTATCCATTATATATGCTAAAGTTGAAAATAAGCGAATATTTGCCATCTAAGGTTTCTTGTTTTGAACTTAAGATACTCAAAGCTGTCAAACAAATTCTCTCAATAGAAAAAGACGATTCTGCAGTTTGGGCATTGTTTGTGGGTTATTTTGTAGAAAGGTGGTGGGAAGTTCCTTGCCCAGTTCCTGCTTCCTCGGGGTCTCAAGAGTTATTGTTTCCTCTTGACATAAATATTCTGAAGGTCTGCCCTCCTCTGTCGCCTTGTGTGCTTCAGAGGAAGGGAGGGGACGCTCCTCTTCACTCCCTGACTGTGCTCTCCATTCAGATGGTGGTGTAGATGAGGCACACTCTTTCAGAGAGCCTGCTTTTCTCCAAAAGGAAGCTTCCTCCAACTGCTGGGCTTTGATCTCTCAGCACATTGCTAAATACTCCTCCAATTCTTACAAAATATTTCCCATTTGTTTAAAAATCTGCCATCAATCATTTTTCCAAAACAGAAGGATGCCATTCAGGGACTATAGATTATTTTATAAGAAAGTAAGCTGATCACACAAAGCACTTTGCATGGGCAACACACTTCAGAACATCTCCTATTCATCTTAAAATCTGTATTATATTTGATATAGCAACCATTTTTAAACTATCCAAGAATAAATTCAAAGATAGTTTTTCTGATGAGATCCCCATATCATCTACCATTGTCAAAGCATTTGTATGTAACCTGCCATAGGAATATTTCTTTTTATTATTTATCTTAAAGTTTGAAAGTAAAGTATGATTTTTACCTTTTTTCAATTTCATTTAACAAATCTTTTGAAATTTTCTAAACTTTTATTGAACTCTTATGATATGCTAGATATTAGGCTATATAATAAGAATATGAAGAAAAGCATAGCCTCACAGAGCTTTCTAGTGCAAAAGATGAATTTCTTATGCACTGGTATATATAGGCATAAAATATTAATATATCTATACATATTATTAGTATGATAATTTTCAATCCATGGAAAAATTGCAAGTATATATCAGGTCAGAGGAGGGAGAGGTGAAGGGTGATTGAATTGAGGAGGACAGTGTGAACAGGTTTTTGACAAATGAATAATAATTCACCTAATGTGGAAGAAGAAACGGGGTGGAATTGGATTCCAAGTGATCTAGGCAAGGCAATGGTGTTAGGAGTTGAATAATGTCCTTACCTAATTCATATGTTGAAATCTGACACTCATGATCTCAGAACATGATCTTATTTGGAGATAGATTATTTACCAAGCTGAAAAGAGACATTAGGGGAGGTAGACTTTAACTCAATATGACTTGAGTCTTTTTAAAAGGGTGAATTTGGAGAGAGATTGTCAAGCAGGGAGAAGGCCACGTGAACACCAAGGAAGAAGTTATCTGCAAGCCAAGGAACACCTAAGACTTCTAGTAAACCAAGAGAATCTAGGAGAGAGGCATAGAATGCATTCCTTCCTCACAGTTCTCAGCTGGATCCAACCCAGCCAACACCTAGATGTTAAGACTTTCAACCTCCAGAACTATGAAATTATAAATTTCTGCCATTCAAGCCACTTAGTTTGTGGTTCTTTATTACAACAACCCTAGCAAACTTATACAGAGGGGCAAAGTCTTGGATACTGGAAGAAAAAAATGAGTTGTTTCAGGACTACTAGTAGTTATGGAAGCTCAGTTCATAGAGGCATGTGATGGAGAGTCCTTAGAGGTGAAGATTCATGAGATGGCAGTGGTCTCCGAAAGGTTAGGCCTGAGGTTTATTCTTTATCAAATAGATGATGGGGAATCAATCAGGAATCTTAACAGAATGTTGCCATATTTTTTCTTAAAAAAGATCATTCATTTGGGGAAAGAAAGCATCAGCAGGAGGTATTGTAAGCAAAGGGATAATTTGGCCACACTTATTAGAGGTCATTTATACATGGGCAATTTAAAGATATCTGCTAGGAAAATTGCTGATAGTACCAAAGAGTATGTCCTGCAGAGACATGCACCAATTCAAACCATGGGGAAGTTCTTTCATGTGCTTGTTATTCAACATTAAACAAACAAACAAACAAACAATAAGGAACATGTTGAGTCTTAGAAATTATCAGTATTTCTTTCCTGCAGATTATAATCATTATGCTCCATGAAAATAATTACTGGATAGGGATTTTTCTTGATCTGTAAGAAATAGACTCTGTATAATAAGGTATACTTTGCTAATCTCAGACTCTCTTACTTACTAATGGACAAACCCCCAAAGGGCTAACCACCATCTAGCACTGGCTCTTCATTAAGTAGCCTGCAGAGCAGATAATCATTTTCACTGAATCTGACATGCAGCCTCGTTGAACCAGTCTAGAGAAAATCACAGGTTGAAAAGCCAAAATCCTCGATGTGAAAATTATAAAGCTTAGAGTACTTTGAGCCAGTTGGTCTATTCAGTACCAACTTGATATTTGACAATATTATAAAGGAGCATGACTGAAAATAAAAACAACTCTAAAAATACATTTATGGGTGCTTGGCAAATTATTGCTTTTAGCATAGCTGTTTAAATACCTCTTTGTTCTTTGCTCTTTTTTTTTTTTTTTGGCATGGCCTTGGTACATACAACAACATATTGACATTTTCATCTATGAGGTCCCTGAACAGCTGTGTATAGCCTTACTGCTTATAAATTTTCTTGTTCCCTAATAATTTGTTCTTTATTTATTTTTGTGCTTATATAAGGTACATAAAATATATCTACATATTTACTTATCTTATTGTATATGTACACACACACACACACACACACAAACATACACACACTTATGTAATTATTTCTCGTGTATTTCCTAGAAGTCAATATGCTTCTCAGCCTATCAATGGGCTTCTACCACTGGCAACAAATAAGACCAGATTATCCAGTAAACGGTGGAGACAGGGAAGATTTCTGAAGAGTTTACTTATTAAAAATGAATAATACAATTGTAAAATCTGTATAACAATTACAGGACTAAATTATACCCTATGTCCAGAATAGTATTCTCCCAAAGGACTTTCACATGTGAAATAGAGGGGTTAAGAGAATGACCATGGTTGTGGGGCAAGATATACTAATAATTTACAGCACTTACTGCATTCTAATTGTGTCCAGGAGATTTTTTAGGTTTTACTTTTTAAAATTCTCTAATAAATGTGTATGGGATTATGATTGTTATCCTGATTTCACTTGGAGAAATAGTCTTAGAAAGTCTTAATAAATTACCTAAAAATTTGGTAAGTGGTGGTGAAGCTGATTTCTTCATGGCAAAACATTAGGAAAACAATATCAAATACTCATAGAATATGGTGTGTGTGTATGTGTGTGTGTGTGTGTGTGTGAACTGTTTGTGATGTGTATTATGTGTTGTGTGTTGGTTTGTGGTACATGAAACTACATTGGGGTCAGGGACTGAGGGAGGACAGAGGAAAATTCTTTCTTCATTCTTCAAGAGCCTGTAATATCCTTGCAGTAGGGTGTTGTGATTTATTTTGCACTTGAGGAAATGTGTCAGTATTTTGTAGACCTTCTCAAATGAATTGTCACTTAAAAAAGAAACTTATTTGTAGTCATTGATTTGTATTGCACAGGTCTTTTCCCTTTTCTTCATACTCCCCATTCCCACAGGGATAAACTCATGCCACCTGCAACTCTATACGAGGCAACAAACCAAGTGGTTCGATTCTCAAAAAACTTAATGAGGAACTCCCTCATAAACTGAACAGGAGGAACCACATTAAAATGAAGCAGATCTAGGAATACCGTATGGACATAGAGAATGCACTTAGCTATGTACCTGAGCCCCAGTTTGTGCATGTGGCTTGGGTATGTATGAATTTCATCAACAGCTTCTTCTTGTGGCTAAGTGACTCAAAGAGAGGAGACAAAACTGTACAGTCAAAGGAAGACTATGTTTCCAACATAGTCTTTGCAATAGTTAGGCTCCTAATTGCAAAATCCCTCCCCCTGAAGAGGTGTATGTTGGTAGTTTAACCCTTTTAGACTTCGGATGGAGGATTATGTTTCCCAACTTCAAATATTCCAGTCACAATAAAATTCATATTACTTTTTTCTTCTCCTGTTTTTCAGATGGAAACTTTTATTTGGCAGGATTCAACTTATCTAAACAAGTGCAAGATAATAAACTTAAAATAAAGGACTAGCAATATATTTCATTCTTCAGACTCTCTGTGACCTTGGGAACCGTCAGCCATGTTGCTTCATGGAATGATGCTGTTGACCTCAGCCTCTGCCTTTCCAAGAACTCTGATGGTAACAGAGCTCTTCAATGGGAAAGGGATTCCTTCCTTTGAACACTTTGTTTTCAATTCCCTCGCACCTGCTACTGGATCCAGGGAGGAGGTTTGCAAACACAGACAGATACAGTGGGAGAGATCTTAGGTCAGGGCTACAAAAACAAGCACTGTTTGTTTGTTTTGCAACAACAAAAAATGGCCACTTCCTCTCTGAAGAGCAGTGATAAGCACTCCTACGGGCCTATGTGGGGCTCTTAATGAAATTAATCTTTCTATCTTAAGTTACAGAAAAAGCCTACACTCTTCATTGTTAACACAAGAGTCCACACCCCACTTCCTCAATACCACCCCTTCATTTTCACAAGGCTTTTCCTTTTCCTTCCGGCCTCAACAAACCTAAGGAGGATGAAAACACAAAAACAATACACACCCAAGTGTGCACACATACACATGCACGCACACACACACACAAATAGACACTTAACGTATGCATGCATGTACCAATATGTACACAAATGCCTGGCACTTCACAGTAATGCCAGGATTTTCAGAGATGAACTTTTCAGTTTGCAGTTGACTATTTAAAGTGAGGCAGAGAAATATGAAAGAAGCACCCACATTTCTTCCTCTCCCCCTGTCATTAGCTTGAGTCTGTTGATGTGGGGAAAAAGTAATTTCATTTCCATAAAAATATACCAGAATTTGCTTGTTTTTGGCGACAAATATTAAGTGTAACTTTGTAGTAGGAGAGTGGTAATTCAGTTTTATAATATTCACTAAATTTACGTTAAAAAAAAATTAGGGTAAATTTGCTAATTCTCAGTCTCTTTTAAGATGTAGATGAGGACACAAGAGTTAAGTGTTTCTTTGTGACAATACATTTGGGCGTTACTTATTACATTCATCTTCCTCAAAGAAAATTTAGGAGGTCAGTAGAGCCTTCAGGGGTTGTCATCAGCAGCATCCCTCCAGGTACAAAGTAGATCACACTCTAAGAGCCACCATAATGTAACCGAAACAAGAGGCAGTGGTTTACTAGTGGAAACTTTATGTCTTAATCTATTTTATGAGTTTATATTCAACTTGTGATTCACTAACAGAACACAAATCCTGAAAAGGGAAATTGTGTAGCTGATTCTAGCAGCATTTCAAAGAAGAAAAACACCTGTTTTAAGCTATTTTAAGTCATTCTGATCACCAATTTCCCAGAAAATGTAGCAATTTTTTTTCCTAAGACAATCCTCATTTATGGAGATGACTATCAAATCTAAGTAGCATATGTAGGGAATGCATATTCTTCTCTGTATCTGTTATACCTTGAGATTTTCAGTATTTGAAATGTGACTTATTCAAATTGAGATGTGCTGCAAATATAAAGTGCACATTAGATTTCAAAGAGAAAAAGTGTATAATATCTTATTCATCATTTTAAATAATTAGCTCCATGCTAAATAATTACAGAAATAACTCAGTCTATTTTTATTAGTCCAGTGCTCCTTTGAGTGATTAATTTAATTTTCATATGATGAGCTATGAAGATATATTTTGAAAAAGAGTGTTTTAAAACTTGTTTTTTCCAAGGTACACTGATACATTGCTAGTGGGACTGCAAATTGGTACAACCACGATAGAAAGCAGTATGGAGATTCCTCATAAAACTTGGAGTGGAACCACCATTTCCACCCAGCTATCCTACTCCTTGGCTTATATCCAAAGGACTTAAAATCAGCATAGTACATTGATGCAGCCACATCAATGTTTATAGCAGCTCAATTCACAATA
>JAJEJO010003921.1:143545-220344 GCA_020662805.1 Glaucomys volans
AGTGGAATACTACTTAGCCCTGAAGAGAAATGAAATGATGGCATTTGCCATTAAATGGGTGGAACTGAAGACTATCATGCTAAGTGAAATAAGCCAATCCCCAAAAACCAAAGGCCAAATGTTCTCTCTGATATGCAGATGCTAACTCACAATAAGGAGGAGCTGTTAGGGAAGAATAGAAGTACTTTGTGTTATACAAAGGGGCATGAAGGGAAGGGAGGGGGAATGGAAATTGGAAAGATAACAGAATATATCATACGTTACTTTCCTATGTACATATATGATTATATGACCAATGTTATTCTTCTACATTCTGTACAACCAGAAAAATGAGCAGTTATACTTCGTGTATGTATAATATGTCAAAATACATTCTGTCATGTATAATAAGAACAAATACAAAAATTGGAAAAAAGAAAGAAAAAGTGTTCTTTTTCAAAATATACAGTGTTAAATTTTTGATTAAATATTTAATGTTGCACTTTTTTCCCTATGAAAGTACCAAGCAGTTATTCAGAGTGAAATAGTTAAATTAATTAATAGTCTTTTTACATGTGTTTAATAGAGAATTTCCTACCACTAAACAACAAATAGATATTGTGCTGATAATTCAGAACCATATAAATGAAAGCATTATAAATAGACACGGTGTTACCTAGGTAGATGAGAACAGTTGTCTGAGGGAGAGGACATGATCAGGTCAGGTATGGAATAACTGAATTCTAGTGTGTATTGTTTTCTGTGTATCAATTTGCCATCTCCTCATTGGTCAAGGGCTGACAAATTAAAAACCAACTTTTATTTTTTTACAATGTATTTTTATTTGTTATTTTTCATTATACATGACAGAAACAGTGAATTTTGACATACGTACATGAATTTATAGCGTAAATTGCCATTCTTGTGGTTGTACCTGATGTGGAGTTACACTGGTTGTGTATTCATACATGAACATAGGAAATTATATACATTCATTCTACTGTCTTTCTTATTCCCATCCTCCTCTCTTTCCTTCATTCCCCTTTGTCTAATCCAATGAACTTTTCTTTTTCACTTTCCTTCTTATTGTGTTTTATTGTTATTATTTTACATTTATTTGAATAAGTAGGACAGGGGAGGACATTGTGATCTTGCTAGAGTATATTAGCTCTTAAAATCTTTGTCCAATATTCATGTTTGAAACAGTTTGCTCTTTATATTGAAGACCATGGTTATGTTTTCACTAAAAGAATCTCACACTAACTTTGCATTATTCATAATTAATTTAAAAGTGTGCATGTTCTTATCAGACTTAGCTTCTGAAGTGCACATGCTCTTTATTGAGTGAACATCTGGAACTCAGGTGGAAGTAGAAACAGGCATGAAGATTGAAGGTGTCAGGCAACAACCATGGTGATGTCCTGCACTGCATTTCTGGATTTTGTCCTTCTTGTAACATCCTGAAAAGCAGAACTTCTTGGGGCCTCATGCAAAAAGGTTACACACTGATAAGCAAAGTGATATCTCTGTCTATCAAACACACCTACCAACTTAGCACTTCTGTGCATCAGGTTTCCCCAAATTAAAGGAGCCATAGATTTGTCCACATCCTTGCAGAAGACCATATTATCCAAGTATAAATTTTAATGGGAACATTATTATACAAGAGATACTACACTAGTAAGATATAATATGAATTATCTATTCATTTGAATGCTGTATTCCAATCATTCAAAGCAGTAACTTTGATCTGTATCTACAATTCATCTAAAATATAGCAGAACATTTAGTTCGTGCAGAATGAGAAACAATACTGGATATTTGAAATGTGTGTCTTTGACATTCATTGAAAAGAATCTGTAATATTCTTATTCATAACAAAAAGAAAATAAAATATGAATATTTAATTATTTGTATATCTTCAACCAATTATGATAATGTGTATGGATAACTAATGCAAATCTATTATGCAATGAAACTTTGAATTATAATATCGTTTGATGAGGTGGGTTTACTCTTCAGTTATTGAGTCAGTTCTATCTGATACCGAGTTAAGTAACTTCTTTGTTAATGACTCTGCCAATCATAGTGCCAAGCCTCCAGTGCATGCTAAGTGAAATGATGGGGATGATATGGTTTTAATTTGTCAGTGTCATGAAGATAATGACAAGTCAGAGCTTTATAATAGGAAACATAAAAGCTTATTTTTTTACCAGACTCACCTAAGAGTTCCAGCTTAGCTTTGACATTTTCTTTGGATCACCCTTGCAAAAGTTAACCAATGCAATTTATTTGTGTCTCTCCATTTTATTTTTTGATGACACAAACATACCTTCAACAAAAATCAGAGGGAAGAGTGGTCCTGTGGTAGGGGCCTGACTGCCAACAGAGTTGGAGATTATAATTGTGTTCTGTACTTCTAGTATTGCTTAATTGAATAATGGAATTATGGGGACAGCAGCTGAATTCCCGATTGGCCTGCTATAATTAGGTTTTTCATAATTTGTGCTGTATGTTTTATCAGAAAGACACTAAGGAAGATTTTCGGCCTGAATTATGAAGTTGATTTCTCTGTTGATAGTTCATGAATATTAGTCATTGAGTGGCAGATTTTGTTGTATGTTTGTATTCACTGATCTCTAGAATGGTTGTTATATCTTGAATATGCCAGCTGTCTCTGGGGACCACTTCATTAAATGAGAATTTTTTTTTTCCAAAGAGTATTTTTCTTCTCCATAAAGTGTAAGTCAAGCTCTATTTTTCTCTTCATTATCTGATAAAAATAAATATTGTGAAGGAAAAGAATTTCCTTTTCCAATTATTTCTTTTACATAATTAACACTTCATTTCAGTATTTTTGCATTTTTCCCCCAGAGATGAGTTGCACAAAGGACTCAGACTTGAATATAATGGATTTAGATGGTAGACACTGTATATAGCACATAAAATCCTTTTCACCCATGACACACTGTATCAATAAAAGACCATGGAATAGAATCTGCAATTCCTACAAATTCTTTATGCTTAGCATTCACTCCTCCAAACAGGAAAGAGATAGCTTGCTGAGAGAAAACGTGAAACATACTGAATCTGGGAATGATAATTGTATCTAAATAAGAATGTTCTCATTTTCCCCCCTGTGATGAGAAATAACTGTGAATCCTAAATAAGGAATACTTGATATTAAATCTACATATATTTCAGGACAAGCGAGAATCATGGTTTGAAGAAAGGATCACACCTTCTGGATAAAATACAGTGAATACAGGGCTGGAGTCGTTAGGTCTCATGTGACAACATTGAAATCAATGCATTTAGGAGTTGTCAACAGAAAGAAGGTCATGAACCAGCTCCCGTCTGACTGGTTAGTGAGAATAGCATCACTTCTGAAACAGTTGGACTTAATGTTGGAAGCTTCCATATCCCTCTGCATAAATTCATGCCTGACAGAACGTTCTTTTGCCAGACAGTGAAAGGGTAAAAGTATCATCTCCAGAGCCTGGTTACCCTGTACAACTGGGGATCAGCTCAAGGTATAGAACAAAGCTAATGATTTACAATCCAGCCTATGAAAGAAGAAAAAAAGTGAGTAAATTTGGAATATGATTCAAAAACAAAGACTTGCTTCACAGAAAAATGTCTTGACCGCATTGACATTAAGAAAGTATTTTATCCCCAGTAACCTACAAAATAAAATAAAATAAAATAAAATAAAATAATAAAATAAAATAAAATAAAAATAAATTGTAAAACATTAAAAAAATCTTGACTTCCATCTCTTTTGTTCCAAAGAGGAATTAAACTAGGAAGAGAGAAAGTACGTGTTTTAAAAAGTCTCTTTTTTGGTTGTCTAAGAGGAAGAAAAAGCTTTTTCTGTGGTGATATTTAAATGCAGAAAGATGGTAACTGCCAATTGATGGGAGTTCATATACGCAGCCAGTCGCTTTTACCTCCTACCAGTTAGAAGTTCAGATTGGGTTATTTAGAAATCATTTTTTTCTGAATGCAAACGCAGGATCTCTGATGGTTGAACCACATGTTCTAAATAAAAGGTTACTACATTACATTACTACACGGTAATGACCAGGAACTGAGATTAACCCCACCCCCATCTGCATAGAGTCAACTATGTTTTTTTAAAATTTTTTAAAGTTTTTATTTTTTATGGAATAAGTTCTAAAGACTACTTTAACATTTACCTTTCATTTTGGAGATTATAAAAGAAGAGAGGAAAAGACCATAGGTTTCAGTGGAACTAAATGTCCAAGTATTTGTTGAGATATTGCATATCAAAGGCAGCATTGTTAAAACATGTTAATAGATTTCTGGAGAGCTCCTAACCAGTTGGTAATACTTCTCTAGGAAAAAAAAAAAAAAATTCTTAGGCAGTTTGAAAGCCTGCACTGCAGCCTCTAGCATAAGAATACAGTGAAGAAAGGATTTATGATTATTTCATATTGGAAAAACTTAAAGGCAGAAAGATGATTATCTTCATGGTTATAAAAAGTAATATTTATTGAGAATTTTGTGTGTGCTAGAAACTTTATAAAACACAACTTTATTTTATTATATCCACACCTTTATAAGGTAAGTCCTAATAGCCAACTCTTTTTCAGATGTTAAAATTACCAAGGCTCTGAAAGTATAAATAAATTGCCTGAAGTCAAACAACTACTAATAACTACTAATACCAGAGTCAACTCTTCAACTCAGGACTGTTTCCTGAGTCTGAGTTCTCAACAACTCTTACACATTGACTCTTTTACAGACTATAAAGATAGAGATTTGATTTCACAACACTAGAAGAGTGTTTGAATGTCTAAAACAACATAAATAAAATAATAATACGCTCACTAATTCTGTATTTTCTATTTCCTGGACACATTGCTTAATATTTATGTCCATAACAAGATGTACCATCCCTATCTTATATTATGATAAAAGTGGATCTCAGCAATCTCTTGTAGGTTGCCCAAAGTCATATAGCTAGTAAATGAGGTAATTCAGATTTGAAACCAAGTTTCCTTAACTTTAAAGTCCATCCTCCAGCTGAAAGGCTGTTTTGTTAACAACAACCTAGAAAAAGTATTTGCTTCACTTGTAACAGTCAGATGGTTAATAGTGTTCATAAAATGGCAATAATAAGTGCTGAAAATATGCAGAATACATAGAACAAGACAGTAAGCAAAGAAAATAATGCAAATAGATTAAATTTAAGCAAGCAAAAATGCAATAACACATTTGAACAGAATAAGTGAGCCACAATTTTAATTTCATTTTTCAATAATATTTAGTGACAGTAAGGATTTGAGAAAATAAGTTTTTATAGTCTCTACCCATGGCAGAATAAATTGATGCGACCTTTTAGAATGGTGCAAAATTAGGAGCAAAGTCAAGTCTAGCAGTGGGGATCGGGTAAGTTGGGATACATTTATAAAACAGAGTGCCATGCATGCTTGCATGTAACAGTTCAAATGTATGTGCATTGACAGAAAACGAAGTCATAATGTAATAAATGAGAGAATAAGTATACTTAAACCGTATGTACACCAATGCCACATATTTTAGTTTTTGGTAAAATAACTTTATTCACAGAAAATTCTGAATAATTAATCACCAAAACATTAACAATGATTATTTTGACTAGAAGATTTCTGGATAATTTCCCTTTTCTGCTTCCTATATTTTTAATTTTCCTAGGTTGAGAATGTCTGATTAAGCAATACACTAAATAAGGGATGTGAAATTGCTAGCAAATTTCCTCAGATGAAAAAAATATTTTTCTGGATTTCCAAGTGATTTAATATTTGGGAAATTAGCTCCTAGACACAATGTAATTAAAAACTAATAAAACTTGCCTTAACACTGAGACACTAGCAAACTTATTAACTTATAGGGAGACAATTGAGATGAATAGAATAGGGTTGTTTTCTGACTGAACCGTCCCCACAGGGGACAAATGCTGTATCCTCACATGGGAGGAGAGACAGAAGGGACAAAGGGGACTAAACTCTGTTGAAGCCCCTTTTAAAAGTGCCTTAATTCTTTATTATTGAGAAAGGAGTCCTCATGACCTGATTATCTCCTGAAGGCCCCACTTCTTTTATTTTTTAAATTGGTGCATTATTATTAAACATACAAATGGGATTTTTCTCCTGGTAAAGAATGTGGATGAAAAGGAGCACTTACACATTTTTAGTGGAACTGCAAATTAGTGCAACAATTATGGAAATCAATGTGAAGGTCTATCAAAGGAGTAGGAATGGAATCACAATATGACCCAACCTTACTACTCCTTGGTATTTATCCAGAAGGACTAAAGTCAGCATACTCATGCTTATAGCAGTATGGGTCACAATAGCCATGTTATGGAACTAGCCTATGTGTATTGAACAGAGGAATGGATAAAGAAAATTCATTATGGGTACATAATGGAGTTTTACTCAGTCATAAAGAAGATCCAGATTATGTCGTTTGCTGATAAATGATCGAACTAGAGAATATTAGGCTAAGTGAAATAAGCCAAACTCAAGACATCAAAAATTATATGTCTTCTTTCATATGTGGAAGCTCCAGAGGAAAAAAAAAAGGAACATGATAAAACTTTTTAACTTTAGGGAAACATTATTACTGGTTATTGAAGTTAATGGAAAGGTCTCTCTGATGTACCTTTATTAGTTATATCCTCATATAGGTAATCTTGATGAGATATTGCAATTGTAAATTGTTTTGTTTAATAGCTTCAGAATATTTTTCCACAGTAATTCATATTTCAATCAACATTTTTGTAGGATAATAGAAGAATAAAATTTTAGTGTTTAGTCTTAAATTTTTTTATATACACAAAATAGGAATAAAATAAAATAACTTTTTAGACGTGATTCTTCTGCTATTTATATTTATCTATGCCATCTCTTTATCACTGATTTATCACATATAATGTTTAGTGTCAGAAAAAAATGACATATGTACTACCTTCCCAATTACATAAAAACACTCTTTTTTTTTGAAAATTTACTTCGTGAATTAGAAAGCCTCATATTTGAAGATGCTGTCCATTTTCTCCTGAGTTGGGAGCTTCTCCATCTCTAAAAATACTTCACAGAAAACTTTTAAAATATTCATCTTTTGCCATTGATTTACAATGACAAGCAAGTGTCAATTCACTTTATCTCTTGGAAGTACATGCTTTTCTATCACGTTTCCTGGCATTCCTTATTGTCTACTTGGAAGTTATTTCATTATTATGAACAGGCTTTTCAGTAAAAATGTTCTGAGGGTTAGAATTCCTTAGGTTGAGTAAAAACCATTCGTTCTGAAAAAGAAAAAAAGAAGTGAAAAAAATAAATAAATAAAAGCATCAGGAAGAGGATGTTGGCCTTAATAATGAATAAAACTAGCCTGACATGGTGGCTCATGCCTATAATCCCAGGGGCTCTGGAGCCTGAGGCAGGAGGATTGCAAGTTCAAAGACAGCCTTAGCAATATAGCGAGGCTCTGAATAACTCAGTGAGACCCTGCCTCAAAATAAAATTTTATTAAAGAAAGGGTTGTGGATGTGGCTTAGTGGTTAATGACCTCTGGGTTTAATCCCTAGTGAAAATATATAAACAAACAAACAAACAAATGGAGCTCTTAACACAAGGCCAGAGAATGTGTTACAACCAAGCCTGGCCTTCTACCCATCCTTTCTTTCCCCTTCTGTTAGGCAGTTGAAGTACAAAGCAGTTGGTCCTAGACAGCCTCACCTCTATGACGCTGTCTGACTCAGTCCAGTCATAACACTAATGCTGGTTTTCCATGGTCAACTCTACGTGACTTGGGGCCTCCTGATTCCCACAAGGGATTTGTTCCTCTAGTGGTATTTGTTGTCTGTTCGCTACTGAAAACTGCTGAATCAGCAGGCCCTGTGTAGGGAGTTCAGACTGCCTTCCTCTCCAGCTGAAAACAGACAGAGGAAAGGAGCAAGTCTTCCTGTGCCTGGCGGTGCCCTCCTGGTGGGCTGCTCTGCTCTCTACAGCTGCAAGGCTGGCCACCTGGGCCGGTGGCTGCTTCAATAGCTGGAAATCCTGTTCTGGTTTTCTGCTGCTGAGCTGTCCAGGATGATCGCCTGGGAAGTGAATTGTGACTTTCCAGGGTTTTAAGCCTGCCAAGATTAGTTAGGAAAACAGTTTGGGGTTATATAAATTCCAAATCTTCTGGCTCTCTTGTTGCCTGAAATATAAGGAAAGGGAAAAGTATTTGTGGGAGTCCTGAACGTACGTGTGCTTTAAAGCTAGAGTTTCTGTTGAAAATCTATAAATTATCGGGATGTGTTTTTTATATGCAAGCCAAGGTATCCTTTTAAATGGTACAATTAAAATGTATATGCTGCCTCTGTGCCTCCTGGATTAAGCAGGAATTGTTCTCAAAGGAGTATGGGGAAATAAATGCTGAGTGTGAAAGTTAAAAGACTTCTTTGAGACTTGGTTGAATATTTAATGCATTCAAACTTGAGAGGAATATTCTTAATTTGGAATTGTCTTGATGCTCCAAAAAAAAAAAATATGCCAAGAAAAATTGTCATTGTGGGGGAAGTTTATTTATGTGCCTCCTCTCTGAAGATCCTGATGGTTTATACGTAGGTTCTACTGAGGGATAAATTCATGGGGCAATTAGCTCCGAAGATCTTTACATTGCATAATGCGAAGAAGTCTGCCTCAGCCTCACTTGAAATGGATAAACACATGATTTTTTGGGGGGTGGGTAGCAAGGATTGAACTCAGGGGTACTTGACCACTGAGTCACATCACCAATCCTGTTTTGTATTTTATTTAGAGACAGGGTCTCACTGAATTGCTTAGCACCTCACTTTTGCTGTGCCTGACTTTGAACTCAGGATCATCTTGCCACATCCTCCAGAGTCACTGGGATTACATGCATGCGCCACTATGCCTGGCAAAACATGAATTTTCAATGTCAGGAGATCAGATCTGCCAATTTATCTCTATTTTATATTGATTACAGATAGTTTGTTTATATCTCTTTGCAGTTTCTAAGCATATTTTCATGTGGTTTCATGTTTGCAGTCCTAAACTTTCTAAAGAAGATTTCTGCTTTTTTTCCTTATGTTTTTGGTTGAGAGAGTGTCATTAATGTATATTAAAACAACAGTATCAGCTCATTCATACAGACTTTAGTTATCCCAGAAAAAAGGAATGGAACCCTTTTCTCTTTTGAGGATGTTGGTCTGTGCAATTGACTTGCATCTGTTTGAAAAATGGTTTACATCTTCTTAAAAAAGTTAAATAATAAAGGACACTACCAATGGAATATTTAACATTGTATATAACATAGTTTTAAAATTTCTTGCACCATAATTTGAGAGAGAGAATGAGAAAGTAAATGTACCAGTGAGTATAGCAAACACAGCTCCTTCTAACTACCTCCGGCCCCATCCCCCAGAACAGGTTGCAATTCTGTCCCAAGTATTCAAGGAGACACTTAAGGAGGTTATTTATGGCGAGGTTTTCTTCCCCTTCTGTATCAACTCTTCAGTTTTCACTGTGCCAAATCAAAATCAAAATGACTAACATTCTGAAAGGTATATAAATATCAAATGTATCAAGAATTCACTAAAGACTAGTATTAATTTGGAAATCTGCATTTTTGCATGTGACTCATATAACCAGATCTTCTTCAGAATATTACATTTTACTTTGCTAGCCCTAAGATGATAGAATATGAAATATAAAATATAGAGAACAAAGTATTTAACCTTTAACAAGCTCAAAAAGGAATAATGACTGTTTACTACCATCAAATTTCATAAAATCCTCTGTGGGAGTAGAATATTGGCCTCCAATGTTCTGTATATTAGATTTATGTTATAGTGTGAGTAGCTAAAAAACTAAGTATTTTAAAAGCATTTTTAATTTTATAATATTTTAAGATAGTTTAACTTGAACATCTACTGGGATTTCAATACATAGCTCTCAAAAATCAATTTTCAAATTCACCTCTAAATTTATTTTTTAAGAGTTAAATGTATAATAACAACCTCTAAGACATTCATTCCAAGAATGCATTTTTATGTCCCGTCTTTCAAATTATGCACAGGGTTCATACAAAGCTCCAATTGAATTGTGAGGAGCTGTTTCCTAAGGAAAAGCATGTACACAGATGCAACTCATGCACATACAAGAATATTTATATTTACAAATATATTTATGTATTTTTATATATGAGACATTTTAATATTTTTTCTATTTTGCTTCCCATTCCATCATGATTCTCTAAAACTTTCTGTGATTACAGTACTTTTTGTAAAAGGCTGTATTTTCTCCTGCTAATGTAAGAAAAATCTGAACTTCAAGGTATGGATGCTCAAAGAAGTCAAATAAAAAATACATTATTATTTGTATTTTAATGTCGAACACAGATGTAGTTTCCCTCCTCTGTTGTGAGTGGAGCTACAGCTTTTGTTTTTACTGAAAGCAAAGTGAAAAGCAGACTAGAGATTTATTTTATGGTGAGGTTGAGTGTTAGCCAACATTCACTCTTTAGTTAGGATATGAGTGTATGTGTGTATGTACTGTGTGTGTTTAATTTCTTCTATCAATATGGTTAGACATGTATACTAATGGTTTTCAATAAGAATGCTAATTTTTTTTTAATGTACAGTCTTTCTTTAATTTAAGATATTCTGGTGAAGAGAATTAGTTTGATAATAGCAGCACTAACAGAAGGGACATTTGTTAACAAGTAGAGCGTTATAAGTACTGTTAAGTCATCACATCTTGGAAGTCTAATTCCTAACATAGTATGAAATAAGCTAGACAGATCACCATGCTTCATTCATTTCATTCAACCATTCACTAATATTTTCTTTGACAAGAGAACCAATTCACTCAGTAAATCAATCATAATAAGAGAAAAAATTTTCATAAATATTTTTACATTTGTTAACTAGTTGCATAATTTCAGTTGATATAATGAGTAAAGCAAAGACTATTTTGAAGTGGACTGTAAAAGGTGTCTACATTTTGGAGCACCAACATTATCTCTTATCTTAATATCAGAAGTATATGCCATTTTACAGGGCTACAATCTCTTTGTATATAGCAAATATTTTACAGATTCTGTAGTGAGGTAGGTAACAATGTGTATAGGCTTCCAAGAAAATGAGAAATTATGAGAAACATCTTTAATAAATTAATATTTTTTCATATATTATTTAAAATATTTTCATATATATGAAAATGTGTAAATACCCATTAAAGCACTTATGTGCTGTTTCACATCAGGTATTATAAAATGTTAAAAATGTACACTAAGAACATGAATATAACAATTTTAAAAGTATTCAAGTCACTTTTTGATAGACATTTTTTCAGTTATGTATTTTCTGTAATCAGGATTTACATTTAGATTAAGATTTTATATGTATGTCATTATGTTACATTATGTAGATACCTATTATGTGTAGATAGGTTGGACAAGTTCCTAACAGCAAGTTCCTAATAAATATTAACTAGAATTTTAAAATAATGATAAAAGATATTAATAAATACATGTTACAAAAGAGGCTCTCTCAATGTGAAAATGAAATGTCAAATGAAAATGAAGACGTAATTATTGGGAAATTGAAATTGTCCCCTTATCGTATACATTTTGTTGTTATATCTATACATATAGTAACATTTCATATTTATCAAAATACAGGAAATACAATTAAAGACTCAGCATGGAACATTGGACATGAATCAAAGATCCTGGACATGGAAAAAAAACTATCAAATTAAGGCAAAAAAATATAATTTTTGGATAATATACATCTCTGAAACAATTGACTTTGAAATTGTGTTTACTTATCTCATTGTATCTGCAAATAATTGCCTTTACTATTTACTACTTAATCAGCAATAAGTTTCAATGAATTTAGGAATAGTAGTTGCTAGAATGCACATTTTATGTTGTATATAGTTTTTAAAATTTATTTAGAAGTTGTAATTGATTTGAAGAGCTTATCAATAAAAATTACTAAACTGTTATATTTATAGACTTGTTTAATATCTTTGAAGCAGACTAATATATCTCAATTAATATAGACAATTACTTTTTAAATTAGAAAATAATTCATATTATAGGAAGCTCGGAAGTGACTTGATTAATCACTCTACTAGGAATAAGACTCCATTTAAGCCAGACATTCTGGGGTCAATCAGAATTGAGATGATCTTCTTCATATTTAGTCACTGGTTACAACCCAGGTATAGGAGCAGAAGGAGGAAGCAGAGAAAGAGCAGGGTGACAGGCATCTTCCACTTGATGACTATTTGAGTGCCCAAATATTATGGTTTAGATATTAAGATTCCTCCAAAAGCTCATGTGTAAGACCATGAAAGAAAGTTTGGAGGTGAAAAGATGGGGCTGTGAGAGCCTTAACCCAATCAGTGCATTAATCCTCTGACAGGATTAACTGGTGACTGCAGGCTGGTTGGGTGTGGCTGAGGAGGTGGGTCCTTCAGGTCATGCCTTTGGGGTGAGCTTAATCTCCCTCTGCTTGGTGTGTGACTTCTTGAGCTGTTTCCCTCTGCCACACTCCTCAGTCCTGATGTTCTGCCTCACCTCCAGCCCCAAGGAATGGAGACTCCTGTCCATGGACTGAGACCTCTGAAACTGTGAGTCCCCAAATAAACTTTTCCTCCTCTAAAATTGTTCTTGTCAGGTCTTTTGGTTACAGCAGTGAAAAGCTGACTAAAACACCAATAAATATAAGTTGTAACATTATGTTTGGGATTTTATGAAAGCATCTTTAACTTCTGTTTTACATCATAAAGAATCACATATCAGCCCCTAAAGAGCACTATCAGAAAGCTAAAGAACTATGCTGATGGCATTTATTAGTTAATGAAACTGTGGAAGACTCACAGGGATTTTAAAACCATCTCCCAAATAAGACAAGGTAACAAAGGCTCAAGTCATTAAAGTAGTTCTACAATTTATCAGTGATTGATAATTTTAAAGTTTTCATTTTGAAACTTTATACAGGTTGTCTTCTAAAATTATGTAGAGTTTCTTCTAAAGAGCTTAAAATTTTGAAGAAATCTGAGAAAAGAATGAAGCAAAGAACATTTAAAAAATGAACATAGGCAAATTTTGTTGGAAATATTTTGTCTAGACCAATAAGCTTTAGATTAATGGGGCGGCTGTAACAAGCACCTTTTGTGGGCTCCAAACAAGAGAAATTTATCCTCCACATTTTTAGGAGCTAATAGTCCAAGATCAAGGTGTCAGAAGGGCTTTGTCTCTCTTGAGGCTTCTCTCCTGGGCTTGGGGACCCTTCCTGCTGTATTTTCTCAAATGGCCTTTTTTCTGTTAGTGTATATCCTTGCTGAATCTTCATGGGCCTAAATTTCCTGTTCTTCCAAGGATACCAAATTGGATTATGGCCCTCTCTGCCTCATTTTAACTCAATCACCCCTTTAAATTTATTATCTTTAAATACAGTCACATTCCAAGGTCCTGGAGGTGAAAGTTTCAACATATAAATTCTGGGGGTACACAATTCAGCCCATAGCATCCTCCTAGTAAAAAGTGATAAAATACATGTAATTTTAAAGTAATTAAAAATTTTTGTTTACAACACTTTTAATGAATTATTATATTTGAAGTTAGTAGTATCCTCATTTAATTACTTAACTCTTCTCACACATACTGAAGAGGTAACATTCTTTCAATAATTCAATAATAATAGTAATAATATTAATAGTGGCGGCAGCAGCAACAATAAAGGCATTTATTGGACCTGTATCAAAGGTTCTCATTTCAATGTTTTTATTTTACAACCACACAAAATTTCTCTCATTCCCATTTTACACACAAAGTAACTATGAGCCAGAGAATTTACCTTATTCCATGTCAGCTATGAGTTTAGAACAAGGATTGCATCAGTGAAGCTAGAGTAGTTAATAGTTGGGTGTTCGTGAAATGTGAATATCTATGTGTTATTTGCACATTTCTCACAAATCTGGGTTAAGGATTATATGAATTCATCAAATCACTGAAGAATATTTATTTTTCACCTTTTATGTGCCAGAAACTCACCTAGGCATAATTGCCAACAAGACAGATTTAGAATTATTTTTAAAACTTATTGTTGCTTATGTGTTTCAGTCTTAGACATTACTTTTGTCGTTGGTGTTTTTGAGTTTCTGAGTTTCATTGTGTTGAGGGGGTTTGTTTTTGTTTTTGAATAAAACAATAATTTCAATGAGATAATTTCATGCCAATTAAAGTGTTAGAAAGTAATAACTACCTTATTATAAGAAAAAATTAAAAACATAAATATTTACTTAGAAAATAAGTGTACACTTTTAGAGTTTAAGACTTGGGGAATGAGAAAAAAATGAAGACAAGATAGTCTATAATTCCAAATCCATGTCTTTTTTGTTTTAATAATAAGTTTTTTTAAAAAAATGATGAAAAAACAAGAAAAAAGTACATTGGGTGTCTATGATTAAAAAGAAATGTAAGATGGAAAAGTTATGATGAGAGTTTTCATTTGAAATGGAAATGATTGTCAAGGGCTTGTCCTTGTCTCCTTTCTTATTTTATTAAATTCATGCCATTATTGAACACTGTCCTAGTCCACTGACATCCTTCTGAATGAAAAATGATAGCCCACAGCTAATGATTTGATTATGGTATAGAATTATATCTGATATGTCAAGATAAATGTTAACACTGATAGAGAATTTATGGATTTGTAGACAGTATTTAATTTTTTGGAAAGAAGTATTTTATCAGAATTATTAATCATTTATTATTGTCAACACAACTGTGTGGCAGGTTTCATTACACTGCAGTAAAAGATATTGAATATAAAATCTCTTCCCAGCCTGACTGTCACACAACACCCAAAGCAGTTTGAAGAGTCATAATTTTAATCCATCTTTTCACAAAGATTTATACCATCATCAGTTTTATAGGAGCAGAAATCCTGTATCTGGAGAGAAAAGATAAACCTGCAAATAAAATGTGCATCAGTGTGAAGAAAATTCTAAGAGGTCACAGGGGCCCATGCTCAGTTTAATAATCCATTTTGTATTTTCACCAAGACAAAAAAAAGATATTATTCTAAATATTTTTGATAACTAATAAGATTGCTTGAATGCAAGTAACTTATGAAATATTTCCCACATCTATCAGTTTTAATTAATTACTGCTTTCATTTCAAGTTAGAAACTCACGAGTGAGACCTTGTCTAGTCAACATCAAACATGCCAGTTAAAATGTAAAATATTAACTTTTGAAGTGTTTTCAAAAACTGGACCATGTTAAGTACAGCCACATCCTTTCTCATACTAATTGAAACGTGGCTTTCCACCTAATTCTTTGAATACTGTTAGTATTGTTATATGATTATAATGACACTTTTGTTAGCAAATTAACTCTTTTTTGGTACAGAATAAAACAAACAAATAAAAAAATCAATATCAATTGGCAATATAAATTGGAAACCTCCACTATTAGTTTAAATAACTATCTATAACAAGTAGAAACAAGTGATTTATTTTCTCAAAATCATTCACCTTGAAGTGATTATATAAATATAAGATTTAAATCATATGTGCTAAAATCATGCGAATCCAATGCTCTGGTGAATCATTTGAAAAATAGTGACTTCTGTATACTAAAATCTGGATCTTAGTTATGTGAAGGACTTTATGTGTTTTTAAAATGAAAAGAAAAAAAAGACCAATTTATTTCCTGGTAATAACTTACGCACTGGAAACGTTGGATTTAAAAATGAAAACTTGTAAATGAAAGTCAATCTTTCACATGGCATTAGCATAAAAGCCTACTGAATACACACAAGATAGCAATTCAGGTTTGAGTTGAATTCTTTTCATAAAAGACCATCTCAATTAGATCTAAGAACATGTTTCAACAGGGAAATTATATGTATACATTTGAAATGATAATTTATTGCAAATGATTTTATTTATGATAGGACAAAAAAGGACACCTGAGAACTTGGGGTTTACATGAATGGATTAATGCTGTTATAGTGGGAGTGGGTGAATTTTCCCAAGAGCAGATTGTTAAGAATCTACTCTGCTCCCATCCCCCATTATAGCAGTTTTATTTGTATGTACTTGCTTGCCTTTTTGCCTTCTGCCATGTTATGACAGCCTGAAGGTCCTCCTTACATGCTACCACTTTGCCCTTGGACTCCCAGCCTTTAGAACCATGAACTAAATAAACATCTTTTTCTTTATTATTTACCCAGTCTGTGGTATTCTGTTACCATCAACAGAAAATGAACTGAGATGAGTATAATTTAGGTCAACAGAAGTCTCTTGACCTCTAGGAAGCTCAGGGATATTAGTTTGAACTCTGGTTCCAAAGTTCCATGGAAGACTAAATTTCTTCAATACATTCATAAATTTTGGAGGATGGAAAAGATTTATGTTCTGATGGTGTTCTGTCTTTGGTGTTCCTGCTTCCCTGCATACCAGATGCATTTGTACCATCTGAAAACAGAAGAAAAATCCAATCTTGGCCATTTTTTCCCACAAATAATTCATTCACTTAAAGTAAGTGCAGAGTTGCAGTGCGTACTGATGATTTTTGAGTCCAGTAGGAGAAATACTCATATTACAGACAGGTGAAAAGCAGCAGTAGAAACGAAACTTCAAATTGGACATTGTGACATCAGTGTTCCTGTTTTAAAACATCATCTGCTCAGGTACCACAGGAGAATTTCTGCTAGCCTTTCCCCGAGTGCTTTCTCCACTCACATTAACTCTATGACTTCTGCTTCTTTCATTTTTCTGCTCCATGTTTGCTTCTCATCTCTTCCTTCCTATGAAAAATAAAGGAATTTGTCCTCTTGCATTCTGCTGAGTGATGCAGTCTTGGTTCTTTTAAGGATCTAAGTTCCCTTGTATTCACTCTCTCCTCTCAAGTTGTTTCCCAAGGTATATTCCCCTACAGAGACAGCTCCTGCCCTGGAGAGGAATTATGGACAGTTTTTACAATGCTTACATTTCTGCCTCATTACCAAAGGTCAGAAACAGAATAACTTCAACTGGTGTAATGATGATGAAACTCAGTATGGGATTAAAGCTAGTCATTTCTCTTTACCAATGACAGGTATGTTAGGCTTGTGAGTGGAACTGAATTCTAATCTACTTGAGGGTAGAGACTACAAGTGACTTTTCTATTAATGTATTATCAGGATTTAGCCTACTTTTGGGCACATAATAAGTGCTTACTGAATTTTTTTTTTAATTTCAAGACAATGAATAAGTTGGTAAGTTTGGCAACACTAACATTTGGTCTAATTAAATCAAGGAAATACATGGTCAGCTCAGGGGAAAAAACTCAATCCATTAATTCATTTACTAAGACGAATGCTTGATTTACTACCTGAAGTCAATTGCTAACAATCCTCAGACAGTAATGCAATTTCACAATTGGTTGAAAAGTAGAAAAATCATTGAAGAAACTTTTTCATTGCATTTGGGAAAAAAAGTTATGTTGACTATTTACCTTAGAAAACTGCACAGGCAGACAGAAAACTACAAATGGGCATTTTAACCTAAACATACTGTAATAGAAGGCATATAATTGATTTGGATGCAAAATTAATATGTTTAATTAAAAGGAGACTTTTGTGTGTGTGTGTGGTGCTGGAGGTTAAACCCAGGGTCTTGTGCATGCAAGGCAAGAACTCTACCAAACTGAGCTATGTCCCCAGCCCAAAAAAGAGAGATTTTACTTGAAAAATTTTTTTCATTATTATTTTTTATTTTTTTTATTTTTATAGAATGCATTTTGATTCATTATACACAAATGGGGTACAACTTTTCATTTCCATGATTGTATATGCTGGAGATTCACACCTTCATGTAATCATACATGTACAAAGGGTAATAATGTTGAAATTTTTTAATTATTAAAGTAAAGCAGATCCAGCTGTGTACCCCAGTGTGGATGATGTGGCGTGCTGCACTCCCCATCTATATTGCATGGCAGCCTCCATCCTGGGACTTCTCTGTTGCCATCTTGGATTACCCCCAATGCTGCCACCACTGCCGTTTTTAGTTGGGGCAGCTTCCATCTTGGAACACTTGCTGTAAACTAAAAGCTCATTATCAAGGTACATATAGGTTAACTGGCTGCTGCCATCACCAGCTAAGGACCTGATCTCTTCCATTTAGGGATAACAATAAGGACCTGAAAGATCATCGCCAAGGGCCCTGCAAGCTTGATTGTATCTGAACTTTCCCTGCTAGCTGTACTAATGTTACCATCTTGCTACAGAGGCAGGAGAGAGAGATTTGCAAGAGGTCTGTAGATGGGAAAAGAGTGTGAGGGCATCTTGATCCCTGCACGTCCACCCAAACAGCCTAGCACCCAGCTGGATTCCAGAGACAACTTGGGCAGCACTTACTGGGACCTGACATCATCCTGGCTATGAATCCCTTACCCAATATGGCATCCACTGATCACCTGATCTGGCCAGTTTGGTAATCAACAGGGCCCTCTGTCTCCTCAATCCCCAGTCTCCCAACCACTCCCTAACCACCAACCTGGCCCAGTGCCTACAGCTATATGACTGGCCTATAGCTCTCAATGCCTGGTCCTGATTTTCCCAATGAGAACAGGCTTTCCAAGATAGGCTCACAGGTTCCAAGGCTCAGCCCTCAGCACCTCTGGGGAGAGAGATTTCTGACTGGGAAGTCAGAAGGTTGGGGGCAGGAGAGATACAATTTAGAGACTAAATTGTAGATTAGGAATTGTGGGGTCCACAAGTGAGGGAAGGGACGAAGACCAGGCTCCTGCATCACAGGAGTGGACCCCAAAGGACAGTCCCAGGGTGAAGTCTATCAGAGGGACTGGCAATTGCTATACCCTGCCTCCAGGAGTCCCACCTCCAAGTCCAATCCTCCCACTTTAGTAACTTCCATCATCCTTAGGGTTGAGTTACCAGCAAACTTCAGACAACCCCACCTATCAGAAGAGAAGGGAGGCAGAGAAGATATTGAACTCCAAAAGAAACAAGTGTTCAATTTTCCTTCAAGACTCTTTGTTTTCCTGCCCCTATTTCTTTTTTTGTTTCCCACTCTCACATCCTCATAATCTTTGAAATCAAATACTTTTCATGCATTTGGCTATGAGGACTGGGAGATTTCAATACTATATTACAGTTTTGTAGATTTTTTTTTAATTTTTAATTTTTTTATTTTTCTCACTGTATTTTCCTCTTATTTATCTGTTTCATCAGAGTCTCTTTCTCTTTGCTCAGGCTAACAACCAATTTCTTCGATTCCACTTGCACTCTTTCTATGATTTAGTACCTCTATATTCTTATTTCTTATTTCTTACCTCATTAACATCACGTCCTCCCCCATTCTCTTTGTCCACCATTAGAAATTGTAGACCTCATTGCAAACTTATTGTTTATGCTGTAGATAATAATCGAACACATCATCTCTGTTTATTGCAACAATACGGTTAATGTCTTAATAGGGGCTACTTCGTTTAAGGCTGCCTATTGTTTGCATTGGGTGCTGTTAATATTGATCTCCCCCTTAAAGGCGAGGTATTAGAAACCTGCAGGGACATTTTAAAATCTATAGGGTGAAAACTGTAATACCTTGGATCTGTACTGCTAGTTTCTGCACAAACAACATGAGAAAAACAAGGGAAGAAAGTTCCCCAAATAAACCAAGATGTTATATTAATAGAGTCCATTGACAGCATGGTAGAAAAAATGTTAGAAACGGAGTTCAGAATATACATAATTAAAATGATCCACAAAATAAAGGATGATATAAGAGAGCAAATGCAGGCAACAAAAGATCATTTTTGATAAAGAATTAAAAGAGCACATGTAGGAAGCAAAAGATCATTTCAATAAAGAGATAAAGATTCTGAAAAAAAATAAACAAGCAGAAATCCTTGAAATGAAGGAAACAATAAACCAAATTAAAAACTCAATAGAAAGCATTACCAACAGAATAGATCTTATGGAAGACAGAATCCCAGACAATGAAGACAAAATATTTAATCTTGAAAATAACATTGATCACATAGAGAAGATGGTAAGAAATCATGAACAGAACCTCAGAGAATTATGGGATAACATGAAAAGACCAAATGTAAGAATTATCGGGATTGAGAAAGGCAGAGAGATACAAACCAAAGGACTGAACAACCTATTCAATGAAATAATATCAGAACATTTCCCACATCTGAAGAATGAAATGGAAAATCAAATACAAGATTAATAAAACTATTCTTACCCTGTCAAAATGGATGAATGGTCCCTGGGGACTGGCTCTCTTGTCCTCTTTTTCATTAAGGTATGAGATTCAATATAAATATTCATCCCTTCCTGCATCCCTTCTGTCTGACAAAAAATGTCCCCTCAATAAGCTTAACCAACATTCATGAGCAGGATTATTGTCCAATAATGATTTGTTTGAAGCCTAGAATTTTCTGGAATGTATGATTACCAGGAATCACAAGAGAGACTGTCAGGGACACTGCACCAAATAGAAGAAAAAGTAGGCCCAAGTCTTCATCATGTCAGTTTAGGACCAGACTTCTTTAACAAGACTCCTAAAGCACAAGAAATAAAGGTAAGAAAAAAAAAGCTTTTTCTCAGCAAAGGAAACAATCAACAATGTGAAGAGAGCCTACAGAGTGGGAGAAAATCTTTACCACATGCACTTCAGGTAAGCCCCAATCTCCAGAATTTATATATATATATATATATATACATATATATATATATATATATATCTCAAAAAACGTAACACCAAAAATACAAATAACTCAATCAATAAATGGGGTAAGGAACTGAGCAGATACTTCACAGAATATCTACATTTAATCAACAGATATATAAGAAGTGTTCAACATCTCTAGTAATTAGAGAAATGCACATCAAAACTACCCTAAGATTTCATCTCACTCCAATTAGAATGACTATTATCAAGAATACAAGCAGAGGCTGGGGATATAGCTCAGTTGGTAGAGTGCCTGCCTCACAAGCACAAGGCCCTGAGTTCAATCCCCAGCACCACTAAAAAAAAAAAAAAAAAAAAGAATATAAACATCAACAGATGTTGGAGAGAATGTGGGAAAAAGATGCACTCATACATTGCTGGTGGGATTGCAAATTGGTGCAGCCACTCAGGAAAGCAGTATGGAGAGTCCTCAGAAAACTTGGAATGGACCCACCTTTTGACCCAGCTCTCCCATTCCCTGGTTTATACTCAAAGGACTTAAAATCAGCCACAATGTTTATAGCTGCTCAATTCACAGTAACTAGATTGTAGAACCAACCTAGACGCCCTTCAACAGATGAAAAGATAAACACACTGCAGTATATATACAAAATGGTATATTACTAAGCCATAAAGGAGAATAAAATTTTGCCCTTTGCAGGTAAATTGATGGAATTGGAAAATATCATGCTATATGAAATAAGTCAATCCTAAATTCCATAGGGCAAATGTTTTTTTCTGTAAGTGGATTAGGATAGGTAACAGGGGGATGGGGAGTAAGGGAAGAATGGAGGAATTTTGGATTATGCAGAGGGAGGTGAGGAGAGGGGAGGGGAGAGGGGTAGGAAAGATAGTGAATAAGATCACTACTTAGTGATAGTGATAACATCATTACTCTATGTACATGAATGGTTGCACGAATAGTGTGACTGCATTGTGTACAACCAGAGAAATGAGAAGTTGTACTTCATTTGTATACAGTGAGTCAAAATGTATTCTGCTGTCATGTATAACTAAATAGAACAAACAAAAAAGATTTAAAAATAAAGTAAAGCAAGGAGGCTCATAATCAAATGCTTTAGTATTGTTAACACTACTTATTCTGAGTTATGCAAAATGGTAAAGTCCTAATTTGTTTTGACAAAGTATTTATAAATCCATCTTGTTAACATTACCAAAGATGTAGATGTGATTTCTTTCCATAACCAAGTTAAAAGTGTATCTTTACAAGTAAAAAAAAGGTAGATATAATTGTCAATATATATGAAAATGCATAAAGAGACAGCCTTAACTGCACAATCCTGATTACATGGAAATTGCACTTTAGTAGGATTGGTTGCAGAGGTTTCACCATTTAAAACATCTTTTTTTTTTTTGTAGTTTTCTAGTGTATACATAAACATACATTAGAAATATTGTACCTCTTAATTTGCCTTTGAAGGCCCTGGAATCAATGTTCTGGTATTTTAATCCATTTCAGTTAGTCGTCTCACACATTACTTTGTGCGCTCTTGAAATCCACAAAGAAACCATCCTAATGACTTTCTCATTCTATTGTTAACAGAGATAATTATAGATCGTTACATAATGGGATTCTGGTTTCTAACATTCAAGAGAACATTCAATGCCTATTAGTAAAAGACTGAAAATGATAGAACGTCTAGATACTGTTTCAGTTCACCAACTCTTCAAGTTAGATGATCATGAAAATATTTAACCCCAGGAATGTATTTCCTCATAAAACAGCCCCTTCAAGCATTTGTTCTTTTCTCTTTCCATTTTCAGAATTTTAAAATGGGGACTGCACATACTTTTTTTCCTTCCTGGCCTTTGTTTTTCATTATTTCCCTGTGTGTGGGTCCCACATCACAGTTATTTCTGCTAAAGCATGCACCTGCTCTGCGAGGAGAGTAAATGCTGGCTGCTGAGCATCTCTGATGACACAGGTGCCTGCTTTGCTCTTTTTCTCAGGGATGGCAAGCATTGCCCAGCATTCCATTTTGGAAGAAACTTAAGGGGAAAGAGAACTAGTCTCGCGTTTGGAAAGGGAATCAACTTTTATTTGATTTGTTCAGAATCATTTTTTAAAATAAATTTTAGAATGATTGTAATACATAAGTGAAGAATATATTCATTATTGCATTTATTAGGAGCTTGGAAGGTTTGAAAAGCTGAAGTAATTGCAATGGGGAAAAATGTGGGATTCAAATTTTTTCTTCTGCAACTCTCCCTCACCCCACCTCAGCATTCTCCTACTTTGTCTTGCATCAATTATAGATCCAAAGAGACTCTGTTGACTTGGTTTGGATTATTTATGGCAACACAGTTTGTTTCTGACCTCTCTTGGAAGAAAGGTATCTGGGGAACATTTTTATACAGCTCTTAAAATTGCTGTATCATCCATCTCCTTTCTTTCTATAATGAACAGTTTAGTTGTGTCCCTAAACATCAACTGTGACTAAATTCCATAGTTCAAAGTAGGATACAGCTACCATTAGGTCAGTAAATATCAGCTAAAGGAAATAATCTAAATTTATTCATTTATTTATGATTAACTTATTGTTTGTTTCATTTTTTTAGATAAAATAAGATTGCCCAGGTCCTTTCCTCTCTCAGCAAGCTGTCCCAGTTACACTCCCATGGAAAGAAGGTCATGGGAGACACTCCTGCTGAGCAGCTTCCACAGGCACCTCCTAGGAGGTAATTTGTTTGCATAGAAAATCCATCTCATGCTTTTCTTAAAGACCTAACTGTGTGTGCCAACTCACTACCATATTTTTAACCATTATTTATTATCACAAATGTTGGAAAACGAAACCTTTATTCTTCCCACCATTATCTCAGAAGTCTGTCTTTTCCAGACATCCTGTTGACTCACCTCATGGTTCCAAGATATTTGATCACCAACTTGGAGAAATTTCAAATTAATGCTCCTGAGATTTTCCCCTGATACCTATAATTAATCCCTTAACCTCAGTAAAACCAATTTTCCTCAATCTTTCTTATATGTTGACAGTCTTCAACATTTATGGAATAGAAGAGCTAATATTCTTTTATTACCTTGTCTATAGAAATTTTGAAAATAACATTAATTTTGAGCATTTGTCTTCCTTGAGCTATTGGGTAGGTTTTGATGCATTACGTCAAGAGTATCTATTCTACATTTAACAGTAGAAATGTTAATATTGTTTTACTGTCATGAAATGTTATTGAATTATGCACACATCTATATCATCTGTTTGTTATATACCTGCTCTGTAGGTAGTGGTCAATGTACGTTTCCAATGAAGCAGTTTAATTTTAATATAGTTTTATTTTCTTTATTTGCTTTAAATTAGTCAAAAATTAAATGCATTCCTTGACCATATATACTCACATATTAAATAAATGTCATATCCCTGAACTTATTTAACCAACAATTATGGAGTGTTAGCCATGCCACTGTTCTAAACAATAAGGGATAGATGATTCAATTAGAGACAATTACTTTGTTTATAGTAGTATTTAATCATTCTTAAAATTTCAGCTAATGATCCCTAATGTATCACTGCAAACGGATGCTATACCATCTTTCTCCCCTATGAGATGATTAAGTAGCTAACTCAGATTCCTAATAATGTAAATGCTCACTTCTAAGGCTATCTATATGTGTTCTGTTAGAGGAGTTTACAGAAAACATGTGATGTGATAACAACTTTTTTTCATAAGATCAAATCGGGTGAAGATTATTCTTATCATACAAAATTAGCTTTAAGTCACCTTGATCATTCTTATATAGCATGAAATGACTGAAATCCAGATATGTGGATCTTTTTTCCCCTTGCACACTTTGTATTGATAATGAAAAATATTGGGCCTGGGATAAAGATTTTGTCTTCTTGAAATTTCTAAAATTTATCTTAAACTTACACAATTAAATTCTTTCTTTCTGAGTTGTTCTTCACTAGAACTTGACAAACCTTAGACGGAGATGATTTATTTTCTTGCCTGAGAAAATTATTTTTAAAAGGATGAACAAGTCAAAACAACTATAGATAAAATAATTTTCAGGCTATGAATTCCAGCACCATAACAAGTTAAGTCATAACTTGTTAGTTGTTTTGTGTCAGGTTCTATACTCCAGACAGCGGGTTGTATCTTGAAAAGAATAACTCACTTCTGTGGCTTCCTGATCTGTTCTATAATATCAAATCGATCTCACAAAGGCTTGAGCTCAAGAGAGAAATAAGAGACACTGTTTCCAAAATTGAAATGTGTAATAGTTACTCGTGTGGGTGTGTGTTTGTGTTCACGCGCACATGTGCACACCTGTGATGTATTATATATAAAAAGAGTTTCTCTTATAAAATGGGCTGAAACCAAAGAAATAAGTATAAAAAATAAATATTCATGTGAATATGAAAGTTCACTCATTGGGCTGGGTGTGGTAGTGCATGTCTGTAATCCATCGACTTGGGAGACTGAGACAGGAGGATCACAAGTTTGATGCCAGCCTCAGGAAACCTGGAGAGACTGTTTCAGAAGAAAATATTAAAAATTCAAAGGACTGGGGATGTAGTTCAATGGTAAAGTGCCTCTGGGTTCAATCCCTGCACCACAAAAAAATAAAATTAGGTAATTGGGATCTGATACATTTGTACAAAAGTATATGCTTGTTATTAATTACATATTAATTTCAGGTTGATTGTAAATATAGAGCTTCTTTACAGGCTTGGTGAAGTTCTAAGAATATGTACACATACACACATATGTATGTGTATTTATATATATTTAAATGTATAAATGACACACACATGTGTGATATATCTCATGGGGTAATTGCTAAATTTTCCCAGACTTTAATTTTCTTTTTCTGTATCTTTTAATCAACATAAAAATCAGAGTGGAACTGCAAAGTCCTTAAATTAATTCATGACTTAAACCGTTACTATTAGAATAACAAATAATTCTAATTAAATCTATACAGTTAATACATATCACAAACTGTAAGCACTTGGATATTAATACTAGTTAGGTACATGTTAAATTTCACTGTTTGTTGGATTTACTTAAAATTTTTATAATGAAATACACACTCATATGGACAAACTCCTGGGTATTTTGAATAACTTCTCAAAAGTCAGATTCCTTTCTCAATAAAGATGTTTCCACCCAAATATAATAAATTCAAGTATTAACAAATTTCTCTATCACTAAACATCTATAAATAGTATAAAACATATTGCATTTATTGTTTTGTGAAATTTGGCACATTGGAAAAACATCAAAGAGATCAACATTCTGTCCTGCTTTTAAATTTGTGAAACCAATTTTATGCCACACAAGATTCAATTTCATAGTCTCAGAAGTGTTTCATGCTCCAGAAGTGTTTTAGAGATTCATTCCCTGTACAAGACACATTGTCTGTCCCTATCCAGGGAACAGGTTTATACTTAGATGTTAAATAATGTCAGTCAACAGTAGCTTTAGTATTTTTCGGACAGCTGTAAAATACTTGGTTTTCTCACAAAGAATGCACTCTGATGCTTAAGAATTCTTACCGTCAAGCCATCTGGTTAGTTATAATCCTTTATATTGAAACTAAATTGCACCTTTTTCCTTGTATCCTCAATAAAAACAGTTTCTGATGCTTGCTTAACTTTCAATATTTTGTATTGAATGAATGAATAAACAAACAGCTAAAGTGTTTTGCCTGTGCACCTCAATTGGCCAATATTTAGCTATAAAAGATGAGAAAATGTTCCCATTCTGGTTTAATTGCATTGAGCTCTGTTGCAATATACAAAATACAGCTGCCTATTGAAGCTGAATTTTTCATATATGAAGTTGAGATGCACAATATTCTTCCTGCTCCTAAGACCTTAGACTTCCCCTTCAGTGCTATTCTAGTCTCCCTCCATCCTTTCTGCTGCCCAGTGCACTATATTTCACCCTCATGCTCCATTAGTAATGCTGCTTCCTTTCTTGGGATTGCCTTCTCCCTCCTCTTTTAAAACAATGTATTGTTACAGTTACACCTCTTTACTTCATTGCAATTCAGACCACAACTCACTAAAATCTAAACCCTTCCTGCATCATTCAATTTAAGCTGGTCTGCTGTTTCATCAGTGGCCTTTTTACGTTTTCCAACCTTCATCTGATTTGACTTTCTAGTAACCTTTACAGGGCTGCCAATGATTACGTCTTCCTTGTTGGAATCTTGCTCATTAGCACCCATGAAAGCTACACAGCCTAGTGTAAGTTGTTCTCCTAATTCACTAAGCCTCACTTCTCAGGTTTAGATAGTCTCATTTTCCCAATCTCTCCTTAAATACTGTTCTACTCTCCCCTGACAGTTGAATCTTGGGTCTTCATTTCCCCATATCCAGTAAACTCTCTGTGAATTCATCCGTACTGACAGCTTCCATGCCCTGAGAGGGATGATCACTAAAAATATAAAAATTTCTAGCCCAAAATTCTTTTCTGGGGCATTTGGGGGATCCTGGAGCCTATAGTCCCAGAAATATCTCTTGGCTGACCCCTTCAGCTTTTAGGAGGTATTTATTGTCGTTCTCACTCCAAATGGCCTGGTTAAACTGTATATTTTTGGAATTGTTTTTCCTACTCAATTATGTGTGTTTTAAAACAAAAATAAAACACTTAATTTAATTTACTAAACCTATCAATTTTATAATTCTATTATATGATATAAAATTAAAGATTTAATTGAATACACATTAGTAAAATCATTTATATCATTTATTGTTCTCAAAGGATATTTTATTTTTATTCATTAAACTATCACAACTGTCATGGAACTTTATCATTATTATTATTTATTTACTGTAGCAAATGTAGGCTTCTAGGGGCTTGGGGCTTTGCACACGATCACATACTACTAAGTGATAGAACAGGACTTAAAACACTAAGTGGGATTTATATATGCATAAATATTATATGGCATTTAGTTGTTACTGATCAGTAATTCATCAAATACTGCTCCAACTCTGAGAGTTGTTTCCTACAGAGAAGGAACAGTTGTTTCTTTTTCTTTATTGATTTGATAGAAGGAATAATTCAATTCTCAGCCAAAATGAAAGATTAAAGATAGAAATCAAAAACTATGTATTAACTGGAAATTGAATTTTATATTCAACAGTTTGTGACATATTTATGCTTTATGTTGCATGAAGTTCAAAATAAACATAACTTGGAAAATATGTATCTAAAATTGGAAAAGAATTTTTAAATTTTTTTGTAAGAGGCTGCAAAGAATTGCTTCCTCAAGATTCACACAAATTGCTGGTCAATTCATGTGGCCCAGTTCCCTTACATGGCAATGGCCTTCTGACCGTTGCCTTAAGGACCTCTGCTGATCTTGACACTTGCTCTATATGTTTAACAAAGCTTGCGCTTTTGCAAGCATCCTGCCATAGACAGGATCCATGGATCTCTGAATCAGGCAGGAGCCAAGACTCCAGTTCTTCAGAGTTATGCTGGGATGAGACTCCTGTCTAGCAATGACAGAGCAGTGGCATTCCTTCCTGGCGCCTGCTGAAACGAATTTCAAGAATGGTAACAGACTTGTTTTAGGGTTTTAAAACTATCAGTCTGGGATCAGCAGCCGGTTCTAAGAGTCTGTGAATGCCAAATTCCAGCTGTCACAACTTGCTTCTGTAAGAACCTCGTGCTCAGTCAGAGACTTGGAAGATGAACTTTGTTAAGACCTTGTGCCACAACCCTTTTTATAGACAGACCAAATCCAAACCACAAATCTCCCTCTTGAAAACCCCAGGCTTTCCTTCCTGGTTGGAATACAGGGTCAACACAAGGTTATCTTTAGGTTGGGTGTGAGCACCCAAACAAAATATTTAGCCAACTGTATGACTAGTATGTGGTTTCAGGTTTTTACTTCAAAATCTTTGCAACCCATTAATCACTACCATGAAAGAGTCTTCATGGAGGAGTTCACACTCAGTTCACTTGTTGAGCTACAGAACCAGTGTTTATACTCCCATTGCACAAAGAGAAAAGCAATAATTGGCCAAATAGAATCATAATCATGACTAGAATTTGGGAATAAGGGTTCTTCTCTCCATAAGAGTTTCAATTATCTGCACACGACTGTAAAGCAGCTACTTGTGTGATCTTAGTTTCGTAAGGAGGGAGGATAAGGTTTCAATTCTATGTGCACTCTCCCAAGAACAGAACTGTGACTAATGAATTACTCAAAAGAAAGAAGAGCTGATCTTCAAAAAGTTGCATGTGTTCAGCTGCAGCAAGCTTTCCACATACATAAGTATTGGACCTGAGTGAACTCAAGTGCATTCTTTAAACAGAGTTTTCTAAATTATTTTCAGGGACAATTAAGTCATACTTAGCAAATACCAAGTTCTTAATAGGAGCAAGGGACTGCTGTGCGTCTTGTATTTGTGAATTTAATTCTCACAATACCTTTTAGTGATGCCACTTTCATTATACCTACTTTATTGACAAAAAATAGTAGTCCAGAAAAGCTGAATAATTTGCCCAGGACTTCACAGCTAGAAGGTAAAAGAACCAACAGTCACTTGAATTGATGTTATAGTTCAAAATGATACAAAGCAATGGTTGGAGGCTTTGTTTTTTATTGTGGAACTTAATTAATCTTTTGTTGTCACCCCAAAACTTATGTATATATAGGGACTACATATACACTATGCATGTCTTTGAAACAATAGTATGATCAAATATTTGATATTGATTATTATAGTTTAATTTTGTTATATGAATAGGAACTTTCAATAAGACTAATATTCTTGGCCAGTATTTCTGATGGTATTGGAAGGCCTGGGCACTACCTTCTCTGCTACCAATGAACTATACTCTTACCATTGTGAGCTTTTGTTCCTGTCTCTATCTTTTTTTATTTTTTAAATTTTATTTGTTCTAATTAGTTGTACATGGCAGGAGAATGCATTTATACATTTTAATAGATCATACATAAATGGAGTGTAGTCTCATTTTTCTGGTTATACATATTGTAGGATCACATTGATCATGTGATAATGTCTGTTTTATTATTCCTTATCCATACCCCTTCCCCTTCCTTCATTACCCTCTTCATGTCTATATCTTATGAGAATAAGGATAGTTTAGCTCTGGTCAGCTAATAGAACTGCTTTATATATCAGAGACAGCTATATTAAATATTACATGGATGTGCATTGTATCTAATTACTGATAAACACCAATTGTAAAGCCACAAGAGTGATTTACACAAAAACTACTAGCTGCTTCTTATACAGCAGGCAATTCTGTCAGATGTTATAGTATGTAAAAGTTTGATGAAGTACTTGTCAATTTTATTTCTAGTGCTTTTTGTGTTGTTATAAAAGACTATTATCAAATACAAAGTCACCTAGATTTATATCTTGTTTTTCTCAAAAAGTTTCAGAATTTAGCTTTTTATATTGAGGTATGTGACTGTTACAATTAATTTTTGTGAAAGGTATAAAATTTGTACTTAGATTGTATGTGTGCATGAATGTCCAATTGGTCTATACCATTTTTTAAAAAAAGTCCTTTTCCCATTGAATTGCCTTTGCTTTTTTGTCAGAGAAGTTGATGAATGCATGTATATCTATTTGTGTTTCTTCAATCCTGTTTCATTTATCTGTCTTTTAAATTAGTCAATTGATTAATCAGTACCATGCTTCCTTGATTACTGTGGCTTATATAATTCTTGAAATCATTCATATAAGCCTTCCAGTTTTATTCTTCTTCAGTATCATGTTGACTGTTCTAGAACTTTTGTCTTCCCATGTACACTTGAGAATCATATTGTCAATATCTACAAAATATCTTGTTAGAATTTTAATTGAGATTATATCAAATCCATAGATCAAGTCACAAAAAATATTTTAACAATATCGCATCTTTTAATCTATGAATGCATGCAGACAAGCATAAACATACATATATTATATCTACAAGTTAATAATATATGTAATATATGCATTACAAATGTATTATGCATATATAGTATGCCTATATAATGTATATATTATGTACTATATATGTATGTGGCATATATGCTATATGATGTGTGTGTGTGTGTGTGTGTATGTGTGCAAATTGAGTAACAGAGAGGAAAAGTGACAAAGACCCAGAGATTTATTGTAAGTTATTGCTCATACACATACAGAGATCGAGAGTTCCCAAAATAACAGGGTGGTGTTGAAGTGGTAAGAATGGTGGGCCTTATCTTGTTTTGATCTTAGAAGGGAAACATTTAGTTTCTCACCATTTTAATTATGGTGTTAGCTGTAGATTTTTTGTGTGTGTATGGAATTCTTCATAAGGTTGAGAAATTTTCCTCCTTCCATAGTTTTCTGAATGTTTTCATGGTCAGTGAATATTAGGTTGAGTGAGCACCTTTTTCTTCATCAATCTATATGATCATATGACTTTTCTCTTACCCTGCTGATTTGATTGATGGTTAACACTGATGGATTTTCAAGTGCTGAAACAGCTTCTCATACCTGGAATAAATTCTACTTGGCTTGGTGCAACTCACTCTAAACATTGTTGGATTCAATTTGTTAAGGAAATTTGCATCTATGTTCATGAGAAGTATTAGTCTGTGATTTTCCTTTCTTATAATGTTAATCTATCAAAGAGATATTTCATAATATGACTTAGAATGGAAAACTCGATAGGTAAAACTAAGTATTGGGTGCTGGCAATGGTTTACTACAAGCTTTTTTCTCACTTGCTGATCAACAATAACATCATGTCTATTGACTCTTCAACTCACTATAATGGAGTCCAAAAACTAAAGGCAAATAAAAAAAGGTAAAAAACAAGTACTTATTAATCAAATACAAAGGAGATCAACATCAGAGTATATTTACTCTTACTTTATATAAAATATTAATAGTCTTGGCAATATGACCTTCAAACCTATAGACTGGAAAATATAGATAACTTGATTGAGGTAGTGGGAGCTCTTAAAGAAATTTTATTTATAGAAGTGAGAAATTATAGATTCCAGTGCTGGAGCACTGACAGCATTGAACACTTGCCATAAGAACTGGAAAAATAAGACTAGCAGTATTGGTGTACAATTAAATATTTCTCACTTCCCATCAGGCAATAGAGGTACCACTGTGTTCTAACCACATTCATATTCATTGCTTTCAAAGTAGTGTCACAGAGTCCACAAGAAAAGTTTAAATCACTTCTCTCTGTTTTGGTTCTACCTAACTATCCTTATTAGAAAAAAGTAGTTGATTTGATGTGATGTGATTCACAGAAACCTGCCACAAAAAATAGTAAAATTAACAGACAAATTGTTGTATGATGTGGTAAGTTTTAGTCATCTTTAAAACTCATATTGTGGAGTACTAAATCTTTTAAACATTGACTGAACAGGTAACTTGTAGCAAACTATAGCACTACGTTTGACTTTTGAAAGTACTTCTTGGATACAGCCATTTCTACTGAACTTTTTTTTCCTAGGAAGGCAGATTTGAATCAAGGATGCATCAGTGGGCAGGGAAGGACCAGGTGGAAAGCATTGCTCGGCCTCTACTCACACAGGATCAGGTCATTGAGTGAAGTTTCTTGAGGTCACATTTGGCATTTGGTAGCATCATTTCTATTTTCTGGTCAACCAATATTGATCTGGATTTTGCTTCCCACTGTTTCACTTAAATCACTCATACTATTGAATCCAAAGGATATTTTCCATACTTTCATTACTTGGACTTTGTGGTATTTTGACACTGTTGACCACTTTAATTTCTTTCTCTTATGGTTTCTCTGACATTAGCTGTCATTAGTTTTCATTCTGTTCCTCAATCTCTTCTTCCTAGACTCATTCATAATGTCCTTTTGATTGTCTCATTCTCCGTGCTACCAGTGAATTATTTTATCCAATCACACAGTTTCAATGTTCTACGTGCAACTCAGGGCTCTCTTTGGACTCCTGATTTTCCTATCCAACAATCCTTTGTATGGTCCCACCAGTAGATATTGCAGATAACTTCAACACAACCGGGTCAAAACTATTCTCACCAAATCTTCCCTCTAACTTGCCTTTCCATCAGTATTTCTCACTGGTGTTTGTTTTCTACTGGTGTTCTACTCACTCATCACACACTCCATGACAAGATAGCACAATTTATTGTCTTTATTTTAGAAGTCAGAACTCTGAAAAAGGTTTCACTGGGCCAAAATTGTGTTGGCAGGATGATATTCTGTCTTAGAATTCTGGGGGAGCATTTGTGTCCTTCTCCTTTTCAGGCTCTAGAGGTTACTAGAATTCCTTCATTCATGATCATTTATTCTACCAGGGCAGCATCTTTAGCTATCTCTTTGATTCTGACTTACTTTTCTGCCTTACTCTTTCATTGGAAAGGACCTAATGATTATTCTGGGTTTACCAGAAACTCCTTCTTTTCGTATCAGTTGATTAGCAACCTTGATGCCATGTGCAGCTGTCATTTTCCCTTTCCACATTATGTGACATATATACAGAATGCTGAGATTAGAACACAGATTTTTTTTTAAGGGAGCCATTATTCTTGCCCACCAAACTTAGTTTTGTAAAGAGCAAACCTACAAGCCAAAAGCCCATGGTTGTCCTAGATTATTCTCTTCCTCAACTGTGAATACAGTGTACTACTAAGATTTATCAATGCTAGATTTTGTTTTTTCTTAAATTATTTTCATCCTCCATCCAGCCCCTCACCCTTTCTCAAACACAGAAGTTCAGCTTCAGCATTTCCAGCCCAAAGAGTGGAAGTTGATTCCTAATTGTTCTCCCTGTGGACAGTCTTGCACCATTCTTTCATAACATTAATTCCCTTGTATGTTTCTACATCTGACCTACACACTAAAGAAATGTATACATGGAGAGCTATATAGTTTTGTAGGTAGATTCATACCTATTTTATTTTCATGTAATTCATGTAATTCTTCCTATCATCACAACTATCAGCTGTGAAGATGAAATATTTGAGAGAGCCATTTGAAGCCTTCATGTCTGGTTCATGCAAACCTTTTCACCCTCAATCCCAACATACTCTCTGCTACATGCTCCATGTTCTAGCCACAGTATGTTCTGCCCAATTCCTGATTAAATAATTCTGCTTCTTGCTTTGCCTTTGTACTTAATATATTCCATGTTAAATGTTTGCCTTTCTCTCATCTTTCCAGTTATTCATACTCATCCTTCCAAGACTCTGCACCCATAACTCTTCCTTAAGAAAGACAACCCTGACTGGTCTGGATGAAGAGCTAGCCTTCATCTGTGCTCACAGAATACTGTAATTCTATTAGAATTTACACTTTACTGTGGTGATGTGATTTTGATTACTTGTCAGTATTCTTCATGATCTTTTTGAAAACAAGAACTACTGCTTCCATTTTGTACCATCAGAAATAAAGTGGTAGAAAGTAGATACTGAGAACCTGAAGATGAACAAATCTTTGGGATATAAACTAATTCTAGGAGCTAAATAAATATTTTATCTTAAGTTTGCTATGAACAATACCAGCGCTAATCTAGTCTCATCTAGTACTAGTTTTCAACAAGTACAAGCAGAAATTTGAATCCCCAACATCCTGGGAACAGGATAGGAGTTCAGATGCTTTCTATAAGGGGAGGTCAGGAAAATATTTCCTCTGACTCTGGTTGAGAGCTGTAGACCATGAAGCAGATGTATAAAAGCCAGCAAGGATGCATATACCAGATAAATTTTACAGGAGTTGAAATGACATTTTCCTCTCGTCTCAATTCTTAATTGGCTGTTCATGGTCACTGGGGTGTTTATACAGCCCCAAGGCTGGCTCCATTCTGCTGCCATCTGTCTCAGTTATAAGCTCACTACAAGTTCCATATGGCTCCTTAATTCCAATGAGCCTAAAGCCTTCTCATGTTCCATAGGGCTAGTTGGGACAAATGACTTACCTTATTTGTTTTGGGTTTAGAATAGCTAAGAAGTGAAATTAGTAGTACCCTTCATATCTAAAAATGCTTTTCCTTTAATAGAAGAGGTTGTTATAGGCACCTGGTGTCTCTGTTGCATCTTTGCACATGTTTACTCTCAAAATAGAGAACACGTTTTTGCTCTGTCACATTTTTACTTGTAGTGATTAACCCTAGCAAAATCTCCACCAGATACTTGCTCAGCTCACTATTTCTTTCGCAATATCATTCATGCTTTTTATTTGGTGATGATGATGATGATGGAGCTATTCTTCTTTATCTGGGTACTTCATGATTAGAAATTATTTATACCTTTATTCAAATTAAAGATTTTTATCCAATTCAAAAGATTTACAGATAATCACCTGATTTGTTTTTTCGCGAAGACCTTCCGAACTTTCATTTCCCTTACTCTTCTGTTTCATAACTGGCTTGCAGAATTCTTTATCTGTGCAACAATATGTCTGTGTAACTTGGACTCATTACAAATTCACTGTCTTCCTGGTCCATTGGGTCCTCAGTCTATTATGAATCCCTTTCTTCTCCTTCTAAATCTCCTATCATATTGTGTCAACAAAAATTCCAAAGCCTTGACATTCTCTTCATGATCCAACTCTTTTCTTCCTCTTCCACAGTCTCTTACAATTTCCCGTTATTTGCTCCCATAGATTAGTCAGTGGGACACCTCATCCTTATCTCCTTAATTCTAATCTGAGAGGATTATTTATTCCATTAATTATTACAAAGCTAAACCATCAACTGTTCTCTTGAACATAGCCCTTAGTTTCTCAGGGTACCTCACTTAATCAGCTCACTGCCGTCTTGAATCATGATTCACTCCTTTTCTGTTTGTTATACTCTTCCTATGTAAAAGACATAAAACAAAGACCCATACTTTCTTTAAATCACACCAGTCTTATATTCCTTTGTCAATGAAAGTTCCTCAAAGTTCCCTTACATTTCTGTCATCCATGCAGGCTTCCTTCTCTAGTTATCTCTGAAACTATCATTATTTTTAGCTGCTGCAAACTGATCCAAACCAATTAGGCAATTCATAATCTGAGGTTGCATATTTTGGTAGGTATGGGTAGTTATTCTTAGAGTTTGAGATAGTAAGAGTCTGCTACTTCCCCAGCCTTGTTACTAGATTCTAATGTAAGCAAGGCACAGACCAAATTCTGCCCATATGCAGACTACAAACATTTAATCAATAAATATTCATTAGCAAAGCTGGCATTAAACGGTTCTTTATAAGATTATTTTGGTCTTTCATTTTTATACTGAAATCCATCTGCTTGTTTCTTTAATTTTACTGGATAACATAATTTGAGTTATTTTGGATGGGTGTGTATGGAGTGGGTAAGTGCCTGTGTGTCTGTGAATTCTCATGTGTTTATGTTGGCATGTCATGAAACAGGTGGAGAATTCAGTGACAAAAGTCTCAAACATATTCCCACATTCTTCTGTGTTAACAGCAGAAACGAAAGGAGGAGAGAGGGAGAAAGAAAAGAGGATAGAGTGTATTTAAATTTTTAAAAATCCGTTCATTTTAAAGTGAGCTAGCATTTAGGACTAGTGCATCCCATGTTCTTGCAACTTAAATAATAGCTATTGATGTCAATCACTCAAAATTTAAATTCTTGCAGACCCTAGAATTACTCGTGATGCCCTTTTCCTCCTCTTTGCAAACCTAGAACAGATTCAAATATTTTATCTGATTAAAATCAGAATTATTCAATCATATTTGACTTTTATAGTTATTTTAAAGGGTTGAATGAGACCCTTTGTTGTTTTCTATAAAGGAATTATTTATTCTACATGCATAATTCCAACAAACAAACTGAAATGATTCCAAGTCACTGTTAACTTACCAAATTTAAAAAATCATTTTTATAATCATTTTAGTACATGTAAATTAGTTTTTATATTTGTAACTCTACAAAGTTTTTTTCTAACATTCTAATACTTATTTATCTACACTGACATGTCAGTGTAGTTAGTTTCTCAGGGTACCTCACTTAATCATGTCAGTGTAGATAAATATAATCACCTTATAATCATCTTATTATATAGGAAAATGTCTTCTTTACTTACTTGTACCACTATTTCTCATCATTTGCTTCTTCTGGTTGTTTCTGTTATGAATATGTTGTAGTAAATATTCCACAGATGACTTTTTCTTTCTTGTTGGATTATTACCTAAAATCAATTCCCAGAAGCATTATTACTAGATCAAACATATGAATATGTTTATGATTCTTGCTGTGTACTGTACATTATTTCCCAATAAATCAAAAATAATTATAACAATCATTTATTGATTATATAATAAATTCCAGGAAACATATTGCTGCCAGATAAACATAAATAAAAAGAAGGTCCTTTCTCAGGGGGAACAAATTCTACCTTCTCTCTTTGGGTGATCTATTTACTGATGTGGATGAGAAAATCATTTATCAAGGTTCAGTGGACTTATGAATTACATGAAGTACTTCAATTAAAAGGCAGATTTCAGGGTCACTCTTGCACAGATTCTGATTAAGGAGACCTGCAAGGACACTTCAGATATCTGCATTTTTTGCTATCACTGCCCATGATCCTGATATAGTTGGCTCACATACCATAGCTTGAGGAACGGTCATCATCCACATGCCAACCTGTATTTTCACTCAGCCTGCCCTAAATGCTTTCAGACCAGCTGACTTTGGAGGTAACAACTGTGAGGGAACTCCTCCTCCTTTTTAAATGCTCCCCTTTTTCTGGTTCCAGAAAAGTAAACAGCTTGCCCTTTCTGCTGTACTTGTATTTTATCGTTTAATTTCCACTTCTTCATGAAATCAATACAGAAGAATTTCTTGAAAGATTTCAATAAAGAGATTATGGCCAGATGAACTTTGTAATAATATGAATAAACTCTGGTAAATCTGTTAGACACATTATAATTTGAATAATATGAATAATATTTTTTTGTGGACCACTTAACTCCCCAAAACTTTCTCAGAAAAGCAAACACACACCTCAAATATATTTGGTTTTATATTCATGACACTTCAGTTATCTACTAAGTTATTAAACTGGAAACTTTTCCACAAATTATGATCCAACAATAAAAGTTCAAATGCATCTAAGAAAGTATATTTTACATACATATTTATAGGTATGTGTATGCAAATTCATGCTTATGTGAATGAAATTAATTCATAAAAAGGAGAGGTTTTTATTAGGATATAAACAACTAATTTAAGGATATAGAAACTGTACTTCTTTGCATACTTACTTTAGAAATGAATGTTGGAAAAGGCCATTTGAAGTTCATTTTATTCCTACAGATTACCTAATAATAAAAAAATAAAAAGAAAAGTGAAAAATGGTGTTTACATTTTTACTCAAAATCTTCGGAAGACTAATTTTATTCTTTCTCACCATAGGTAAGATTACTATTTGTTAAATCAGTACAATTTAGTTTCTCTCTTTAACAACCCAGTTTTAACTGAATTTAGCTCTCTTTCATTCTCTTGGTTATTTCTTAAATGTATCCATTAAAACCAAAAACACTAACGTAGCCTCCTCCCTCTTTGTACTTCTATATGCCATTCCATCTCGCTATACCCGCCTTCACACTCACAATGAAATTGTTGCTGTCACTACCATAAAATATTCTCATTTCTTACTTTACTTGACCTCTGCATTTAATGAAAATTACAATGCATCTAGCAGAAGGTTACCAGAGTTTATTCATATTATCATAAAGTTCATCCAGCCATCATCTCTTTACTGAAATCTTTCATGAAACTCTGTTCTAATGATTTCAAGGATATAACTCTCTTCTAGTTCTTCAACTTCTTTTTCCTGTTTTGCCTTCTCCTTTTGCCTACTTTTCTCATCTACAAGGGCACCTCTTTCTTTACCCATATCATAACCCTTCCTCTTTCTCAGAGCTCTGTCTTCAACCTCCATTTGATTCTGATTCTCCTGGGTCAATCTGATATGCTTCTATGGTACCAAATGTTGTTTTTGTATGTTTTCATCCACCTCATCAACTAACCATAACTGAACACAAAATACACACAAAATACACACACAAAAATAATTTTTTAATCATTACATCTACACAATTACAATTCCCAAAGATATTTCCAAAAAAGCTAAACCAATGACCCAATAATTGCCCTATACTATCTGTATATGTCTTATCTTCTGACTTTCAATTAATGTTATTTATATGACAAAATAAAACAAGAACAACAACGTATTAGGACTGTTAGTCAGCTTTTCATTCCAGTGATTAAAATACCTGACATGAACAACTGAAAGTAGAAAACATTTATATTGGCTCATGGTTTCATGGGTTTCAGTCCATGATTGGCTGGCTCCATTGCTTTGAGCCTGGGGCAAGGCAGAAAGAACATCATGATGAAAGGGTATGGTGGAGGAAAACTGTTCAGCTTATGGCAACCAAAGATAGAGAAGGGGAGAGAGAGAGAGAGAGAGAGAGAGAGAGAGAGAGAGAGACAGAGAGAGACATTCTCCCAGTGACTTGCTTCCTTCAACCATGGCCCATCTGACAATAGTTTCCACCTCCTGCCAGTAGACAATTGAAATTATTAATCCATAAAATGAATTAATTATCTAAGGGGGCTGGAACCCTCATGACCCAATCACTTCTCAAAAGCTCACCTCTGAACATTGCTTCCCTCAGAATCAAATCAAAAGTGAGATTTGGGGGGACATCCCAGATTGTAACCATAACCCCAGGAGCATCACACTCTTAACTCTTCATACACAAGACCAGTAAACGAGCAATGCAAAGGATATACTCATAAAAAGAATAATGGTACGTGGGTACACCTTGAAGTTGGGTGGTCAGTAAGCATACCAGTGAAAAAGTTAGCAAGCATAAAACAAAGTATAGAAATGGAAAAGCTACCAAGCATAAAAGAGAGTGGCTGTTTCTTTTTAATTATAGTACTGGTTTCTTTTATATCATTAGGGTTGGGTAGGTGCTCTTCCAGCATCCAAGGCTATAACCTATTCCTACACATGTGCTTCTTTAATCCAGTTCCATTGGCCCCATCAGACATACAGCAGCCTGGCTGTAACCCTCCAAATATATCTAGCAATTTTTGGCCTATCCCAGTGCACTTTTTCAGTAATCAATGATATCTTATTCTTTTCCCATTGCCGTATACCCGCTTTAAGAGTTTCCTGAGAAAAACCTTGCTCTAGGTTTCCTTTTGTAACAAATGTGCAATTCTAGACTACTTTCTCTATGTAGCATAGATTTCACTCATTTTTTTCTTTGTCTGGATAATTTATGTGCTTCTCAATCTTTACCTCCTACTAGGAAATCTTTCCTCTTTCCTTACTTCTCTTTGGTCCTGATGGAATACTATTTCTATGTACTCCCCTTTTCATACTATTTATTATACTTTTTTGTAATTTCTCTTCTAGTTGATAATGTCATGAACTTCTTGAGGGCAGGAATAGCACCTTTATGTTCAAGTCTTCAATGCTAAACACAGTATACCGTGAAGCATTATCCTAAGAGTGAATACTTTCCTTCGTGTGTTAATATTGCTATGAAATGTAAGCTAAAATGAGTTTGATGACCCATGGAATTTTTTACTCCATTAATAATGTATCTTTCTCAAGTCTTAACTTCCAAGTCAAGGATGAAGTGATTCTGTTCTAATATTTTTAATAATATTTCTAAGTCATTAGTAGCATTTTCAGAAGGATTTTGTATTTGGCTTAAAAAATTGAAACTCCAAATGCTCATTTTCTAGGAACATCCTGGACAGAAAGATATTATCTGGACTTCCAAGAGCAGGCTGCAGCTTTCTGTGGACACCTAATGGCATATAGAGTATAATTTCTTCATTTGACATATGCACAAGTTCCTTCATATCCGTCTAAATAATTATAAACAGCAGTACAAAAAGGAAGCTAAGAAGGAACTCATTAAACAGGTTTTAGAAAAGTGTTAAACTGGCAAAACATTAGCACACTGGCCTAGTTTGAGGTTTTGATGCACAGTGCCTGCCATTCCTCTGACTATCTTGGTTTCACTCATGATTTTATCTTCAGAAGTGGCTCTAATGATCACTATTGGGTTTCCTTTGGTCTAATAATATTCAAAATCAATAGCATAGGTACCATTTTTATTCTGAGAACCATAGCCAGTTTAAATTTAAAAGCTATAATATGTTTTAGGTTGGCACATTTTAACTTCATCAGTTTACTCTGATAATAATGTTTGCATTCTTGTCTTCTTTCCAGGTAAAACAATGAACATTCCAAAAGGTGCATGATAAGTTATTTATAATATCCTCTGCAAGCAAGATGCAGTAAGAATGATGAGATCCGTTTTTCACAAGAGCAAATAAGTCATGTTGATGTTTTATAACTTACTCATGGTACAGATCAGCAGCACCCAAAGAAGCAAACTGGCAGCCCGGTAACTGCTTACAGATTCCTGAACATACCAAACGCAGCGGCAGGCATGGTAATAAATCACTGAGAGTTAAGAACCTTTTTCCTTCAAATATTCCCAAATGGAATTTTCCTCAAATGCAAACTTTTTTTTTGAGAAAAAAATAGGTGTGAAGAAGAAAGTCTTGTTTGACAATTTATTTCTCTGTGCTTTTCAAATTATCTGTGTGTATAAAAAGTAGGTAATGCATGAATATAATAAAAAAGTACAAGAGGTATACCATAAAAAGGTCTTCCTCACACCCTTTCTTTTCTCCTGTTTCTATCCAAAATCAGTTACTGGCTTCTTGACTGATCAGACCTGTGTTGTCCAATTATATGTACATATTTTCTTGTTTAAGGGACTTATATTTTCTAGTTTCAACTTGAAAGCTTTAGCTGATGAAATAAGGCTGATATTAGAATAATATCTGCTTCCTTTTCAAAGAAACCCATGAATTCTGAGCCACTATCAGTCATAACTAGTTATCTTGCTTTAAAAGAGAACGTATTTGTTTCAGTCAAAGCTGGTGGGATATGCATGGGACACATAAATATTTAAAGAAATAGCAAAAGCTGTTCAGTAAAAATAATGACATTGGCCGAGCTCTCACATCTCATGTTCACCATTAGCTGCCTCTTTTAAAATTATTCTGGAAAGTTCTTATGAAGGTCTATTTATGAAGTAAATTTTAATGCTTAGTTTTAGAATAAGCATTGAATGTGCTCAACTTCTTATTAATTGGAAAATGAAGAGTGTTCCAACATTATTGTCAGCAAACAAGAAAGTAAAACAGAAAGCTCACTTCATTTTCCATTCCAGGAAATCCTCTGCTTATTTGTTTCTTTTCATATCTAAGGCAAAATGTAATGTACAAAACAAGCAAGAGGGTATCATATTTGCTTTTCTTAACTGATAATTATAAATGTTTAGAATAAAAAATTTACTTCATGGATTACTTAGCTGAAAATATAACTTCATTTTGGAAAATATTGAACTTAGAAAAATCTCACAAAAGAGGAAATAATTGAAAATATCTTCTGTATTTGATGACAGGGATAAGTGGATAAATGAATCTTAGTAAAATTGTAGTTACTGTGGTCAGGATATTGTTCATGATGGTGGCATTTGGTCTCTTGGGAATCTGAGAGATTGTTCAAAATCTAACTAACAGGAAAAACAAAGTGAGATTGTAGCACAGTAGGCAGGAAACAGCCATGTTAAGAAAACATTTGGTAAGGGATGCCACCATAGACTTTGGTCAGTGTGCTTCCAGGTCAGAATTCACACTTGGATTGAGCCCACTTTTGTTCTATTTCTCCTGTTTTATTACTGTCTCCTTCTGTAAATAATATTGCTTTTATTAGTTTAACAGATTTATAATTTCAACTCAGTGAACTATAACAAATTAATTATTCTTGGTGTTAGACTTTTCTTATATAAAATGCAGTATTTTAAATGTAGTTTTATGTCCTGTTGAGATTTTAAAATTAAGTGAGATTACTGGATTAAAATGTATGAACATTTTAGTGGTTCTTAATGCATAATAAGATTTTCTTTGCATGGGGGGCTAAATCTGCTTATACCAGCAGTGTATAGGATTTACTATTTACTCCCTACCATTGACTATTATCAAATATACCCTGATTTTACCTTAAGGAGAAAAATATGTCAGTTTTTTAAAGTGTAAGTTTTTTTTCCTATGGCAATCATTAAATTTCTAGAAAGTTTCTTGAAGTTATTTCTATTGTTTACTAATCCACTAGGATATTAATTATTTTTCATAAATCCTTTATGGAATAGAATTATTAAGCTTTTGGTCTGTTGTAGTTTATAGACTTGTTTTTCTGCTATTTTAAAATAACATTTTGCCTGGTGGATGTTTGGAATTTTCATTTAGTATGATTGTTTAAAATTAACTTTGTAATTTTTCCTTGTCATTTCAAAGCAAAGAAAGATGTTTAAGAGTAATTAAACATTCAATCAGATCTTTTGAGGAGGTTTTTTGATTAATTTTACATAATATTCAAACTTTATTTCATAATCTTTATCTATTATAACAAACTTTAATAAATAATATTGTTTTTATTTTTATAATGCTATAGTATTTGTCATGATAGTTGATTTTCATAAATATGTTTCTGTGATCCATTGATAATGTTATGAAGTTTTAATTATGCTACATTATAATTAAGTTATAATATGTGGCAAAGTAATTTTCATCCAAATAATTTTCAGGGTAAAACATAATTTTGTTGAAATGCAATTTATCACATTTTCCTCTTTAGGATTGTGTTTTTGGTGTCAAGTCTCCAAAATTCCATCCCATCTCAGATCCTAAAGATTTTCTTCAATATTTTTTCTTAAAATTGTGTAGTTTTGCATTTTATACTTATCTGTGATCCATTTGAGTTCATTTGTGTCCTAGATCTGACACCTCAGTTCATTTTTTGCCAATGGCTGTCCAATTTCCTCCAATCATATTTACTGATGAACTTTCTCCATTGAATTCATTTTCATCTTTTTCAAAAATTAGGAATATTTGTGTGTGTGTGACCTTATGTGTCTATATTCTGTCCCATCAATAAGTTTATCCTCACTGAGGTCTCACCGTTTCGATTAGAAGCTACAAGTATCAAAATAAGGCACACTGATTTCTCTTTTACAAAATTATTCCATCTAATCTAGTTACCTTGCTTTTACATATAAATTTTAGAATAAATTTTCTGTATCAAAAAAAATTCCTTTGGGAATCTGAAAGGAATTGTTTTAAATTCATATATCAATTGTTAGCAAATGTAAGCACCAATTTGTGGAAGGCTTAATATGTTGAGTCTTCCATTAGTCTTTTTTATTTCCCTCATCAGCATTTTATAGTTTTCACTATGCGAATTCTACAGATGTTTTCTTAGACTTAAGACTATCACATTTGTGAGATCATGTAAATGGTATTGCATTTTTAGTTTTGGTGTCTACATGAACATTCTTAGAATATAAAATTATGATTGGTTTTTGCGTGGTGATTTTATATTCACTGACCATATTAAACTCAGTTATTCATTTGCATAGTTTTTATGTAGACTTCTTGGTGTGTTCAGTGTAGAAAACCATGTCATCTGAAAATATGAACAGTTTTATTTCTTACTTTTCATCTGTATGTATTTTCTTTTTCTTGCCTTATAGCTCTAGCTAGAACTTATAGTACTGTGATGAATAAGAATTTTAAGAAATCTTTATCTTTTTCTCAATTTTAGGGAAAAACACCAGTCTTTCACCAGTAAATCATATCAGTTGTAGGATTTTTATGCATACTCTTAGAGGAAGTTTTCCTCTATTATTAAATTGCAGAAAGTTATTCTCAGGAATGTGTTTTGAATTCTGCTTAATGCTTTTTAATATAAATTCACACTTTCATGCGATTTTCTTTGTAGTCTAATCATATGTCAGGTTACATGGGTTAACTTTTCAATTTTAAACCAGCTTTGCATCTAGGAATAATTACCAAAAACTTGGTTAGGGTATATAATTAATTTTATATGTTGCCAAATTTTATTCAGTATAATTTTGTGAAGGCTTATTCAAACTAAAAAATTTTTTCTCAGCAAAGAAAGCAATCAATAATCTGAAAAGAGAACCTACAGAATGGGAGAAAATATGTTCCACGTGCACTTCAGACAGAAGTAGTAATGATCTCCAAAATTTATAAAGAACTTACAAAACTTTACAATAAAAATACAAAGAACTCAATCAATAAATGGGCCAAGGAACAGGACAGACACTTTACAGAAGAAGATATACAGGTGATTAACAAATATATAAAAAAGTGTTCAACATCTCTAGTAATTAGAGAAATACAAATTAAAACAATTCTAAGATTTCATCTTACTCCAATTAGAATGGCTACTTTTAAGAACACAAGCAACAATAAGTGTTGAAGTGGATGTTGGGAAAAAGGCACACTTGTACATTGCCGGTGGAGTTGTAAATTGGTGCAGCCACTCTAGAAAGCAGTGTGGAGTTTCCTCAGAAAACTTGGAATGAACCCACCTTTTGACCCAGTTATCCCACCCCTTAGTTTATACTCAAAGGACTTAAAGTCAGCATACTACAGTAATGCAGCCACATCAATGTTTATAACAGCTCAAATCACAGCAGCTAGATTCTGGAACCAACCTAGATGCCCTTCTACAGATGAATAGATGAATAAATTGTGGTATATATACACAATGGAATATTATTTAACCATAAGAAGAATAAAATTGTGACATTTGCAGGTAAATGGATGGAATTGGAGAATATCATGCTAAGTGAAATAAACCAATCCCAAGAAACCAAAGGCTGAACGTTTTCCCTGATAAGTGGATGATGATACATAGTGGGGGTGGGAGGATGGAGGGTAGGAGAAGAATGGAGAAATTTTAGATTACATAGAGGGAAATAAGATGGGAGAGGGGTGTGGATATGAAGGATGGTGGAATGAGACAGACATCATTACCCTATGTATATGTGTGATTACACAGATGGTGTGAATCTACATCATGTACAACTATAGAAACAAAAAGTGTACCCCATTTGTGTACAATTAATCAAAACGCAGTCTGTAAAAGTAAAAAGTAAAAATAAAGAATAAAAGATTTTTATGTTTATTTTCAGGAAGATGATGGTCTGAAGTTGTCTTTATTTTTACTGTCTTTGGTTTTGGTATAGGGAAATATTAGCTTATAAAGTAAATTAAAAATTATTCCCTCTACTTTAATTTTCTAAATTAAACTGTGCAGAACGAGTGAAAATTATATTTTGAAAGATTGGTAGCATTCTCTAATGAAACTCTGGGGGACTATAGATCAATTTTTTTCTATCTCGTTAGAAATTAATTTTGAGAGTGTTGTGTTGGTGTGTTTTTTTGAAGACTAATTTATTTCTTCTAGGTTATCAAATGTATATGTGTAGAAGTACTTAGAGTTTTCCCTTAGTATATTTTGATATCTAAAGAATATATAGTGATAACCTCCTATTTATTCCTAATATTGAAACTTGTGTCTTCTCCATTTTTTGTTAATCATATTAGAGATTTATCAATTTTATTAATTTTTGCAAAGAACTATATCTTTGTTTTACTCTGTCTGTATTATGTTTTTTGTCTTCAATTTCAATTCTTTTTTTCTTTTCCTTTTATTCCCCCTGCTGGGAATCTAATCCAGGGCCTTAAATGTGATGTTAGGTAAGCACTGCTGGACCAGTCAGTTACATCCCCAAACCTACTTCATTGATTTTTGCTCTTCTATTTCTTTCTTCCTATTGTTTGGTTTTGTTTTATTAGTAGTTTGCTAGGTTCTGAGGTGGGACTATAAATTATTCTGAAATTTATTTTAATGGGTTCACTTACTGCTACTAATTTGGTTTTAGCATTAATTTAGATACATTTTTAACCCACAGACCATTACAAAATGTGTAGTTTATTGAACACTTGTACATCTTCTGTAAAGTGTCTGTCCAGATCCTTGGCCCATTTATTGATTGGGTTCTTTGTATTTTTGGTGTAACGTTTTGTAAATTCTTTATAAATTTTGGAGATTAGTGCTCTATCTGAAGTGTGTGTCTGAAAGATTTCCTCTTACTCTGTAGGCTCTCTTTTTGCATTATTGTTTGCATCCTTTGCTGAGAAAAAGCTTTTTAGTTAGAGTCCTTCCCATTTATTGATTCTTGCTTTGATTTCTTGTGCTTTGGAAGTCTTCTTAAAGAAGTCTGACCCTAAGCCAACATGGTGAAGATTTGGGCCTACTTTGTCTTCTATTTGGTGCAGGGTCTCTGGTCTAATGCCTAAGTCCTTGATTCATTTTGAGTTGAGTTTTGTACAGGATGAGAGATAGAGGTTTAATTTCATTTTACTACATATGGATTTCCAGTTTTCCCAGCACCATTTGTTGAACAGGCTATCTTTTCTCCATTGTATGTTTTTGGCTCCTTTGTCTAGTATGAGGTAACTGTATTTTTGTGGATTTGTCTCTGTGTCCTCTATTCTGTACCGTTGGTCTGCCTGTCTATTTTGGTGCCAGTACCATGCCTTTTTTGTTACTATTGCTCTGTAGTACAGTTTAAGGTCTGTGGTACCTCTGTTTCACTCTTTCTGCTCAGGATTATTTTGGCTATTCGATGTCTCCTGTTCTTCCAGACGAAGTTCATGATTGCCTTCTCTATTTCTATGAGGAATATCATTGGAATTTTAATTGGAATTACATTGAATCTGTGTAGCGCCTTTGGTAGAATTGCTATTTTGACAAATATATGAAAAAGTGTTCAATCTCTCTAGTAATTACAGAAATGCAAATTAAAACAACTCTAAGATTTCATCTAACTCCAATTAGAATGGCTGTTATCGAGTGCACAAACAATAATGGATGTTAATGTGGCTGTGGGGAGAAAGTCACACTTGTACATTTGCTAGTGGAGTTGCAAATTGGTACAACCACTCTGGAAAGCAGTATGGAGATTCCTCAGAAAACTTGGAATGGACCCACCTTTTGACTCAGTTATCCCACTCCTTGGTTTATATCCAAGGGACTTAAAATTAGCATACTGCAATAACACAGCCACATCAATGTTTATAGTAGCTTAATTCACAAAGCTAGACAGTGGAATCAACCTGGATGCCCTTCAACAGATGAATGGATAAAGAAGCTGTGGTACATATACACAATGGAATATTATTCAGCCATAAAGAAAATTAACATTGGGGCATTTGCAGATAAATGGATGGAATTAGAGAATGTCATGCTAAGTGAAATAAGTCAATCCCAAAAAACCAAAGGTTGAATGTTTTCCCTGATAAGCAGGTTGGGTGGTTGGGGGGTGAGAGAAGAATGGAAGGACTTTAGATTATGAAGTGGCAAATGAGTGGGAAAGGGAGCAGGGGAATGAAAAATGGTGGAATGAGACAGATATCATTACCCTATGTACATGTATGATTACATGAATGGTATGAATCTACATCATGCACAGCTATAGACATGAAAAGTTGTACCCCATTTGTGTACAATGAATCAAAATGAAGTCTGTAAAAATTAAAAAAATGAATTAATTAATAAAAAAAGAAATGTTTAGTTTGCAAGTATTTGGAGAGTTTCTTGTTATCAACTTGGTTTTGATTTATGCTTTCATTTCACTGTGTTCAGAGGACAAACTCTATGTGAATTTCAGTTCTTTCCAGATTGTCATTCCATGGCCTAGAATATGATCTTTTGGTATACTTTTCAAGGTCACTTGTAGAAGAATGTATATTCTGCTGTTACAGGGTACAGTGTTTTAGAAATGTTGACTATATTCTGCAAGTACAAGGTGTTGTTGATTCTTGTATATTCTTGTTGATTTTTCTGCCTCATTGTTCTATCAATTGTTGAGAGAGGGATGTTAAAATACCCAGCTATAATTTTGCATTTGCCTGCTTCTGCTTCCTTTAGTGTTTGCTTTTCAAAACACTAATGTTTTTGTTTCACATAATCTGAAGCTATGTTTTGTATGATGTATACATGTTTAGAATTTTCTTAGAATTTGACTTCTTTTCTTACTACATCATGTCCTTCTTGTTTCTGGCAATTTTCTGTGCTTTGAACTTGACTTATCCAGGCTGCTTACACTGACTGAGAATAAAAGCGTAGGCCTCCCTCTCTTCACTGACACCGTTGGGGTCAGATAACATGTTTTTTTTCCCTTGCTAAATAGGATGGTAATCCTGGCTCCCTACTGGACCTTCTTTGGTACTCCTTAGTGGTGGTGTTGGATAAGGTGGTGAACTGGAGTGCTTCATTGCACTCTGGCCAGGATGGATGTCTGGGTTTACCATTCAGGCTTTGCTGATCTGGGTGGAGATGGGGATACATTTTGCTGCTGTTATTTTCCTATGGAGTTTGGATAGAGTAGAGTGGGTATTTTCTAAGTTGCCTGCTTTGTTATGATGTTTTTTCCATGTCCTTTGAGTAAAGAAAATAGTTTTCATTATTTTCTTCCTCACTCCCTCTTCCCTCCCTTCTTCCTACTTTCCCCATATTTTTCTCCCGTTTTGTCTATACTTCTGACATTTCTGAGTTGTTAACTTACTCAACTCCAGTCTAATGTGTATGAGATGAAAAGAAAGACCACGGAATGGATTACAGCATCATTCTTTGGATTTACAGTCCTAGATGATCTGCTTTTTCCCTTCCACTTTGAGTTTTTGTAGGCTTATTTTACACACAATGTCCAGAGTTTTTAGTTGTACTTAGTAAAAGAAACATGAAAAATTGCATTTTCTCCATCTTCCCAGAAGTAAAAGTCTGAAAATCCATAAATAATAGAATTTTTATACAAAATAATTTTAAACCCTTGGGGAAGAGTTGGATTCATGTAACAATTCAATATTGTTTAAGATAACAAATCTGTCTCCTAACTACCTAATCCTTGATAAAATAATCACAGATTTTATTCAGAAGTGTGGTTATTTGCTCCAATTGGGAAATGACCCAGTAAAAAATTACATCAAATCCCAAAGAAATTGTCCAAAGCTTGTAAAGATCATTCATTAAAGGATGGACTTGGAGAGTATCATGCTAAGTGAAATAAGCCAATCCCAAAAAACCAAAGGCCAAATGTTTTCCCTGATAAGTGGATGATGATAGATAATTGGATTGGGGGGTGAGAGAAGAATGGAAGAACTTTAGATTATATAGAGGGAAATGAGAGGGGTAGGGGGCGGGGATATGAAAAATGGAATGAGACAGATATCTTTACCCTATGTACATGTATGATTAACAAGAATGATATGAATGTACATCATGCACAACCATAGGAATGAGAATTTGTACCCCAGATGTGTACAATGAATCAAAATGAAGTGTGTAAAAATTTAAAAAATAAATAAATAAAAGAACCTCATGGGATATTATTTGTCTTTCCCCATTGTTATGATTGGGATATGAGTTATATTCCAAAAGCTCACATGTTAAATAATAAGAGAAGGTTCAGAGAATCAATCATTGGGTTAGGATATCCTTAACCTAATCAGTGAAGTAATCACTTGATGGGATTAATTGATTGGTGACTAAAGGCAGGTGGGGTGTGGCTGAAGGAGGTGGGGCATTGGGGGCATTGCTTTGGGGTATATATTTGTATCTGGTGAGTGGACTCTCTTTCTGCTTCCTGATTATCATGTGAGCTGCTTCCCTCTGTCACACTCTTCTGTCATGATGTTCAGCTTCACCTTGAGCTTTGAGGAGCAGACCTGGCCTTCTAAGGACAGAGACCTCTGAAACCGCGAGCCATCAAAATAAATTTTTCTTCCTCTACAATTGTTCTGGTAGGATCTTTTAGTCACAGCAGCAAAAAAGTTGACTGAAACACCCATTTTTTTTCTTTTCTTATAATTGCACTAATATTCTTCACTTGATTTAGCATGATTTCATTTGAGAGAAGTTACAGCTGCAAAGTCAAAACCCCAGAGTTTTGTATTTGCTAGCGTGTTTTACATTATCTGTTTTCTTTTTCTTTGTGCATGTCCTAAATAGGCTACTGTAAGATCAAAAACTCAGTGCTGCTTACATTAAGCCTCCAAGTTGATAAGACAGTAGGTCAGTTTGAGAACTAAGGGGAGAGTGTAGTTCCTGTGGAGGCCTTTCTCCTGTTTGGTCCATGGACAGTCCTTGATGGGCTTGTGCTGGTCTTGGTGTGTAAGAGCTGGTCAGGTAAGCCAATGGGAAGCAGATTTCCCCCAAATTTCAAGGCTGCCTTTTAATTTTAGGAATTTCATTCCTGGAAGAGGTTCTGCCTTTGTTCTGAGAAGCCAGGGCTACACTAAGTCTATGAGGAAGGCCATGGACCCCTGCTCAGATAATTATCTCACTCCTCCCTCATTTTCTCACTTATTTTCATTCACTTGACATTTAGAAAACATTTTTATTTTAGGAATAAACTATCCCATTCTTATCCAGTGGAAAGATGATATTTCAATAATTCCCTCAAGAAAATAGATAAGTTCAATCTGATTGAGTTTGGAAATATATCATATATATACTCAACCACTCAAATAATTTTTGAAATATATCCTCCATTTTCTAACCATTGCCTGTGCTAATTTCTTTTCCTTTTCAAAGCTTCAAACTATTATTTAAATTGTAGCCACTTTAATATGCGCAACAGATTTCAAAACAGTTAGTTCTTACAGTTCTTTTCTACATGCTCAGTATGCTTTTGGGAATCAACAGTATTTAAATTTTCCCCAGTGAGAAGCCAATTTCTATAGAGGATAACTTAGGGAAATCATTTCCGCCCCTTTAACTTCTATCTGAGTTGGTTTGTTCAGAACTACAATAAGAAGTACAGAACAAAACAGACCGTTGTCATAGTTTATGCAAGTCATTACTTTAAGCTGTGTTGACTTCTAAATAGTATGCTCTGGTCTTCTATCGAGTATCTGTGAGAATACTAGATATTATTTTTGAGTGAAGTTTATTTTTAGAAGTATCACAGGAAAATGAAGATGTAATTCAGATTCTGTTGGATATTTTAAGGTAATTCCATACATATTGCAGGAAAGCCACATGCCTGTTAAGATATGCATATGAGAATAAGGAGTAATAACTCTTTAAAAACTAAATATGTAAAGTATAAGAGAAGAAGGAGAAAAAGGCCCCAGGAGCAATGCATTTTCTTTCCCCAAATCACATTTCTGGAAATTTTATGCCAGGTTACTGGGTCACTGAATGTGACAATTATTGCTCTCTTTTAGGAGTGATGATCTGCTCATCAGGAACTCAGCACAAGCATAGCCACAGCCCTCTAGCAGCTATTACCAGATTATATTTAGCGTAACTGTTTCATCTTTGCAGCTATCACTTTAGACAGGTACTTTGATTTTCTGTTACGCAAGTATTTATGTTGCTGGACTATTACCTCAATAAAGAAATTGGCATATCTTTTTTTTCTGTGGGCATTTTGGAAAATAGATGTATTATATATGTCTCAATGTGGTTCTGCGACGTTAGGGGACAAAACAGATGCTTTCCTACAATCCTTTGTAGTTTAGATGTTTTATAATTTTCTTCTATGAATGTAACTAAACTATATAGTTTATGTCCTCAGCTGTAATCAGCAGCTTTGCACTAGTCCTTTCTTAAATTCTGGACAGACTTTAAAATGTGGGTTGTGCAAGAGTGGTCATCTTCAGACCATTACAGAACATGGACATGCCAACTGGAGCCCAAACACAGAGTCCTGTAAATTCCCACAATTTATAAAATGAAATCCACACCTACAGGTATTGTGCAAGGGTCTACAGAGCTGGCCCTATGGCAACCTCCTTTCTTCTATCACTTTCCTCAATTCTCCCATACCTGGGGTGCTGTGTTCTGGCACACTGAACTGCTGTTCCTAAATCTACATGCCCTGTGACAGGCTGTAGGTCTTTCAAATTTCTCTTCCTTTGTCTAGGTCCTGCATATCCAGATTTCATTTGCAAAAATTCTTCCTAGTTCAAAATGCAACTCAAACACCATCTACCTTCAGAAAATGTTTTTCATCTCTTCTTACTTCTTCTTTCATACTTTCTCTTCAGTGTCTCTTCTTTTCATCCCACCCTATCCCCAACACCATTATTTCCTAGACAGATTGGTATTTTTTTCTCTAGTAAATAATTTACTTTCCTAGATATATCTAGGACAGTGGCTTTGTGTCTTGCTTACCTTTGCACTAACTAGGGGCATAGAAAACAATGCCTAATACTTATTACCTAATGCCTAATAATTATTGTTAATTGAGCAAATGAAATATAGATCCCTTCTTCAATTCCATGACATTTTCTACCTTGACATTTCATACCTATATTTGCTCTGATCCATATTTTGTTGTGATTATTTGTTTCCATCCCTGCCTCACTTATTGTCTTAGTTGGAGTTTCCCAGAGACAGACTCTGACATAAGTGGTTTAGAACAAGTAGCTTATGATATACGGAAACAGATTAAGAAAGTGAACAGAAGGAAAAACCTGTGACAGGACAAATGGAGCTTACACCTAGTGGGAAACCTAGAGATTCTATGGAGTATAAATCTCTGTGTTACTCTACCTGGTTTAGGTCTGCTTCTGGAAGGCATTAATTTCCAGATCTATAGTCTATTTCACATAGGCAGAACAGGAGTTGATGGTCCCAAAAGCCCTCAGATAGATAGATACTGGCTGTTGGAAGTTAGTCTGGCATGTACAAAAATGGAAGTGCCAAAAATAAGGGTGTGGAACCAAAAAGCACAGCCACATTTATGGATAACCCTATTATGCTTATGGACTGTGAGAGTCAGTGGCTTTTAATCTGGATGTGTTCTTCGTTTAGCCTGTCCCCTCAAGCTAATGTTAATATGCAGCACTAATTAGCTGCTATAAAATGAAGGAATAAATTGATAAATGAAAGGTCTGATGAATATCAAATTACAGATACACTAGATCCAAACAGGCTTCTGGGTCCACCCAGGATACCACAGAACATACAGCATTTGGAAATATGATACACTCTTCAGGGCTGACAGATCTTAAGACTCTCAAGTTGAGCCCCTTCCAACACATAGGTACCATTGAAATGCCACCCGTGCTTGTATGTGGCAACTCTGCTTTCCAATTGTGGCTTTTTAGTTGAAACCATAAAGCCCTATCATGAAAGGTAAACTAACACATTCCAAACTTTTTCCAAGTCCACTTTCCATTAAGTTTCTATATGTGGTTATTTCAAGTGGAATGCAATCCATATGGCTCATCTACATCTACATCTCTAAATGTCGCTTTGTAAAAACAAATTAATATCCTGAGAAACATTTCCAAAGATTTTTTAATTTGAATATATTACTCTTTGCCTGAAAGATAACTTGACCCAGGAAAATCAAGTCAATTTTTGTGGGTTTTGAGTATCAGATGGTTTTAGGATTGAGTTGGGTTTGCACTTAACATAACCCAGATTCTACTCTCAATGCACTATTAAAGGAATGGGAAATTTTGATCACAATCACCACATTTGGAAAATGAGTATGACTAGGATAGTTTAGTGTTAAGAGATATTTGACCAGGAAAAAAAAATACAGAATACAGATTGTATCAAATCTTCCCTATAAAATTAAAGATATGTGACTAGATTTTCTGAGATATTTGATATAAACTGATGTGTCAGCATATACTGAGAATATTAAGAAAAACAAAACCATCCTTAGATCTTAAATATGCAGCAGCAAAGCATTAGTGTAAGTTTTAGGGAAAACTGAAGAATTTTTTGCTTTTGCATTTTGTGGACTTTTATATACATGTGCATGCCTATATTTTGTGTATGCAATATATATATGATATGTAGGTGCATATATTATATATATTTATCAACTGTGGTGTATGTGTGTGTTATGAGAAATAAGAGGGGATAGGGGAAATTTGTATTTATTTACTCATGAATATAATTTTGTCCCCATAGCCTAGCTATGTTAACATGTGTCCATTAATTCTGACATAGACATTAGGGCTTTTCTTGTTGCCCTATTTGAACTTGAAGCTCTATTCACTTTTTCAGCCTATTTTATTGTTATTAAGATTGGATAATTTCAATTGTTCTATCATGAAGTTCACTGAAAGTTTCTGCTGTCTCCTCTAATATGCCATTGAACCTTTTTCTCTTTCTTTTTTTTATTTCAGTTCTAAAGTTTCCATTTTGACTTAGATGGAAGTTAAAACTCCCTACTAGGTTTCTAATGACACCACCTAGTTTGCAAGAGCAAGGAATGCCTATTTGCTACTCCTCACATCCCTCCACTGATACCATGATCAGAGAGAAACCTCATTGCTCCTGGACAGTTCTGGGGTTCATGTTTTCCACTGGGCTTCCTCTGATGCCATCCTGGTAAGGAGAGAGTGTTTATTTCTGATTGAGTATAGAATTTTAGGTTCCCTTTGTGTTCTGCATTGAAACTGTCTGTATGAACCCCTTATTGTTTCCTTTTGAGAATTTCAAGTCCAGCTCCTCATTGGGCTTTCTCTGACATGATACCCCTGACCTCACTCCTATAGTAGGAAGATATGCTTCTTATAGTCAAGGTGGAAGTAGAAATCTGTGCCTTTGCTGACATGGAGACATAGCCACTTTTGTGTATATGTTAAGTGTGTGTGTTTGTGGTATTTGGTTGGAGTACAGCAGTTTTGCCTAAAGTTTTCTTTCTAGGCTGCTACCATCCTAGTCCTGTTTATGGAAAGCGAACTTTCCTAAGTCTTTTATTTTGGGTCTGAACTTCTGGATGATAAGGCTGAAAAAATTAATTTATCCAATGATGCTACAAAATACACCTTTTTAAATCATTATGTAACATTTACAGGGTATGATGTGATTCTTTGATTTATGTATACATTTCAGAAGGAGTCAACAAAGCTAATCATATGCATTACCTCATTAATTTGTTACTTTTGTGATGAGAACATTTAAAACCTACTTTAGTAATTTGGAAATACACATTATTATTAACTTTAGTCACTATACAATACAACACATTACTAAAACTTACTCCTCCAGTCTAAAACTTTGTCCCTTTTAATCAACATCACTTCCTCTTCCTTCTACTAGGCTTATCCTTTGCCTTATCCCTTCCTCTTATCCCCTCCACCTGGTAACTACCTTTGGAATCTCTGTTTCCATGAAACTGAGGTTTTAGAAAAAAAAAACATTTTTTTTTTTGTACTGAGGATTTAATCCAGGGGTTCTGGGTTAAATCCCCGGCCCTTTATTGTATTATTATTATTCATTTTATTTTTGAGACCGGGTCTTGCTAAGTTGCTTAGAGGCTTGCTAAGTTGCTGAGACTGGTCTTGAATTTGCAATCCTCCACTTTCAGGCTCCCAAATTGCTGGGATTACAAGCATGTACCACCATGCCTAGCTATGAAACTGACTTTTAAGATTACACATGTGAGATCATATAATATTTGCACTCTGTGACTGGTTTATTTCACTTAGCATACTAAGTATGCATATACATATATATATGCATACACACACACATATATATGGAATATACATGTATATACACATATACATACTATATATAATATATATATAATGGAGAGAGAAAGAGGGAGACACGCACACCAAGATGAAAATGTCTTTTAATGACATCATATAGATGGTCTCTACTATTATTATACAAAAATGAAAGTACAGCATATAATCTTATAATCTTTAGGGAAAAAACAGATAAAGAAGTGTATTATTGATTTACCTGTCTGTTTTGGTGAGCATATTTGTCTTCACCTTAATTGTACTCTCAATCCTGCAAAGTATCTAACTATGAAATGACAGTACTGCCTTAAACATGTTCCAGGTGGCTGGAAAGTATGTTAAAGTCACACTGAGTAATAAGAACTTAGAAGTGTGTTCACTTAGGGCAGTTCTAATCCCAAGACACAAAGTTTACATATCTTCCTGGCAATGACTGAGTAAAAGAGCAGTTGTCACCAGAGCAGTTGTAATCAGTGGAAATAACTGGGTCTATATTCACAGTGCTTAGTACGTTTGAACAACAATGAATTTCCATGAGCTAATTTGGTCTTCTTTCCTCCATCCCCTACTCCCTGTATTCCCTCTTTCCTTCTTTCTTTCTTTCAATAAATTCGTCAAATGTTGGCTATTTGACAAGTAGCTATTTAGGACATATTAAGTACTATTTAGAACATATTAATGCCAAAACCTTAATTTAGAAGTATATTCCAACAAAAAATTGAAGACATGGACTTCTCTAAAATAGAAAATATCTACTTAGGTGGTGGGGGTTGTAGCTCAGCAGTAGAGTTCTGGGTTCAATCCCCAGCACCACATAAAAATAAATAAATAAAATAAAGGTATTATGACCATATACAACTAAAAGAAAAGAAAAAAGAAATATATGATTATTAATTCAAATTTACTATACTTGAAGACTATCATCTTTTAGCAAAAGTCACTCTTATGAATAGATTTTGTTTTAATAGGTATATATTTCAAGTAACAAATACATAAACCAGAATATATAAACACAGAAACAAATACACTATATTCTTATGTATTACAATTTTAATGTTATACAAAGATTTATTTCTTTTTATATTCAACAAATCTCAGGAATCAAGACATAAATTCACTAATTTCCCTAGTAGCTGCATGGATTCCGTTACAGTGCTTCACCCTAGCTTTTGACTCCATCCTCTAACTAATCATGTAGGTTTTTGGATTTTTCCTTTTCTCATATAAATAATGCAAACCACTGAAATAATGTGTTTTGTCAACAAATGTATAATTTAACAGTAGTAGGTTTTTTCAGTTGAAAAGTACATGCACTTTTAATTTTGTTTCTATTGCCATCATACTATTTTGATTCCTTTTTTGTTGCCTAGAAAAATTAAAACATTTTATATTAGCATGTGTTAATTATACATGTTCATGGAGTTCAGTGTGATACTTCAGCACATTCCTACAGCACTGATTGAATCCATCTTCCTTTATCTGCCCCAGAAATCTTGTGAACTATAGAAATCACTTCAGCATTCGAGTCAACTTGTCTGAGCTTCCACATATCAGAGGGAATATGTGGTTCTTATTTTTGTATGTCTGGCTTATTTCACTAAACATAATATCTTCCACTTCTAGATTTGATAAATATTTCCTAAAATTATGTCCTACTTTATACTTCAGTTCATAGTGATAGTAAATGAGTGTTAAAACCCTACCATTTCTCAATATTACTAAACATAAACTATATGTTTCAAATATGTATGTATCTAATGATTAAAAATTGTATATTATTATCAATTTAATTTGCACTTAATTATGAGTAAGGCAGCTCATTTTTTGCTGTTTCTCACTTGTAGCTATTCATCTATAAAATGCGTATTTGACTTTATACTGCCTTTGCCATATTTTTTTCTTGGAAACTCTTTCACTAAGAAAGTTTGTCTTTTCAATTATTATGATTTTACTGTATAGAATATTAATTTTCACACTAAATATTATTTTATTTTTAATTAACACATAAACCATGAAAACTGTACCACATCATTGGGTAGCATGAATTATACTGTAGTTATGGATTCTATAAAATTTAAATTAGGCTAAAAATACCTTTCTACTCAAACATTTATCATTTCTTTATGGAAGAATTTTCAAAAGCCTTTCTTCTACCTTTTTGAAATATTTAGTTCATCATTGTTATTTATAGTCTCCTTATTGTACAAAAGCACAGGAGGAATTCTTGGTCGTATCTTGGTGTAACTTACTAGCACCCACTGATCAACTCTTCTTGATCCTTCCCTCTCCCTACTCTGCCCAGCCTTGGGTAAGCAGGGTTCTTTGCTCAATTTCTATGAGGTCAACTTTTTTACATTCTACATATCTGTGAGATCATGTAGCATACATCTCTGAACCTAGAGATTAGGTTTATTTTACTTGAAATAATGACCTACAGTTTCATCTATTTACCTTTTTTTGGCTGAATTGTATTGCATTGTGTGTCTGAACCACAATTTCTTTATCCAGTCATCAGTTGGCAGACCTTTAGGTTGTTTGCATTTCTTGGTTATTGTAATCAGTGCTACAATAAACATGGGAGTGTGAAGGTCTCTTTGGTATACTGATTTCTTTTCCTTTGGATACATATTCAGGAAAGGAATTGCTGAATCACATCTTATCACTACTTTCAATTTTTTGAGGTACTTTCATTGTGTTTATATTACTACCAACATTATACAGGGTTTTCTTTCTCCTGTGTCCCCATTATCACTGATTACCTTTAGATTTTTGATAATAGCCATTCTTCCCAGCATCAGGTGATATCCTATTCTGATTTTAATTTGCATTCCCTGATCATTAGTGATGTTTAACATTTTTCATGTACCTGTTGACCACTTGTTTGTCTTCTTTTTATCAATGTCAACTGCTGGTTCTTTAGCGGGGTTATTTTATTGCTCTTATGTTTTTGAGTTCCTTATGTATTCTGAATATCAACACTACATCAAATGTATAATTTAGAAATATTTTCTCTTTAAGTTGTCTTTTTATGCTGCTGGTGTGCAAACACTTTTAGCTTGATGTAATCCTTTTTTTCTACTTTTGCTTTTGTTTCCTGTGCTTTTGGATTCTTTTCTAAAATATTCTTGCCCATTCCAATATCTTGAAGTATTTCTCATATGTTTCTTCTAATGGTTTCATAGATTCAGGTCTTACAACTAAGTCTTTAATCCATTTCTAGTTGATTTTTGTAACTGGTGAGAGATGAGAATCTAATTTTATTCTACAATGTTGTTCTATTTTTTGTAGACAAATTTAAGAGCGTTATATTTCATGCATGGCTTCTGGGTTTTGCAATTTTCTTCAAATACCTGTTATGATTTTGGTTTAAGTTGTATTGAATGTTAAGATCAATATTGGGAGAAATGAAATTTTATGGTATTGAATCTTGAACAGAATATATCCTTGCATTTGCTTAGGTCTTATTTACTTTTTCAATAAATTTTGTAGTTTTCATTTACCAGTCTTATATGAGGTCCTATTAGGTTATTCATAGGAAACATGATTTTATGGCATTATATTATTTTTAAATGTAATCTTTTTGTTAATTTTTTATGTCCTGATTAAAAATGGAATTAAATTTTGTTTGTTAACCAGGCATCATCTTATTGAATTAATTTATTAATTTGCAAACTATCTTGAATCTTTGGAGCTCTCTATGTGCAAAGCATGCCAAATGAAGACAATAAATACTGTAACATCTTTAATCTTCATGTTATTTTTTCATGCGTTTTATTTTCATTTTGAACTGGCAACATGCTTCAGTATAATGCTGAATGGAAGGATTGATGTAACACATTTTTGTCTCTTCCCATGTCACAGAGAAGGAAATCAATAGCTTGCCATTAAATATAATGTATACTGTAGTATTTTTTATTTAGAAAATATTCTTTGTCAGATAAAGGGAAATCCTTTTTATTCTTTGCTCAATATGAAATTTTGTCATGAATAAACATTGCCTTATACCAAATCCTACTTCTGCAAATTTGGGAAAATTTTATGTTTTTCAGTTTGGTGTGACATCAAGGCAAATTGCATTGATTTATTTTCAAATATTAAACTACCTAAACATTCATGTAATGGAATCCTTTCTTAGTAATGCTTTTTCATGTTTAAGTATCAAAGTTAAATTATCTTCATAATAAGCTGAGTAATGTGTTTTTTTCATTATCCATATGGAACATATGGAATTTAATTACTTAATAATATAAAACCATTCATATTTTCTTTCTTTTTTCTCTTTTTTGGTCTCAGCTATGGTAATTTTATTTTTCAAGGAATTTATTTCATCTGAATTTCACATTTAAAGATATTAAAATGCTATAATATTCCTGTTCTTTTTAGTTAGTAGAATCTGTTGATGTCCCCTTCTCTAGTGAAAAAAATTATTTATTAATGCAATCTCATGATACATTATCACACATAGAACTATCACTATATTATAAAATGGGTTTCCCTTTGCCATTCCTATAATTAGTTGGCTAAACTTGAACAAGCATCCCAAATATTCAGATATCAAAACGAATTTCATAATGGTAGTCACCTTTGTACCCATTAATGATAATTCGGTTTTGATAAAATCTACTAATTGTTGCATAATGTGATATGGAATAGGCATGCCTACTTGAGATAAACATCTATTTAATCTTTTAATTTTTTTCTGATAGGCTATTTTTTTTTTTTAAAAAAGGATGTAGTCAAAAGAGAATCCTTGCACACTGCTTGTGGGGATGTAAAGTTGGACAATGATTAGGGAAAACAGTATATATATATTCCTTAAAAATTAAAAATAGAACTACTTTATGATCTGGTGTTCCCACTACTGAGTATATGTCTAAAGGAAATTAAGTGGGATTGTCACAGAGACATCTACACTCCCAGGTTCACTGCAGCACTGTTCACAATAGTCAAGTGCTGTAATTTAGATATGAAATGTTCCTCAAAGACCCATGTGTTAAAGGCATCACCCTTTTAGTGATGTTAAATCTCATGTTGAAAGGGTCACTTGCTAACAATGACATTTATTTTTTCACTGCATATTTATGAAGTATCTAATTTTGTTACATTCTGTGACTTGAGTTATAGAGATGTTTGCACCATGTTTTTTATTCCTTACTTTTATTCCTTCCATACCTTTAAGGTATGATTAGAGAAATGAAACAAATGCACTCTGTGGTTGTAACATATGGTGGTGAATGTAAAAGCAGAGTACTTCTAAACTAGATACCAAGTATTTTAAGATTCATGTGATTAAGGAAGAATAGAGAACTTTTAAGTACTTTTTATTTCCTCTCTGACTTATTGCTTTATCTCAAGTATGATTTCCAAGTTTACCTGCATGAAAGCAGTTTGGCATTTCTCTACCTCTTTAATGCTGTTATGGTACCATGTTCTTGTGTACTTCCAAGTAGCCAATTATCATTTCATACTTCTAAACTCTTCCTGACTTTAGGTCACATACTACATTCACTAGGGACTCTCCTACTTACAATCATCCTCTAAACTTCCAATCTGTCATCCTTGGAAGCAATTCTAGCATCCCTGAGGATGGTTGTTGCTAGGTTTTGGATTTGGTTTGAATATGCCCCCCAAAAGTTCATGTGTGAAAAGCTAGGTCCTCAGTATGTGATGTTAAGAGATGGTGGAGTTTTTCAAAGGTGACACCATATGAGAAGCCCTTAGAGGGGATTAAAATAGTTATCATGGGACCCTGAGATAGTTCTCATGAATGGGGTATTGTATAAAGGACCATCCTGGCCCTTCTCTTCACTCTGGTCTACTATCTTGCCATGTTATCTTTCCATCCCCCACACGATCCTGTCATGATGCCAGTTGCCATGATGTGACACAGTCAGGGGAGTCTCTCACAGAGCCAACAGCCAAAGGTTTGGAATATCAGACTCCAGAAATAAACTAAATTACCTCTTTTCCTTATAGTGTATTCAGTCTCAGGTATTTTCTTATAGTACCTAAAAATGAATTAAAACAGTAGTGCAAATCAGTAGTCAATTTTTATGCTCTTCATTTCTGTTCTATTTCAGTCATCATCTTTTAATTCTTTACTGCAGAACCATTTGATGGAAATTCTATAACTCAGAATTTTAATGGTCAACTTCTTGATTTAAAACTTTTATTTTCCCACTTTCTCCCATTTTTTACACTTATTAAAGTTATCTTAGGTCTTAAACATTTCTCATATGTTGCCCTTGCTCCTTACACTTTTTCAGGGTTTACTTGTTCTACTTTATGCTTTTCTCCCCTTCTCTGCCTTCCTGACTCCCAAAATTGATTATTCTAATTCCTAATTATCTGATAATATTCTATGACTTTAACAAATATTAATTGAATGAATAAATGAAGATCTTTAGTTCGGATGCTAGAAATAAGCACAAAGTACCTCTGCTCACTCTACTCACACAATGAGAGGGTACATTTATATGCATAGTATATAAAATATTAAAGTAATATTTTAGGTTAACAAGAAATTTATTTATGACATTCTCTTGAACTAAGTGGATCTCTGTAAAAAAAATATTTTTTGTTTGTCTGTGACATATGGTTAGCTATTTGTGAAAAGAAGTAATTTTTTTCACCAAATGAACTTTCACACATAATGACATTCAATTCAAAAGAAAGTAATGACAAAGTTCACCATATGTACTCAAGGAAAGTTTGTTCTGTCAAATTCAAATTATCACTAGAGAATTTTATTCTCCATTTGAAAACCTCACCCTATACTTATGGGTTAAGTGTCAAAAAACTTTTGTTTTGTTTTGTTTAAAATTTCAGTTTATGTGAATTGCATAAGTCTGCATAATTCCAAAGGAAATTCTAGAGTACAAAGTTTAAAAGATTTGAAGAATTTCCTGTATCTGCTGGATGTAAATTGTATCTAATGTAGTTTTTACAACTGTTTCCATGAAAACAGAGGTGGACAGAATCTAAGTTTCAAACAATTTATTTTATGTTAAAAAATATACTTTAAGCCTAGTATTTAGTGCTTACTAACATTAAACTATTGGTTATTCCTTTTCCTGTCTGAATTCTTTCAATCCCTTTGTCCTTAAGTTGAAAGTTACTTCAAGGAGGCTACACATTCTCATGTTCTCTCTTATTTTGTAGCAGCTTCAATTTCTGGGTAATGTCAATTTTTCTATTACTCTATAAACATTGTGAGTTAAAGAAAAACTCCTATTGTGTTATATTATGTTCAGCTCACTGTCATTCTAATGAGCAATTCCTAGAACGTCCATCAGAATAAGGAATTAAGCTGTGTAGGTACATTTTCATTTCTAAAATCCTCTAAATACCAGGCCAGTAGTAGAGTTCTTGTAATAAAGAGTCTGACTTTATTTTTGATGTTTGAGCCCTGACTGTTTTCAAATTGTATCATCCCCTTCTTCTTTTTCAACATCTGGAAAAACTCATCTGACAACTCACATATATATTCCCTCTTTGGGCACCAGTGAGAAATTCCAGCTCAGGCCCTAGAATTTTCCACAGGTCCAATCTCTAACTTATGTAAAGCCTCAACATGCACTTTCTGTTTAACCCAGCTGAAACCTGCTTTCACGTGCCCTGGTTTCCAGGAGTCTGTCTTGGTTGCATTACACCTGGCTCTCCAGGGGAGTACTACAAGAGCCTCACATGGCACACAACAAAATCTTGGCCACCTCCAACTTTCTCTAGGCACGCAGTGGTGACATTACATTGATGACCTCAACACCAGAGCTGGATTTGCCCCTACCCATGATGACCTTTGCCCTGCAGGCCTATTTTGCTTTTATGACAATATCAGTTCCATAGCTGGATTATTCCTAATGATGACTTCAGCCAACAGTGGGAACAGTTGGACTCATTCTAAATGGAATCATCCACAATTTTAAGACCCATGATAAAACCCATGGCACATATTTTCCAACCCTAAGCACTATGAGCTATCTTCTCTTTCTTTTTTCTTTCTCTTCCCAGAACCTGCTTTCCTAGCCCCCACCCATACAACATTATCCACCATGAAGGCATTTCAAAATAATTTTCATGTATGTAATTATTGGGTATGTCATAAAGCATGCTCTCAATTTTCTAGCCCTAGTTTCACTTCTGTATCTGATCATAAAGTAATTGTACAATAGTAGAATCTATCCCACATCAGTCTGTTCAGCTGCCACATCTGTCAATCTAAATTTCAACTGCTCTCAGGGTCCTCCTTTTAAAATACTAGCTCCAACTATTCAGGATGGTCTCCTATAACATCCTGATCAAAATATTTACCAACAACTTATTAATTGTTATGCTCATGAAAAATTGTAATCTGAGATCTCTTACCCCCAAAGGTTATTATTTCTAGTGCTAAATCTCTCTCACCTTTTGTGCTTATTTATTCCTCTATCTCACACTTCTCATCTTCTTTAACTTATATGTTAGTGAGCTTTCTTTCACTATAATGAAATATCTGAAAAAATCAACTTATAAAATGTGATCATTGGTATTAAGTTAGCCAACAGCTGGAAGTTCAGGTGTGTTACTTCAGAGTAGGGTACCTATAGTATAAATGAAAATATTGCATGTTTCCAAAAGCTAGAAGAAAAGTGTTTTAATGTTTTTGCTATTAAAAATGACAAAATTATAAATATTGGAGGAGATAGATATATTTACCTTGATTTAAACACCCCACAATGTATACATGTGTGTTAATCAACTTTCCATCATTGCAACAAAATACCTGAGATGAGAAACTTAAAGTAGAAAACTTTTATTTTGACCCATAGTTTTAGAGGTTTGACTGCACAGGCAATGTGGTCCCTTGCTTTTAGGTCTGTGGTGAAGCAGAATATCATGGCAGACAGGGCATGGTGGAGCAGAGCTGCTTGTCTCATCGCACCTAAAGGCAGAGAGAAGGAGATCAGGAGCAAAATATACTCCCCAAGAATGCATTCCCAAGGATTCTATCCCTTCAACTAGCTCCCACTTCACAGTTTCCACTACATCACAATGGTCCATTCAGCTGTACATCATCAATCAATGATGAGATCAGAGCCCTTGTCCTTGTGATCTGATCACTTCCCAGAAACCTCACCTTTGAACATTGGAGAACAAGTCTTCAATCCTTGATAGTTTGGGGAGCATTCCAGATTCAAATCAGAGCCAATCTATAACAATATATACTGAAAGACCCCATTAATTTGTATAATTTCTGTGTTTATGTTTAATTAAATTTAAATTTAAGACATTTTTTTAAATGAGAGGAAAGGCTTATTGGCTCATAGTTTTAGAGACTCTAGTCCATGACCATTTGACCCCATTGTTTTGAACCTGTGGCCAGGCAGCACATTTTGGTGGGAGCATGACATGGAGCAAAACTGCACACCTCAGTGTCAGGAAGTGGGAAAAAAGAGGAGGGACCACGTCCCACAGTCCCCTTCAAGAGCGTGCCTTCAGTGACCGAAAAATCTCCCACTAGGCCCCATTCTTAAGGATTCTGCCTCTTCCCAAATGTGCCACTGTGTGGATCAAGACTTGAGCACATGCCCTTTGGGGTTGGGGGCATTGAAGATCCAAACTACTGTGTCCTACATGCTCTGCTTTCTGGAGCTAAATATAAACTTCCTATTTTGCTGAATGCATTTATATTAACATACCCTGGCATTATGGGGTGTGAACACAATTTTGCCACCAACTCACTAGACAGGTCTGTTACAACAGACTCAATTCCTGGTGCCAAATCAGTTCAATTAGTGATGAAATTGCAGAGGTTTAATCCTTTAATCTCATTCCATTCTATTGCATGCATGTAAACTATTTGTTTCATCATACGTTGTCAGATCTTTTCTTTTCAGATTCTGGCTACCATAAGTCTTATTCTTCTTTTTTGCTTCTTGCACAATATCTGAAAACACTCCTCTTCTTCAGTTCTTTGCTTTGACTTACTGCTCATTTCCTGGACTTTCCAATTATCTTCTCCCATTGACTTTTAGTTCACTTGCTCATTCACATCACTGTGGATACTTGATTCTCTCTCTGCAAGGACTTTATGTATTATATTATCCTTTTCCCTCTGCACCCATCATTTACACAGGACCTTCTTGACTTACTAGGTTTTATTCTGTCATTTTTCTTCACCAAAAATTTCAGATGGTTGCCTGCTTCATTAACCTCTCTCAATTTTTGGCTCTGTTGGGGGTTGGAAAGATGGACAATGCTGCTGGAATCACAATGTGCACAGGGGACCTGCTGCCTATGCTGCCCAGCAGTCACCCTTCTTGTTAATTTTCATGCTTTTCCACTGACCTTCAATTTTAGTGCATATTGTGTGGGTGAAGTTTGTCATATTTTTGCATCTGGGAGGATGTGTGACCCAAAAGAAGATTCTCAAGGCTAATAATTTCTAAATAAAGGAATTTTGTTGGAGTGTAGGTGAACAAGTCATTTCTGTTGGATTTGCTATAAAAATAGATGTAAGTTTGTACATTCATTGTCATCCTATGGTCCCTTGGAACTGAGTGCTTCCCTTGTATGGTCTTATGATGAGAAGGGATATCTGGCCTTGATTCATAGATGTGTAATTCATTCTCAGGTGTACTGCAGTATAAGCCAAGGGTATAAGTGAGCTCACAGAGGGACTAACCAAAGAGTGAGCAGATTTTCCAGATAGAATTTAGGAGCAAATCCAGTTTTTCATGGTTAGGTTAAGGTGGAAATTCCACAGTGGGAGTGGGGAGGTGAGGAGAATGGCCAAAATAAGTAGGAGGATGATTGAGAGCCCTAGGTGAGTAAGGGCAGAGAGAATGCTTTAAGAAAATGGATATGATCGAGAGTTAAGATCTGCAAAGAGGCCAAGTAAATTGTAACTGCAAACTGCATTGTCTTTGGTGATCTTGGAAGACCTACTGAGAAAAATGAGGAGGAAATGGGAAATGAGGAAATGGAGACAGCAAATAGACATATTCTTTCATAAAGATTCACTCTGAAGGGAGGAAAAAGGCAAATAAAGAACTAGAGATCAGCAAAGCAACAAAGAAAGAAGTTTTTTCCCCCTAGTAGTTTTATAGTTACATTTAAGTCTTTAATCTATTTTGAGTTTGTTTTCTTAATAGGAGAGAGATAGGTGCCTAGTTTCCCTCTTTTGCAAGTAGACATCCAATTTTTCTAGCACATTTCTTGAAAAAACTGTCCTTTCCCCAATACATATTCTTAGCACCTTAAAAAAAATCAGTTGGATGTAAATGTGTTCTTTGGGACATTGGGTGAGAAAAAAAAATTTTGGAAAGACACCAAAAGCATAGGGGAAAAAAAAAGTAGACAAATGGGATTACATCAAATTAAAAAGTGTTTGCTCAGCAATGCAAATTAACCAACAGAATGAAATGACATTTTATAGAAAGGAGAAAACATTTGTGAACAATATATTTGAAAAGGATTGATACCCAGAATATATGAGGAACTCCCAAAACTTAACGGCAAAATAAATAAATAAATAAATAAATAAATAATAGACTAAATGGGCATTTCTCAAAAGAAAACACACAAAAGACAACAGGTACTTGAAAAGTGCTCAATGTCACTAATCACCAGTGAAATGCAAATCAAAGCCACAGTGAGATGTCACCTCACATGAGAATGAGATGATGACTACTATCAAAATGGCTATTATAAAAAGATTAAAAGTCACAAGTGGTGGTGAAGTTGTAGAGAAAAGATGACCTTAGCACACTGCTGGTAGAAATGTACAGTCATTATGGAAAACCATATAAGGGTTCCTCAGAAAACTAAACATAAAGCTGAACTTCCTCAAAAAACTAAACAGAGCTGAACTACTGTTTGTTCAGCAATCTCACTCCTGGATATAAAGCCAAGGGAAATGAACTCGTATATCAAAGAGAGACATCTGCACTCCGATGTTCATAGTAACACTATTCACATTAGCCAAGAAGTAGAAACAACCTAAGGATCCCTTAGCAGATGAGTGGATAAAGAAAACGTGGTCCATATTTACAATGAAATACTATTCATCCACTAGAAATAATGAAATTCCATCTTTTGTAGCAACATGGATGGAACTGGAAATCATTCTGTTCCTGGAAATAAACCAGGCATAGAAGGATAAGTACCATGCTCTTACTCATCAGGAGAATGTAAAAAAGTTGATGTCATAAAAGTTGGAAGCACCATACTGATTACCAGAGGCCAAAGAGGATGGGAAGTGATGGGGCACTTTTATCATTGAGTGGGTGAGTTATAGTTACATAAGAGCAAGAATTTCTGAAGTGCTTTTGTCCAATAGGGTGACTATAGGTAATAATAATGTGCTGCACATTTCAAGCTTGAAGGATTTGAAAGTATTCACTACAAATCATAAATGTTTAAGGAGGTAAATATGTTTGTTGATTTAAATATCATGGAATGTATACACATAATGAAACATCACATGCACCCCAGTAATAATATGTACAACTTTTATGTTCTTATGGATTAGTTAAACAATAAACGTTAAAAGATAATTTGTAAAGGTGAAGTACTTTAATACATATTAATACATTGTTAGAAATTGTGGCAGATGACTGAAAGAGAGGGTGAAAGAGAGAGAAATGGCAAAAGAGATAGAAAGGGGTAATAAAGAAAGAGAGGAAGGGTTCAAGGAAGTCTCTGACAGTATTGGTGGCAACGGATTTTGGACTATAAGAAGAAAAGAAGATTACCTGCCTTCCCTACCCTTCAAGACATGAACCCACCCTGCTCTCAGTGCTCAGATTTATGACTACAACATTTTATTTTATAGTTTACTTAAAATCATCTTGAACCCTACATACACTAAAGAGTTCCATAGTTTTCTCTGAAAATCTAGTCTTCCTCTTACTGCATTTATCTTGCTATGATACCATTACATGTTTCATTTCAATTTCCTGGACCAGTAATCTCACATTCATTCTGATATTTAGATATGTCTTTCCCATCTTATCCACACACAGAACATTTGTCGATTCAAGTCCTTATAATTATTTACTAAAGATAACCATTAAGAAGTATCAAGAGAATCCTATGGAATTCATTTTCTTTCTGTCCACAGGCAATCTTTAATCCACATTGATACTAGAAAAAAGGTAAATAAATAAATTGTACTTCACTCTGAGACTTCGTGCAGAGTGATTTCTCTGATTAATTTTTTTTTCTATCTTTTCTGTATTCCAGGACTTTTTTATCTGCCAAGGTATATAACTTCTAGAAAGTTTTCCTGGGGTAATTTGGGAACCACGATTAAGTGCTCCTAGCAGCTTAGGATTTCCACTATTAAAATTTTTAATACTGTAATGTAATTTTTTTGTTTGCTTCCCTGAATGCAGGAGAAACTCAAAGTTACTTGGGGTAAGGGACTGTGTTTTGTATGTCTATATTCTGAGCACATGTCATAATTGACATGTAGGATTCCCTATTCATTTGTGTTATAAATGGGTTGATCTATTATAGGAAAACTGTATGTACAATTTTGAAGCAAGCTTCTTGACATCCTCACTGCTATAGTCTGAATGCATCCTTTAAAGTTCATATGTTGAAATTCTAAACCACAAAGTGATGGTGTTAGAGAGTAGGGCTTTCAGAGGGGTGATTAGGTTATTAAGGCACAACCCCTAAGAAAGGGATATGTGCAATCTCCATACTGCTTTCTAGAGTGGCTGCACTGATTTACAGTTCCACCAGCAACGTATGAGTGTACCTTTCCCCCCACATCCTGGCCAATAGTTATTGTTACTTTTATTCTTGATAACTGCCATTTTGACTAGAGTGAGATGAGGAATGGAACCACCATTTGACCCAATTGTCATACTTCTTGGTTTATAGCCAAAGTATTTAAAATCAACATATAACAGCCATGCAGCCACATTAATGTTTCTAGAAGTTCAATTTACAATAGCTACACTATGGAACCAACCTAGATGCCCTTGACAGATGAATGGATAAAGAAAATGTGGTATAGAATATTTCTCAGTCATGAAGAAGAATGACTTTATGACATTTGCAAGCAAATGAATAGACCTGGAGACTATCATGCTGAGTGAAATAAACCAACCCCCCCAAACCAAAGGTCAAATGTTTTCCCTGATATGTGGAAGTTAACCCACAATGGGGGAGAAGAGGGACAGAATAGATATTCTGTATATTAGACAAAGGGAAATGAAGAGAAAGGAAAGGCACAGGAAAAGGAAAGTCTGGAATGAATCTGAAATAATTTTCCTATGTACTTATATAAATACAGCATAGTGAATCCCACCATCATGTACATCCATAAAAATGGGTCCTAAACAGAATAAGATATATTCTGTGCTTGCATAATTATATTAAAATGAATTTTACTTTCATATATAACTAAAAAGAACCAATTTTTTTTAAGACAGGGATTTGTTTCCTTATAAAAGAGTCCCAAAGGAGTTTGTGTCTTTAGACCTCACATGATGGCACCATTCATGCATAAGGAAATGAGCTGTTACTGGATACTGAATCTTCCAGCACCTTCATCTTGAACAGGGAGAAACACATTCCTATTGTTTATAAATTACCCAGTTAATGGTATTTTGTTATAGCAGTTTGAACAGAATAAGATATTTATCTCTCTTCTTTATCATTTCTCTCACTTCTTCCCTCTTCCAAGAACTTGAGGTCTTTATGATGTTTTCAGGTCTTCCAAGGTCAGTATCTGAGATCTGCCCATCCTGCATCCCTCTCTTTTCCAGGGGAGGATCGTCATTCTACTCCTCTCCAATGCTTGTGTGGTTAACACGGAACTGCTGTGTTTTATAAGATGTTGATGACTGTAAATAATTGATTGGATCTGGAGTGTCTCAAGACCCAGTAGAATATGATCATGACTCTTCCTGGCCTATTTGAAACAAAACTGAAGATCTGCAGAGAATAGTTTTTCTTTAGTTTTTTCTTTTTAAGAGAGCTCTTTGGTCTGTATAATTACATGCAGGCACACACAGAAAGGGGGAGGAGAGAGAGAGGGAGAGTGAGAAAAAAAAGTAAAGACAATTTCAGATGATGATCAAGACCATGGCTCCTGTCATTTGTAACACCCAGATTTTACTTTATGCTTACTGCTATAGTTTTGGATCTGAAATTTCTCTCAAATACATTTTGGCACTACTGGAAGGTGGTGGAAACTTGAAGAGGTGGGACCTAATGGGAGATTTTCCAGCCCTTGGAGGCATGCCCTTGATAGAGACAGTGGGACCCTGCCATTTTCTATTTCTCTGTTCAACATACTTCCTATTAGTATGTGCTTCTCAAAGCAATGGGGTCAACAACCATGGAATGCAACCTCCAAAAGTGTGAACCAAAATTAATCTTTTCATCTTTTAAGTTGATGACCTCAGTTATTTCTTTACAGTAACAGAAAGCTAACTAACACACCAATGCTTACTGCAATCATATCATTTCTTACTGTGTGCCAGATGGCCTTCCATCACTTGCAAGTGAAGGACTTTTTAATATCACACTCCATTGAGGAATGGAGTTAAGGACTGTGAAAAAGACAAATCTTCTAGAACCCTCAGATTGCACTAGTTTATGATGATGCAATTTTCTTTTCTCTCCCCTGATGTGAGATGAGAGTCGTTATGGTTTTATTCAATATGTGATTTTTGACCAAAGGAACAGCCCTTGTTTAGGACATGGCATTCATCATGGCAGAGAGGGAGAGCAACTAAGAACCTATGAAATGACTAAAACTTCTGCTGCACAGGCGGCACGTTTCCCCTCACATTCTATTGGCTAAATCAGGTCACATGGACAGAACTCTATCAACATGACACAGAGAATTTTTCTCCCACGGGGAAGTCCTGTAAATCATATGGCAAAAGACAAGACATAGATATCAAAGGAAGGATGATGAGTCATTGGTAACAAAATGCATTTGATCAAACCTGTTTTTCTTCTTAAAGTCTTCCATCCTCCAAAGTTACACTTTTCCATTAACAAGACAATCGTCTAGTTAAAATTTTACTCCTTCTCTTACTTGGTCTCAAATACATAGTAGGAACAAAGAATGGACCTGTGTTAAGGACTTTCAGATTTATTTCTGCAGTTAAAAAAGTATCTGATTTAAATTTTTTTCCATTGTTCAAATAATAGAAGAGACAAGTGAAATGACTTTGAGAGAAAGGTATTTTGTTTTATCTCTCCTGTCATCCCATCATAACCAGTCGGTATTCCCTAACTTTACCTCTAGCTCAGATGAGAAGGTATGAGAGCGGGGAAGCATGGTATGGTGGTTATGAGCTTCAAGCATCAAGCTACACCACCTGGGCTGGAATTCTGGCTCTACTCATTTCCAGTTATGTGATACTGGAAAAGTTATTCTTCTCTACACCTGAATTTTAAACAAATAACACTTTGTTCATAAGATTGTAAGAATAAAGCATGTTTACTGTAGAGTGTACATCAGTATCACATGTGGATATAAATCCTTGTTATCAACATTAAGCTATGTAGCCTATTCTTGCTTGTAGTGATGTTCCCAGTGATTAGAACAGGGCTTGTATATAGCAGGCCCTGAAAAAGTTTACCTATCAAATGGATGAAAGGCTGCATGAATGAATGGATGATGCTTTATATGTGTGTGCATGTGTATATGTATCACCACAATATCATAAAATGTATGTACATTGTGTGTACCTATATGTTTGTATATGTACATATATATGTTTAATTATTTTGACTTTATACAGTAACATTAAATCAAATGCATTTCAAATGCAGAGGTGAGGAAAGGCTTTAATTTTTAAAGCTATGCAATCATTAATTTTGCAAGATGTCAAAAGTTGAAAGGAAATTGTCAGTGAAAAGTCATAGAACTGTTTTTATGTCATGGGGGACAAAAGGAAAAGGGAATGGCATTTATTCCTCTGCCCTGTCACTTTGCCTTTATATCAACTGCTTAAGCGATGGCACTGAAGCATGTGATTGCTTTCACAAGAGCCTTAAAAATGAAAGAGAAAAGTGATTCTTGCACATTAAAAGTATTGATAATCCAACCACTGAAAGAGGAGAACAAGGAATAGTAATAATATTTTATTGTTGATAACAATTTCTCTTTACTCTCCTGAAGCTAACAACTGCGATGACCATGGAACATTAGAGCATTGTGTTGTGTACTGATGTCTTCCTGAATTTGATACATATTTCTAGTGCTAAGGAAAGTTAGCAGTGATAGCCAGCTGACTCTTCTACCAATGGAATCACAAAATGCCAAAGCTAAACTTCAAGTCCAGTGTTCTTTCTTTGAACTACGTTTGCTCAGTTTGCCCTAATCTGTGTTTGTGGAGCCTGTTAGGACAATGAGAGAAATACTTACCAAATATCATAAGCTACATGCAATAATTTGAACACACACACACACCCACACACACACACCCACATACTCATTGCATTTAAGAGGAATCTTTTCCATTTTTGGATTTAAGGCAACCCTGAAAATATAACACAGCGTCTTCCCAGAACAACATTGTTAAATGTCATGGTGGTTAGAGGGAGGATCATTGAATAGGCATTCAGTAGACATAGATTATGACTGATGACAACCTGGAAAAATGATAAGTGCATTTTTCACTTTTTACAAATTTATTAAAGTCTAATTTACATACAGTGTCCATTTGTAAAGTACACAATTTAAGAAGCTTCAGAAAGCAGATGCAGCCATGTAACTATCAGGTAGAACAAGATGTAGAATATTTTGTCTACCCTAGAAGGTTTCCTTGGGTACTTTTCTGGTTACCTTTTTCACCAACCCCAAATCAACCGCTATTTCCACAACTAGTGTCACATGTCACTTCTGTTTGTTATTGAATATCATACAGTTTGAATCATGCCATATGGTTGCTTGTCTCTAGTTTATTTCACACAACACAATGTTTTTGATATTTTTTCTAAGGTGTTACATGTATAAGAAGTTCATTTTTTTTATTGATGTTTTTACAGACTTCATTTTGATTCATTTTACACATATGGGGTACAAATTTTCATTTCTATGGTTGTGCATTATGTACATTCATATCATCATTAACCATACATGTACATAAGGTAATGATGTCTCTCTCATTCCACCATTTTTCATATCCCCACCCCATTCCCCTCTCATTTCCTTCAACATAATCTAAAGTTCCTCCATTCTTCTCTCACTCTTCATCTCCTCAAACAATGATAAGTGAAACAAGCCAATCCCAGAAGTTCATTACTTTTAATTGCGGAGTAGAATTCTTTTGTATGAACTCACTATCATTTATTGCTTTATTTTCCAATGGATGGACATTTGGCTGTTTGCATTTATTTGCTATTATGAATAAAGTTTCAATGAACATTCTTATGCTGAGTTTTCTGCAGATATGTTTTTCCATTTCTCTTAGGAGGTGAATTGATGGGTCAGAGGGTTTATATGTTTTTAAATTTACAAGAAAAGAAGAAATTACCAATTTTTTCCTGAAGTATGATATTATTTTACCTTCACACAAATGTATGAAAATTCCAATTACCCCAGATCTCTCCTACAGCAGTATTGCCAGAGTTTGAAATTTAGACCATTATAATGAATGTGAAAAAGTATCTTATGGTTTTAATTAGCATTTCTCTGGTGGCTAACAATGTTAGTATCTTTACAAATGCTGTATCCAAGTCTTTTGGCTTTTATGCATAGGTCCATAACACATTTCCAAATAAGATTCATACACCATGTGTGATAGTGATCAAAATCAGTTAGACTTTTTTTAAATTATGGATATTCAGTTATTGAAAGTCTATCCTTTTCCTATTAAGTTATATTGGCATATATGTCAAAAAGTAATTGATCATGTATATGTGGATTTGTTTCTGAATATACTATTCTATTCCATTGATCTTGTTCTACTTACATATCATAATTCTATATTTTGTCTTTATTTCTATGACTTCATAGTAAAGTTTAAATCAGGTGTCATAATTCAATTAAATTTGTTATACTTTTTAAAAGACTGTTTAGACTATTTTAGGTACTTTGTAGTTCCATAATTTTTAGAATCAATTTCTACAGAAAATTCCATTGAGCTTTTTAACAGGATGCAATTAAATCTATAAATAAATTATATTGAATTCACATTTTAATTCTCAGTCTTCCAATCCATGAATGTGGTACCTTTTTTTTATTTAGATATTTTTAAATGATGTTTTAGATATTTTAAGTGATGTTTGGAATTTTCAGTATAAAAACCTTTAACACTTTTTGTTAAATATATGGTCAAGTATATTGGTTTTAATGTTATTAAAAGGGTATTATCTCTTAACTTCATTTTTAACTGTTTGTTGATATATAGAGCTTAAATTGAATTTTGCAAATGCACTTTCTAAATTCTAGCTAGAAACACTTTTTACTTATGCTAAGTTAGTAGATAAGGTAGATTTTTTATGAATTTTTAAATATGAACCATCACGTTCTATATAGATAAAAGATTCAAATCAAACATTAAGTTTTTGCCCAGATGGTTTCACAGGTGAATTTCATTAGACTTTTAAGGAAGAAATGATACCAATTTTCTACAGTCTCTTCAAATAGCTCTTTGACTATTTCCCAAATGCATTGTTTGTTTTTACAGTTGAGTTCCGAGGGTTCTTTATAAATTCTAAGTATGGGTAGTTCTTAGTTCATTTTATAAGACTAGCATTATCATAAAACTAAAACTAAACACAGGCATTTTATGTTGTTTGCATTATTTAGCAAAACATTACCAAATCAAATCAAATCCAACAATATATAAATATATAAAAATATATATAATATATATAAAAATGATTGTGTGTGTGTTTCTGGGTGATTTTATCACATGTGAGGATTCTTGTAAGTACCACTGCAGTCAAGAGTGTCACCAGCTCTGCACTCAATCACGCTGTCACAACAATATATAAAAATGATTTTACACCACAGCAAAGTTGGACTTACCTCAGTGATGCAAGGCTGTATCACAATAAAAAATCAATTATTTTAATTTGCATCATTGGGAACCATCATTAGAAATACCATGTGATCATGTCAATAAAGAGAAAAAGCATTCGACAGAATTCAATATCCACCCATGACAAAAACCATCAGTAAACAGAGAGAAATTTCCTTAACTGGGTGGAAATACACAAAAAGTCCCTACAGCTAACATCATTTTTTAAGAAATTTTTTAAAGTTGTAGATGGACACAATACCTTTATTTTATTTATCCATTTCTATGTGGTGCTAAGGATAGAAACCCAGTGCTAGGCAAACCTCACACATCCTGGGCAAGCGCTCTACCACTGAGCTACACCCCCAGTCCTAACATCATTCATTCTTAAAGGTGAGAAACTAAACGTTTCCCCCACAAGTTTGGAAACAAAGGAACATGTCCTCTTCATAGTCTCCAATCTCTTCAGAAAACTAGCTTTTGCATTTTTTCTAAAATTTGAATTTTGTAATTGTCATCATCAGGCACATAGTGTGATACGCAACATTCTGTCATTAATGGAAAGTAGAAGCCTCCTAATTTCTTC
>JAJEJO010003922.1:8850-54302 GCA_020662805.1 Glaucomys volans
AAAACTACAATCACATGCAAAACTACTGCTAACCGGCTGGGGAGGCACACACCTGTAGTCCCAGGCCCAGGAGGCTGAGCTAGGAGGACTGTTTGCATCCAGAGGTTCAAGTCCACCTGGGCAACATAATGAAGCCCTCATAAGGGAAAAAAATGTTGAGGGGGGTGGGACTGAATCTCACTCACAAACATAGCTTGGAGTGAAATAGTTGAGCAGACTCAAAATACTTTATGGTTTTATAGATCATTCCACTTATATAAAGAACAAAGCTAGGCTGGGTGGGGTGTCACATACTTGTTATCCCAGGAACTACGGAGGCTGAGGCAGGAGTTTTGCAAATTTGAGGCCAGCCTCAGCAACTAATGGAGACCCTGTCTCAAAGTTAGACATTATGTGTCTAATTCTTCCCACTCTACCCTACGACAGTACCACAGCTGGGTTTCCCCTCACCCATGCTCTGGCTCTGCGGTTTGAACCCACGGGGGTGCTCTACCACTGAGCTACACCCCCAGCCCTTTTTATCTTTATTTTTGAGATGGGTCTCACTACTTGTCATCCTCCCGACTCAGTCTCTCGAGTCACCTGAGATTACAGGCTTGCGCCACCTCCCAACTTAATATTTAATGAGATAAAACACAATATTTATGCTCCACAGCAGTAAAGAATTCTCAGGGGTCTCACCTGACCGTTGAATGTAGAGTTGCCTCTCTGCTTGTCTAGGAAGTAAAGAAGGGATAGCAGGCTTCAACCACAAGAGGGCGCCAGAGGACAGTTGATGAAGCCCACCCCTTTGGTAAGATTCTGTCTTCCAGCAGTTTCCCCAACCCTGGGTCTTTTCTCTCCAATGAAAACTCATCCATTTGGTGATCCACTGTCTCTGTGGACATTCAGTCTTGAATAAGCACCAAATACATAAATCAAATTCAGTGTAATAGTATATTTGGGGGCTGGGGATGTAGTTCAGTGGTAGAGTACTTGCTTAGCAAAGGAGATCTTGAGTTCAATCCCAGTACAAGGGGGAAAAAAATTACAAGTTTAAAATAGAGGTCATGGGTTTTTTTTATTTTTATCTATTTTTTTTTCTTAGGCACTGGGAATTAAACCCAGGGCCTCCTACACTCTAGACAAGCACTGGAGAGCTGAGCTACATCTGCAGCCCTTTTTAACTTTATTTATTTACTTTTGGTGGGGATGGGGGATGGGATTGAACCCTGGGTCTCCTGCATGATAGACAAGTGCTCTACCACTGAGCTACATCTGCCCCAACTTGTTGGGTTTCCTTTTGCTCTTTGTACTAGGTTTCCTTTTGCTCTTTGTACTTTTTTTTTTTTTCTTTCTATTTTGAGACAGAGTTTTGTTAAGTTGCTTAGGGCCTCGTTAAATTGCCAAGGTGGCTTTGGCAATTTAACTCTGTGGCTTTGAACTTGTGATCTTCCTGCCTCAGACTCTAATGTAGCTTATATTACAGGCCATTGCTCTGGGCTAAAAATTTTTTTTATTTTTTAACACATAGTAATTTTACATATTAATGTGCAATTAATGTCACCACAGGTATACAACATGTAATGCTTAGATCAGGCTAATTGGTATATCTATCACCTCAGACGTTTATTGTTTTTTTTTATGTTAGAACATTCAAAATCCTCTCTACTAGCTATTTTGAAATATTCAATTAATTGTTGTTGACTATAGTTATCCTACTGTGCTGTTATGGGAATGCTTTTTAAAATGATTGCCGTGAACTCTATGGGACAGAAAGTGTTTATAGAACATAGGGGGAAAATAGGGCTGATAGGTCCTTATTTCCTCCTGGCTAGATAAGAGTAGCAGTCTCCTAACTTATCTCCCCAGTTCATTTTCTCTTTCATTTTTTCCAGGGCTGGAGATTGAACCCAGGGCGTGGAGCATGCTGAACACGGCCTCTGCCGCTGAACTACACCCCAGCCCCATATCCATGCCAGATGCATTCCAACCCTGTCAATAAACTACCAGGGAAACCTTTTTTTTTTAAGATGTTGATAGACCTTTGTTTTATTCATTTATTTATATGCGGTGCTGAAGTTGAACCCAGTTTCTCACAAATGCTAGGGAAGCTCTCTACCACTGAGCCACAATCCCAGTTCCGAGGGAAATCTTAAACACACTGTTTGGATCAGGCTTTCAAAAACACACTGCTCCTGGATGCAGTGACCCATGCCTTCAGAGGCTGAGACAGGAGGATCACAAGACTGAGGCCAGCCTCACCAATTTAGCGAGATCCTGTCTCAAAGTAAAAAATGAGGGCTGGGGATATAGCTCAGTTGGTAGAGTGCTTGCCTCACAAGCACAAGGCCCTGGGTTCAATCCCCAGCACCACAAAAAAAAAGGAAAAGATAAAAGTGGCTGGGATGTGGCTTAGTGATAAAGCACCCATGGGTTTAGTCACCAGGACTAGGAAAAAGAAACCCAAAAGCACACTGCCTCCCTGGCCTTGGCTTTCCTCACCGCTACAGCGGGCATCACCAAACATTCACGTCTGTCTCTCAAGCACCCCAGACGACTCCCTTGCTCAAACATGTCCCATGTTTTTCTTTCTTCACACTGTTACACACAGTGCTCTCTGAGTCGGAATGCCCCACCTCATTTCTGTCAAACTATTGTGACCTGACTGGGCTCCCCGCCAGGCACGGACTTGCCCTTCTCTAATTCACTTCTACTGTCCTTGCGGCATTGTTCATATTAGCATCATTTGTTTATGAACCCTGTTCTTTATTATGGGCAAGGGTTTGCTACTTCACTTCTATTTTATCTTTGTTTGTTTGTTTGTTGAATGCAGGGGTGCTTTACCACTAAGCTACTTCTCTAACCCTTTCATATTTTTATTTTGAGACAGGGTCTCCCTAAGTTGCTGAGGCTGGCCTTGCAACTTGTAATTCTCCTGCCTCAGCCTCTTGAATCACTGGGATTACAGGCATGGGCAACCATGGCCAGCTTATTTCAATTTTTTATTTCCTCTAGTTCCTTGTGTGTCACCCACAAATGTTTATTGAATTGTGTCCAGAATTCTAATTTTTGTATCTGTGCCCTGGCTTTGCTGGTGTTTAGCTGTGTGAGACTGGGCAAGTTACTTAATTCACCTCTCTAGGCCTCAGTTTTCTCATCTGGAGAATGGGGGTCATAATAGCAAGCATTTGGAGTTTCCAGAAGGATGAAATAGCTAACATGTTAGAGTGCTTGGCATTGTGCTAGATGCAGTAGGAGTTCCAAACTGTCAAAAAAAAGGAGCAGATGTTTATGAGCCAGAGGAATGGTGGAGGTCTTTCTGGAGGAAGCGAGTTGAGATTTTGGAAATCAATAGATAAAGAAGAGACAATCAACAACAGGAGCAAGCAGCCTGAATGAAGAGTTGGGAAGAAACAGAAAGGAGTAGGGTGGGCTTCAAACAGGCCAGTCAAGTCTTGGAAGTCACTTTGGAGAGAATTCCCAGGAAGAGAGACAGAAAGGAAAAGGACAGAGAGGTTCATTGTCCAGGAGTGTGGATTTCAGATTGTAGGGGAGAGGAACCAGTTTCCTGTGGTCTGCTGAAGGTTTCGGATTGGAATTGTCCTTTCCAGCAATAGCAATACAATGGGAAGATGACAGGATGGAATCAGCATGTGGTTTGGGCCAGTTGCAACTGTAGGTAGAATGGACAAAATGACACCTGCCTGCTAATTATCAGCAAGGTTAGTAGATAGTACAGTCGTGTGTGTAAAAGAATTGATTGTCGGGGCTGGGGACGTAGCTCAGTGGTAGAACACTTGCTTAGCATACACAAGGCCCTGAGTTCAATCCCTAGCAACACACACACACACACACACACACACAATTATGAAAGTACAAGAAAGAGTGAATTTGCCTTAGGATCAGTTTGTGGGGAAAAGCTGAAGAGGGAAGAAGGTGGGAAGGATTGGTTACACAGTTAGTTTGAGCCAAAGGGTCAGTGAAGCCACTAAATTTGCTAATGCAAATATAAAATGCGTATATAAAATGCACATAGCATTTTATATGGGGAGTCACATCAAGGAAGGCCATGGCCATGCTCTGGGGTGGTCAGTTCACACTGAGTATTTTATGTAATCACATCTTGGTTGCATGCAACAGAAACCCAATCTGGCAGGCAATGTAGACTCTGGGGTGCCCTTCCCGGATCTCCTAAGGCAGCGCACCCACCCCCGCTGCTGTGTGTGTTGGCTTGCTAAGGGTTTCCAGCTGCCCGAAATTCCAAAGAGTTGCCCTCAGTTGAAGGGAGCTGCCTTGGGGCTGCTACTCCCTCAGGGCTCACAGCCAGAGTCTGACAAAAAACTTCTTATGACTCAAACTGCCCCAGCCAAGACAAGATCAAACTAACCCTTTTTCCTGTCTTGCTCAACTTCCTCCTTCAATAAATCCTTTTCTTTGGATCTCTCTTACAGGCTCTGTTCCCAAGGACCCTGACCCAAGACACCTAGGAAACCAAAAGCCAGAAATAACTAGATTCAGGCTCTCAGAGTCCACCACCTGTTGTAGCTTTTGTGTATATATATATTTTTTCTTTCATTTTTGGTGGTACTAGAGATTGAACCCAAGACCTCATTCATGCCAGACAGTGCTCTGCCACTGAGTATATCGCCAGCCCTCTGCTTTTGTCTTGTTTGATTCTCCCTGTGGTCTTCTCTGTTCAATCCAGACGGAAGCCAAACAGTTCAGAGGTCCTGTGCCAAGAGAACTTCTCCTTTCAGTAGTTCTAATAAAGGTCTCAGAACTCATTCAGATTGGACTGTCTTGGGTCACATGACTCTCCTAAATCAACCATTACAAATAGTGGTGGTGGTGGTGGTGGTGGTGGTGGTAGGCAATATTTTAATTGGTCAAGAATGGATCATAGATTCACCCCTGAAAGGTGAGTACTGAAATCATTTTCAAGACAGTCATACAGATGGAGGGTGAGAAAGAGAAGATTACGGTTCCCTTATCAGAAGAAAAAGAATGTTTGTTGGAAGGACAGAAATAACACTTGTCCCCAATTGATCCTGGGAAACTGAAGAATGTCCACATAAAGTCATTAGGATAATGAGGCATATGGAAACCATCATCTGAGGAATGGTGGCAAAATAAGAGACTTTATTTCCATTGTTTTTGGGAAAAGTGTGGGAAAAGGGATGAAGTAGAATTAGGCATGTTCTATGAAGTTTTAAAGAATAACATTAGTGTTATGATTTGGATGTGAGGTGTCCCCCAAAAGCTCATTATTAGATTATGAGAACTGTAACCTAATCAAATTAATAATTTGAAGAGACTACTGTACTGGGGGTAACTCCACTGGCTGGTGGGTGTGGTTGGAGGAAGTAGTTCACCTGGGACATGCCTTTGGGGCTTATATTCTGTCCCTGGTGCCTGGTGCCTGAGTTGAGCAGCTTTCCTCCACCACATCCTTCTGCCATGGTGTTCTGCCTCACCTTGGGCCCAGAGAAATGGAGTTGGCTGACCATGGACTGAACCTCTGAATCCATGAGCTCAAAATAAACTTTTCATCTTCTAAGTTGTTCTGGTCAGGTGTTTTGGTCACAGTGATAAACAATGACTAACATACTTATAGTCTAGGGTCAGAGATTAGAAAGAGGGAGGGAGATTATCCATAAGAAATAAATACTTCATATATATATGTATGTGTATATATATATATACATATATATATATATAAAACTTTACACACATATAATATATACAATTTAAATGGTCCAAAAAAAAAAAAAAAAAAAGGCCAATTTTGAAGGTGGTGAGCTTGCAATGTCTGGGTAGTTTGCCCTGCAGTCTCTACAGTGAATGGGCATATCTCTCTTTCCATGACTAATAAAGTACACTTGTGCTTCCTTCTTACCTTGACTTTTTCAGAACTGTGTCTGGGTGGATGATATTCAGAATGTCCCACCCTGGTCTTGTCTGGGGGAAATCTGCCCTACCCCAATAAATCCAACCAGCAGTACTTTCTCCCCTGAGGCTCCCTTCTGCATCCTTTATTAGTCATGACATTAGGGATATACAGGATCAGGTGTTGGAGTCACCAGAGTATTTGCCTGAACTTCCACCAGTTTGATGTAAGCACCTCCAGGGCAGTGACTGACTTCCTCTCATCTGCCTTACTCTCTCAGTGTCTTACTCAGGAATATATTTGTCGAAGAAATTATTTTATCAGGGCTCTTGTGTTAAGATATTTGCTTTGAGGGAAGATGTGTAACTAAGGGGGAACACAAACACACCTACCTCCAAGGTTCAGTGACCAAGCAGGTGCTACTGCACTTGAAGTGGCCTTATCTATGAGTAACTGGGAATACCCAAGCCACTTTGGTTTCTGCATTTGTTGGATAGAACAGCCCCCTTTCCCCAACCGACTTCCGTCAATGGCAGTCCTGGGAGACCTTTGGGGGTGGGAAGGGGTCAACGAAATAATTTATTTTGGAATGTAACATCAGATGCCCCTTTCTTGTCCCTCTGCCTTCACATGGATCCTTCCCAAACCTAGAAAAATGTGCCTTCCCCTTCCTCCTCTAGCCGTGATAATTCTTCTGCCTACTCTGTCTGGTGACCCAACCCCCGGAAACCTTTGGGGAAGCGCTTCCCTCTCTTTTCTGTCCCATCAGGGTGTAGTTATTTCTCCTTTTCAGGACTTCTCTGTATTGCTGCCCGATGGGGGGGCCTGTGTGCCTGCAAAGGGGCCTACCTCCTTGGTGGCTCTTAAACACAGCGGGCTCTGCTTGTTTCTCTCTCTCCTTTAGCCTGTATTCTCTCTCCTTGTTGAAGTTTTGGTCCAGGACTTTCTAAGTGTGTGGTCTCTGTGTCCCCCACCCTTACCCCTTTGCTACACTTCAGCATTTTAGAAATTTAGAGTTGCAAGAGTGGCCGGGAGACATCTAGTGCGGTCTTCCCTTTGCTGACTGTCTTCCGGGAGTCTCCTGATATGACTCTGGGGTTCAGACAGTCCTTTTCCTTCCCCAGGCCCAAGGCACTTTCACTATTAATGATCTCAACATTCCAGGCAGGTAGGTGTCAAGGTCTTTTACCGTTGGGGAAACGGAATCAGAAACAAGGCGGCGGGCCTCGATGGGGCGGGGGCGTAACGGGAATGCCGGGCTCCAGGCCAGAGCGGAATTTATTGTCTCCTTCTGCAAAGAGTGAAAGTGAAATAATCGACTTAGGAACCCCAGGCGAGGTCCTAGGGATCGGAAAAGGATCGGTACTAGGTTTGGAGGATTACTGCACTAAGAGCTCGCAGCTGGGCACTGACTCCTTGGCAGCTCCGCTGTCCAGCCGGGTCCGCCGCCCTTTCCTTGACAGGGTGACCAATGGGCTGCGGCCTCTTTAAGGCCGAGCGCCCTGCCTCCAGTTCGTTGTTCATCTCCTCCCACCTCTTCGCCGCGGCTCCACCAGTTCCAGACTACCCTCAGCGATGAGGTCATCTCCCCAGTGCCCATTGGCGGCGCCAAGCCGTCAGTCACAGGAAGTCGCGCCGCCGTCCCCGCCTTCCTGGTTCTCCTTCCTTCTCCGAATGCCCCCCCAGTCCGCCAAGCCCGGCCTCGACAAGGTTTCTGATTGGCCGGTGCCGCTGTCACTCCTCCAGAGGGCGGGGCGAGAGGCGGGTGTGGTGGGAGGGCCCGCAGCTTCCGTGGCTGAGAGGAGCCGGCGGTTGCCGTGTCTGTGGTGGCTCAGGCGGCGGCGGGAGCGACTGTCCCACCCTCCCGACTCCCTCGGTTCCTCTCGCTACACGCCCTCTGCTCGCGCAGGCTTCTCTCAGCTCCACGTACCCTGACAGGGCGTTGCGCCTCGGGAGGAAACGCGAGCGACTGGCGCCGGAGCGGGGCGAGTCGCGGATCCCGGGCCGGGAGGAGAGCGCGGCGGTGAGTGAGAGTCGGGCAGGACCCCTCCCCCACCGGGCCCCGCCCCGCGCATCCTTTCTCCTCGCCACCCGGTCGCGCGCGCCCTCGGGGGACCGGGCTCAGCGGTCTAGCCTCCCCGTCCCCCCCACCCCGCCTCCCTCTCTTCCCGCCCCTCGCCTCCTCTTCCCTCGGGGCCCGGGTCGCCGAGGCGGGGTCACCCGGCCTGGGCCGTCGGGCGCGGCAGTGCACCTGTGCACGGTCTGGCCCGGCTGCGCTGGGTGGGGAGGCGCGGAGGTTCCCGCCCTCGCTGCGCCCAGGGTGTGTTTTAACTGCAGCGACAGGGTGTAGGACCCTTTCTCCGGGATCTTGTGCAAATCCTCAGGATCCGCATGCAGTCTTCAGGCTTCCAGGCAGGGAGGCTCACCTGGACTTGAAGCCTATGTAGCAGCCTGAATATCGCCAGGTCCACAGAACTCAGTGCAGATTTGAAATTTGACGGTCAAGAAGAGAGTGCCTTGTCTCTAGAACGTTTGTCTGTTAGGACATTTTGATGGCCCCTTGCCCGCACCCCCACCCCTTACCATGAGAAAGCCCTGATACCCTTTAATAGTGGCTAGGGCTGAATCTCGCATTTGAGCCTTCCAGATCTGTCATTTGCTACTCGTGTAATCTTAAGTCTCAGTTTTCTCATCTGAAATATGGGGATGATAATAGTACCTATCACATAAGGTTGTTTTAAGTATTAAATGAAAAAATTCACATAAAATGTTCGACACAGTGCTTGACATAGTAAGGTCCCAAGATATGTTTGCCGTTGTGACGTTGAGAAAGATTGATAGGCCCGGGGTGTATTTAAGCGTTAGCCCAACCAAGAAGCCCAATCCTTCTTAGGATTTCTGTCGTTTTCTCCCTGCATGTGACATATAACTACAGGGCAGTTCAGTGGACAATTTACAGCTTGCTAACCTATACTTGGCATGAAGTGTGTGTATACAGGAATGTGAAATACGTCACTTAAATATAATAATGAAATTACACCTATGCTTCATTTGTTTTTACATAGTTTTAAACCCATAAGATGTCTGGAATGTCCCCAGGTTGCCAGTTTTTGAAGTCTTGTAAGATCTGTTCTACATGAAGCCAAAACTTTATTTTCAGTAAGAAGTTCAACTTAAGTGTTTTATTTTGGAAGCCCCCCCCCCAAAAAAAATCCTACTTTCACTTAAGTAGTTTTTACTATTGAAAAGCAGCTGCACCCCAGGGGTGAGGTGGTACAGCTAGCTGGCCCACAGGCCCATGACTGCAGAGTGGGGAACTTTTGACTGAAAGTTATTAATTTCCCCTAATGTTTGCATTTTTCATAGTAAATCAAAGGAGTTTGTGATACTTAGTTTCTTTCTTTACTTTTTTTTTTTCCTTTTGGTTACTGGGTATTGAACCCAGGGTTACTTAACCACTTAGACACATCTGGAGTCCCTTTTTATATTTTATTTAGAGGCAGGGTCTTGCTAAATTACTTAGGGCCTTGCTAAATTGCTGAGGCTGGCTTTGAACTCAGGATCCTCCTGCTTCAGCTTCCCAATTCTCTGGGATTACCAGAAAGAAGCAAACCATTATTGCTTTCTTCAAAATACAGGCAAAGAGCTGAGTGAGGTGGTGTGGTGGTGCATGCCTATAATCCCAGCTGAGGCAGGAGAATCTCAAGTTCAGGGCCACCTTCAGCAGTTTAGTGAGGCCCTTACTTAGCTAGACTCTGTCTAAAAATAAAAAATATAAAGGACCTGGGATGTAGCTCAGTGGTAAAGCTCCCCTGGGTTCAATCCACAATAATCCCCTTCCCCCACAACCAAATCAAACAACAACAACAACAAAACACAGGCAATGAAAAAGTGTCTGGAGGGGCTGGGGTTGTGGCTCAGTGGTAGAGCACTTGCCTGGAATGTGTGTGGCACCGGGTTCAATTCTTCGTACCATGTATAAATAAATAAATAAATAAAATAAAGGTCCATCAGCAACTAAAAAAATATAAAAAAAAGTGTAGTCTAGCCAAAGTTTTTGCTTCAGTTCTTTGTTAATAACGTTAAAGAAGAATCCCTGTTTATTATTTTTTAAGTTAATCTTTTTTAATCAGTGCATTATAGTTGTATATAATGGTGGGATTGGTTGTTACATATTCATATGTGCACACAATGTGACATAATTTGGCCAATATCATTCCCCAGTAAGGAACCCCTGTTTTTTTTTTTTTTTCTTTTTTCTTTTTTTTGCGTTGTTGGGGATTGAACCCAGGGCCTTGACCAACTGAGCTATATCCCCAGCCTGGGAGTCCCTGTTTAAAAGGGCTTCTCAATAGATACTTTTTCCCTCTTCCTTCCCTCCCTCCCTCCCTCCCTCCCTCCCTCCGTCCCTCCTTTCATAAGGGGGATTGAACTAGGGGTGTCTCAGTCTGTTTCATTCTTTTAATTTGAGACATGGTCTTGCTAAGTTGCTGAGGGCCTTGATAAGTTGCTAAAGCCGGCCTCAAATTGGGAATCCTCCTGTCTCAGCCTCCTGAGTCTCTGATGTTACAGGCGTGTAACAAATAAAAAATATACCCTAACCTTGGCATATGTTACACCGTGCCAGGTTAGGGTATATTTTTTTTGTTTAGTTAAATCATGAGAGATGGAAGTATAATATGTATCCCATCATCCAAAAGTATTTATTGCAGACTTTCCATGTCCTTAGTTCTCTGCCAAATGCTATGAGGAAGAAATTAAAACAGTATTAAAGAGCATCTTAGCCCATAAAGGGCAAAACCATAAAGTTTGGGTCACCCAGGAGTAATTACAGGTACTTCTTAATGACTTCATTTATTCATTCTGCAAACTTTTGTTGTAGGCCTGTAACGTGCCAGGCGTTTTTCTAAACTGGGATTATCAAGATAGGTGAGATATGAACCCTGCTCATGAAGGGTTCATAGTTTAATAGGAGAGGCACAAAGTGACTGATGATTGTAACAAACTGAAATAAAGTCTAGGTGCAAACCCAAAATTGTAGGAGAGATTCAAGGGAATTTTTTCTTTGGGCTAATGGGAGGGCCTGAGCTGTCTTAACTCAGATAAAGGAGACAAAGATCATTCCAAATATAAGTAACTAAGCTTGGAAAGGTTCCTGACAAATCTGATAGCAGTTATAATCCTGGGGGAAGGGGAAGGAAAACAACATTTCTTGACGCCCACTGTAACAATTAGTAGGCCAAGCTTTTAAGGTATTTTTAATCATCACAAAAATTTCATAAGGTTGATTTTATCTCTATTTTAGGATAGGGAAATAGACTTGGAATAGTTAAATAATTCAACCAGCATTACACAGTGGCAGCCAGGTTTTGAATCTGTGACCTACAAGTGTAGGGCCTCACACAAGCTAGGCAAGCACTCTATCACTGAGCTATATCCCCAACCCTTTTAAAAGTTTCATATTGAGACAGAGTCTTGTTAGGTTGCCCAAGCTGGCCTTAAACTTGCAGTCCTCCTACCTAATAGCCTCCTGTGCCTGGCACTGTCCCTTTGAACAGTGCATTGTAGAAGTAAATATAAAAGAGGTTAGAAAGTTCTACTCATGTTCTAATATCATTTTACTACATCTATTACATGTTACTTTCTGCAAAGTGTTTTCTGTTTGGTTTAGAATCACTAAGTCATGTATAATAATTGTTTCTTATGTTATTTTATACTCATAAGTAGGGTGGTATTTCCTAAAAAGTACGACCTGTGGGCACATTTAATGGAAGTGGAGGATATTGATATGTACAGATTCTAAACTTGGCACTTTAAAAAGTTTGTTAAATAGATATAGACTTTTTCCTTGCAACTGCAGCTTATGTATCCCCCCCAAAAGGTTTTATAGACATTTGGCTAATTAATTTATGAGGAAAATTAGAATTTTGAAATTGTATTAACACAGATTGTTATATTACATTTAGAATACTATAGGAAGAACTTATACTAAACCCGGTGCAGTGGTACATGCCTATAATCCCAGTGACTCCAGGAGGCTGAGGCAGGGGATCACAAGTTCAAAGCCAGCTTCAGCAATTTAGTGAAACCCTGTCTTAAAAAAACAAACAAAAAAACCCAGAAAACCCCCAAAGCAAATTGGATTGTAAGTTTCCCAAGAGCAAGGATATTTCTTTTTCTTTGTTAAGTAACTGGGCCTCAATATGTTGCTCAGTCTGAGTTGGATGTCATAGCCCATAACTATAATCAGCTATTCTCAGGAAGCCTATTCTCCTGAGGCAGGAGAATCTTTGAGTTTAAGCCCAACCTTAATCTTAATCTTGGCCATGCAGGAAGACCCTTTCTCCAAAAAAAAAAAAAAAAAAAAGAAAGAAAGAAAAAGAAAAGAAAAGGAATGTGCTTAGATTGATCTGAAACTCCCAGGCTCATTTTTTGGATATAGTAGGTGCTCAATAAATATTTATTATTTATTTATCAGAGTGGTGGTGTGTGCTTGTAATCCCAGCGACTTGGGAGACCAAGGCAGATGGAAAACAAGTTTGAAGCCAGCCTCAGCAACTTAGTGAGACCCTGTCTTAAAATGAAAAATTAAAAGGGCTGGAGATGTGGTTCAGTAGTTAAGTGCCCCTGGGTTCAGTCCCTGGTATAAAAAAGAAAAAAAAGAAAGAAAGAAAGAAAGAAAATACATATGTATGTATATGTATACACATATATGTCTATATATATATGTCTAGACACATATATGTCTATATATATAGACATATATATGTATATGAGAAATATGTGCTTGGAACTAAGGTACATTTCCATCTCCTGCTGAGAAAAGACTTCGGTTAGGAGGTTGTATTTTAGAAGGTCTTTGGAAAAGAAGGACGTTGATGAATTGTAGATGAAGTGGCATGCTTAGGTAAGCGTGGAGAGTACCATATAAATGGATACATGTTGGAAGAAAAGAAACCTTAAGCAAAGGGAATGGCGCACAGATGCATTTCAGCAAATATGGGCAGTATTTATGTCAGAGGCCTAAGGAGGGGTTTTTGTTTTTGTTTTCCTTTTTGATGATGGAAACTGCACTTGAGGTCTGGTGCATGATAGGCAAGTGTGCTACCACAGAACACCAACCTCTTAATGGAGTCTTGAAAATCAAGGAAATAGTCTCTGCTCTCAAGGGATTTACAGTTTTGGAGAACGGCTATATTCTGTCGCTGTGTAACATATTATTCCAAAAGTTAGTGTTTAAGACAGCAATAAATATTTATTGTCCCTCACAGTTAGTGAGAGTCAGGAATTTGGGAGCACTTGAGTGGTTCAGGCTCAGGGTCTCTCAAGAGATCATGTGCTTTGTTGCCTGGTATCATAGTTCTCTGAAGCCTAACCTGAGACTGGTGAGTCCTCTTGCAATGTGGCTACTCATGACTGGCATGTTGGTGTGCTGGTGGTGGGAGATTTTGGTTCCTCTCCATGTGGGCCTCTTCACAGAGCTACTTGAAGGCCCTCATGGCATGGCTGCTGGTTTCCCCCAGAGTAAGTAATCCAAGAGACCAAACTGCATTGCTTTTTATGAACTAGCCTCAGAAGTTATATACTATCATTTTTCTAGTATTCTATTGGCCATACATTGTAAGAAGGGACAACTCAAGAAGTGAATGCCAGAAAGTGAGGATCATTGAGGGCCATCTTGGAGGTTTGTCCACAGCACACAACAGTGACCCTGCTAGGGAGCAGCAAATGCTGTGGCTCCTTCCCCCACATGCCTTTTACATGTGGTTGGTTTCCTTCTACTGTGTGTTGCCCACATTGTCTTTTAGTCTCAAGTGAGGTGCTGGTGAGTATTACCTTTCATTTGTGCTATGCTCTAGAACATTCTCCTGATAGTTCACCACCACTGATGGTTTCCCTGTTTGAAATAAAACAATTCATAGTAAAGCCCTTCAAGGGTCTGTGATTACAACTGCAGTGGTAGAGTGCTTGCATGACATATGTGAGGCACTGGGTTTCTATCCTCAGTGCTACATACAACAATTAAAGGTATTGTGTCCATTTACAACTAAAAAACAATCCTATCCAAAAGAAAAAAAAATGGGTAAAATAGAAAGTAAGTGTTGGAAGAAGATACAAAGTGCTTTGGTGGTGGGAAGGAGAGATCACAGGAGGGAAAGATTGCTTTTGGTGGGATGAGGGAGGTGGAAAAGATCTAATTCTTTATGTACTTATAAATATTTTTTGTATGTTTCCTATGTGCCTTTCATATGGTAGGCTGATATGTGGAAGTAGACACTGAATTGTGCTACATGAATTATTATTGTTATTTTTTGTGGTGCTGAGGTTGGAACCCAGGACCCTGTGCGTGCCAGCTCACATGAAGTATTTTAAGTAATCTAGGCTAGCATTGATACTAAGGGACAATACTTGATCTCTTTGTGTCAGTTGAGAGTGGCATCATTTTTCTGATATTAAAGAAAATGATACATTATCAGAATGATAGACAAATAGTTATAGAGTATAAATACTGGAGTCAGACTAGAATTGGGATCTTGGCTCCTCTTTTGGCTGTGTGTGACCTTGGGCTATGTGACTGTGATACTTTTGTTATTTTGTCTGTGACTCACTAGCTGTAAAATGGGGATAATAATGGTGCCTGCTTTATATTGCTGTGAGGAGGATTAAATAAATTTAAAAAATACAAAATCCTTGGAACAGCTTTACATGCCCATCATTAGGTATTATCATGATCCATGGTTATTGGTTTTTGGCAGTGGCATAGAACTGACTGTGGGTAATGGGATTGGAGTTGGAAATGAATGAATGTAGAATGATACCGAGTAGTCAGAAAGAGGTGGTTTAAATGTCAACCACTGCTGCTTCAGCGTGTTTTTCCAGTTTAAGCATCTAGTCTAGATAATTTTTGATTTCGCAAAATAGAGTGAACCAGTGACCTTATTTAGCTCAGCTCCACAGGAAAAAAAAGATCCAAGGAGGTTCACAGTTGCTTTCTAAGGTTACCTCTTCCCTTCTGATCCTCTTTGAGTTACTGGGTCCTCTGTCTGTAGAATGGGTCTAGCTAGAAGCAGCACTTAAGGTGCTTGTGCTACAAAAGAGCTTAAGGGTGGAATTAGAACCCAAAGTTAAAATACCTAAAATGAGAACCTATGTGACTGAGTTGAGGGACAGTAAATCTCCTAGAGGGAATTTAAAAGATATAGGAAGTTAAATTATGAGAAACTCTAATCTGGACTATAGAAGAATAGGAATGGACAAGACAGATTGTGTGAAACCCAATCAGTTTGGCCAAACTCTTTAGAGGCATTAGTCCTTTCAGGTTACTTCAGGATGAAAGGAAATGGCCCTTGGAATAGAAATGGATTGAAGTTTCTATACCTCTAAAGTCTTACGTCTTTGATTTTGTACAGCAGAAACACCTGGATTCCGTTTAGTTAAAAACTGAAGAGAGTCTTAAAAATACTAATGATATATCACATCTAGAGAGAAGATGATTGAGCTTGGTATCCCTGTGGATATAAAAGCAGGTTGGTTGATCTACCAAGGATGTCTTGAGTAGATCTAATGGCTTAAATCGCCTTCAGTTCTGCAGTTCAGTCACTGAAGTTGAGCTCTCATTTGGTGGATAGAAGCACAGAGAAATGAAATGGTTTGAGGTTTCATGGTAATCTAGGGACTGAGTCTGGGCCACTTCCTCACGTGGTGTTTCAGACTGGCTCAGATATCAGTAATAGGAAGATCTGTAGAATACTTAGCGGAGTGTTGTAAAAATTCCTTTTTTTTTCCTTTGGATACCATGTTTTTATTTTTGTGATGTATCCAGTTCATTGACTTCCTACTCACTCTTAATATGCTTTAAGAAATCATTCCCTGTGTAAATGAGAGGTGATAATGAGTAATTTGGATAGTCCATTTTGAAATTTTGGAATGTAGTTTCAATTTGTTACCAAATTTGATGATAGGTGGACTATTTATAGGTTTTTGTACTCCAGAATTATCAGTGGAAATTATGGGTGACTCTGTGTCTTTGATAATCTTTGCTCTAATGTGAACATTTAAAGTATAATTCAAGCTGAGGATGGTGGTACCCACCTGTAATACTGGTGACTAAGGAGGCTGAGGCAGGAGAATCACAAGTTCAAGGCTAGCCTCAACAGTTAGTTGAGGTCCTAAGCAATTTAGTGAGACCCTGTCTCAAAAAGTTTCAGGGGTATATCTCAGTGGTATATCTCAGTGCTCAAGGTAGAGCATCCTTGTGCTCTATTCCTAGTACCACACACACACAAAAAATATAATTGAAAAATAAATCCTAAATTCCTTAGTGTGAGAGAGTGAAAGAATCAGTGAGGTTATGTGTCAAGATTAAGAGCATGCTGGGCGTGGTGGCGCACGCCTGTAATCCCAGCAACTCGGGAGGCTGAGGCAGGAGGATCGCAAGTTCAAACTCAGCCTCAGCAATTTAGTGAGGCCCAAAGCAACTCAGTGAGACCCTGTCTATAAATAAAATACAAAATAGGCCTGGGGATGTGGCTCAGTGGCCAAGTGCCCCTGAGTTCAATCCTCAGTTCCACACACACAAAAAAATAAAAAATAAAATAAAAATTAAAAGATTAAGAGCATGAGCAGATAAGGGTTCTGATGTGCCAGCCTGCAGCCATAAGCTCACTACTCAAACTTGTGATTCAGTTTCTTCATCTGTAACATGGAATTGATAATTCTTACAACTTGAGTTGGTTGTAAGGATTATGGTGCAAAGTAAAGGGAAGTAACAGTGGCATCTTCTTTATGATAGTAATTGTGCCTGCTGCATTCATCCTCATGCCAGCACCATTGTGTAGATGAGGACTGAGAAGCTTGGAGAGGAACTAATTTAGAAAGATTACAGGATTTGAATCCTTATCTGTCTGAATTAAATGATCTGGCACCCTATAATGTGTCTGAGGTGCTTAACTTTTGCTTCTAGTAAATGTCTGTGCTTTTACTCAAAGTGTCTGCATAGTGAGTGAAAATGTCATGGAGAGAATTCTTTGTGGTAATAATCAAGGTATTACAGCTTTTGAAATATTCTTTGTAATATTCTTTATGTGTATTTTGTTGCTGTACCTGAAATAGAAAACTTAATAGTGACCACATCTTAAATTGCTGAGTAAATACTTCCCAAATAAGGGCATACTATATGTCCAAATTTTTAATCAGCATTTCAATTATATTTTTAATTGTAAATGGTTAAGCAATGCCAAGGTCTCTTAATTATGTTTAATTTGTACAGATTTTCAGTACCACAAAATTTATAGGAACTTAGAAATTTGTCTTTCTCATGACACTTTATTTAGGATATGTCATATTGCCTTTTGGTGTGAGTGTGGTGTTATCATGGTTGAAACTTTGAATTTATCTGTCTACTTAGTTTTGTATTTTTTGTGTCAGAGATCGAATGTAGGGCCTTGCACATGCTGGGCTTGCCCTCCATCACCACGCTACATCCCCAGCCCACTGAAGTACTTTTTGTGAGTTTGTTTTATTTCCTTCAAGATGTAGAGGTGGGCTGGCCCAGGTGGTGCATGCCTGTAATCAACTACTCTGGAGGCAGGAGGATCCCAAGTTTGAGGCTAGCCTTGGCAATTTAGCAAGACCCTATATCTGTATAAAAAATAAAAAAGTTGGGGCTGGGGATATAGCTCAGTTGGTAGAGTGCTTGCCTTGCAAGCACAAGGCTCTGGGTTCAATCCCCAACACCGCAAAAAAAGAAAAAAAAAAAAGTTGGTTGGTATAGTTCAGTTGTAACATACCCCTGAATTCAATCCCTGGTACCACACACAAAAATTAACAAATTAAAAATTAAAAAAATGATAGAGGGCTGGGGATATAGTAAGTTGATAGAGTGCTTGCCTCACATGCACACTGCCCTGGGTTCAATCCACAATACCACAAAAAAAAAAAAAAAAAAGGTAAAGGTGTGGGGAAAAGAACTTGGAAATTAAAAGTGTTATTTTCTTTCCTGTCCTTGGTATAGGTGATAACCAGTTTTTCTGAAAAGAAATAACTTGTTTCCATGCTGGAGCCTTTCACTCTTTAACATTTCAAGTTCATACCCTAAGGTCATGGCATTTTTGAAAGGCAATGATGTCTATTTTTCTTTTTCTCTTTTTTCTTTCTTTTTCTTTTAGGTACTGAGCATTGAACCCAGGGCCTGGTGCATATAAGGCAAGTGGTTTACCACTGAGCCAAACTCCTAGCCCTTTTTTATTTTGAGATGGGTTTGCTAAATTGCCTAGTCTGGCCTTGAATTTGTGATCCTTCTGCCTCAGCCTCCTAAGTAGCTGAAATTACAGGCATGTGCCACTGTACCTGACTGTTTTATTCCATTTTATAGATTTAGTGATCTCTTTCACATTATCTTGTTTTGCTATTTTCTTCTGTCTGACTTTTTTTATTTTTTGGTGGGCAGAGGGAGGGGGGTCCTGGAATGGTAGTAGCGAGCCAATAACATAATGAAATCATTTTGAAATGAAACTGAGGTTGTAGCTCAGTTGTAGAGCGCTTGCCTATCATGTGTGAAGCACTGGGTTCAATCCTCAGCACCACATAAAAATAAGTAAAATAAAGGTATGTGTCCATCCGCAGCTAAAAATAATTAAAAAATTCCATTGCTTAAAAAAAATGAAACAAATCTGAAGATTTCATTTACTCAGTAGAAGTTCATAGGATGATATGGTTCATTTTTGTGATATCTATTATGAATCTTTGTTGATTCAGATGATTAATCATTTTCCTAAATCAGAAACTGTAGCATGATTGACTTTTTTTTTTTTAAACCTTTACCTGAAAGCTGATTCTGAAGGTGAACCTGGCAGAATCAATATATATGAAAACTGGGCATGATTTGTACAAATTGGACAAGCTATTCATGACATTTTATTTTCAACATGTCTGATAACCTGTTGGGTGCCTAAATAAAACTGAGTTAATTATAGTGTAACCTTTTGTTCTATTTGGAGAGTGTTAAGGGATTTTTGAATACTCTCCAAAATTCACCTTCATCAAGTGAGCTTAGAAAGCTCTTTCTAGAGCAGGGACTCTCAAAACTTAACCTTCATAACACTTTCTACCTAATTTTTCTGGGTATTTCTTTGCATTACTAGAGATTGAACCCAGGGGTGCTCTACCTACCACCAGTCCCTTAAATTTTTTTTAATTTTAAATTTTGAGATAGGATTTTATTAAGCTGTCCATGCTGGGCTCGCATTTGTCATTCTCCTGCCTAGGCATCCAGGTAGCTGGGATTACAGGTGTGTGCCACTGTGCCTGTTTTGGTTTTAGAAAGCATAGTAGGTTTCTCTACTGTTTAGCGATAGTAGTAATTGGTTGTGGAGTTTAATGCACCTGTTTTCTATCCTAGCTCTACTAGACATTCACTCTCTGTGATCTTGGGCAAGGGAATTAATCTTTATGAATCTCCATTTCCTAATAGGACAGTTGTGAGAGCTAAGTTTCATGTAAAGCATTTAACACATGTTAATTTTTCATAACAGCCATAACATTTCTTTTGTAGCACTAGCCATTAGCCACGATTATACAATTTATAATTAGTTATACAATTAAATAATTGTGTGTTATTTGTTTTTCTTTTCGTAAGCTGTTTGGTTTTTGTTTTTTTGTTTGTTTTAGTATTTAACCTGGGAGCAATTTACCACTGAGCCACATCCCTAACATCCCCCTTTTAAAAAATGTTTTATTTCAAGACAGAATCTTACTAAGTTGCTTGGGGCCTTGCTAAGTTACTGAAGCTGGTCTTGAACTTAAGGTCCTCCTGAATCAACCTCCTGAACTGTGGGGATTGCAGGCATGCATCACCATGCCTGGCCATAAACTTTTTTAAATCCAGGGACCATGTCTGTATTTTTATTGCTATATTCCTGGCATTTAGCACAATCCCTGTTATGGCACATAGTAAGTGCTCAGTCAGTACTTGTTGAGTGAGTAAAACCCCCCTCTCCTAATCCTATCCTCCCTTAACTTAAAAGGCAGTGTCCTCAGCATATTTTTTGTTGTTGTTGTTTGGTTTATATTCCCTTGAAAACTTACCAACTTATTACTAGAACTTTGGTCTGTAAAAGATTGGAGTGAGTAAAGGTGCGGACAATGAACAGATGAATAACACTCTGAACGAGAACAGACAGTATTCAAAGTAAATGATGAAAACATAGTACTTTAGACTTTCTAACACTCTCTAATCTGGAATCTCACTCCAGATTCTATCAAAACAATTTTCATTTTGGTCATCACAGACTTACATGTTGCTGAGCCTGAATTTTCCCTCGTTTAGTGAAATGGTAACTTGTCTTCTAGTTACTCAGGCAAGAACCTTGTAGTCATCATCTTTTTCTTTCCCACTTTGTAGCACATCCTGTTAGTTTTGTCTTCAAGGTAGATCCATAATCTCATCATTTCTTACCACCACCACCATAATTACCTTTATCCAAGCTATCTGTATTAGTTTACTTTCCTTTGGCTGTTATATTTATTACATATGTGGTGACTTAAAGAAGTACATATTTATTCTCTTATAATTCTGGAGATCAAACATGTGAAATCAGTTTTTTTTTTGCCCAAATCAAAGTGTCATTAGTGCTATATTCTTTCCAGAGACTTTAAGGGGGAGTCTGTTCCTTGCCCTTTCCCTCTTATGATGACTTCTGGCATTCATTGGTTTGTGGTAGCATCATTTCAACCTTCAAATCTCTCTTTGCCAATTTATTTCTCCTTTATTTTTATTAGAGTTCTGGCTTTTTTTCTTGTCAGACCATATGATTACATGTGGGTCCTATCTGGATTAAACAAGCTGATCCTCCCCCCATCTCAAAATCCTTAATCAAATCTACAAACTCCCCCTTTTAAATTTATTTTTTGTTGCATAAGGTAAAATTCACAGGTTCTAGGGATTAGGATGTGGATATCTTTTGGGGGCCATTTTTCAACCTACCATAGTATATTCTCTGGCCTCCAAAGATTCACTTCTGTCTCACATGTAAAATACATTTATCCCATTCTAACAGCCCTGGAAGGCTCAACACATTGCAACATGAACTCAAGTCTAAGATTTCATCTAAATATCATCAGCTCCAGGGGTTGGGGATATGGCTCAGTGATAGAAGGTTTGCCTGGCATATGTGAGACCCTGGGTTCAATCTCCTTCTGTATCTGCACCTCAGATACAGGATTAATCTCCAGGATATATAAAGAGCTCAAAAAACTTAACACCAAAAAAAAAAAATCCAATCCATAAATGGGCAAAGGAACTGAAGAGATACTTCACAGAAGAAGAAATATGATCAGTCAACAAATACATGAAAAAATGTTCAACATCTCTAGCAATTAAAGAAATGCAGGGGGCTGGGGATATAGCTCAGTTGGTAGAGTGCCTGCCTTGCAAGCACAAGGCCCTGGGTTCAATCCCCAGCACCACACACACAAAAAAAAGAAATGCAAATAAGAGTACACTGAGATTTCATCTCACTCCAGTCAGAATGGCACTTATCAAGAGTACAAGTAACAATAAATGTTGGAGAGGATGTGGGGAAAAAGGTTCACTCCTACATTGCTGGAAATTGGTGCAACCACTATGGAATGCAGTATGGAAATTCTTCAGAAAACTTGGAATGGAGCCACCATTTGACCCAGTTATCCTACTCCTTGGCATATACCCTAAGGACTTAAAATCAGCTTAGTGTAGTGACACAGCCACATCGATGTGTATAGCATCTGAGTTAACAATAGCTGAGCTATGGAATCAACAGAGGTGCCCTTCAACAGATGATTGGTAAAGAAAATGTGGTACATATACACAATGGAAAATCACTCAGCCATAACAAGAATGAAATTATGGCATTTGCTGGTATATATATGGAACTGAAGACTGTCATGCTAAGTGAAATAAACCAGTCCCCCAAAACCAAAGGCTGAGTGTTCTCTCTGATATGTCAATGTTAACACATGACAAGGTCCGGGAGGGAAGAGTAGAAGTTCATTGGATTAGATAAAGGAGAATGAAAGGAAGGAAGGGGGGATGGGAATGGAAAAGACAGTGGAATGAACTGGACATAACTTTCCTGTGTTCATATATGAATACACAACCAGTGTAACTCCACATCATATACAACCACACGAATGGGAAGTTACACTCCTTGTATGATATGTCAAAATATATTCCACTCTCATGTATGTCTAAAAAAAACAAATAAAACATTTTTAAAAAGTTGTTCAGCCACTCCTTGGGTTTTCTTTCTACAGTGTGCTTTCTTAACAGTGAATCTCCTATTTAGCATCTTTTGTGCTCTGTATAAACTGAGAATTTCCCATAACAAGTGCTGGCTACTAAGGTGTCTGACTGGTTCAGAGACATGCAGGCCATGCCATTCTGATGGTGAATAGAGCAGATGAAGTGCCAGGCTTTGTGCTTGCCAGATCTGTAAGTTGCAGAATTCTGAACTGATATCCTGATCATAAATAGTTACTTCTCCAGACTGTGCAGAGTCACAGAGCCTGTGCATTGGGGTCATCCTGGGTGTAAAACAGCTTTCAGGGATTGTTGGAGAAGGAATAAGATGGCTGTGGCTCCTCAGAATGATCATTGTCTTGTAATGGTGCACAGGCACAGCCAACATGACTTGGTGAAGGTAAACTGCAGAACCAGCTTGTCTTTGAAGTTCTTCCCCTTGTGGTCATCATCTCAGATCAGCACTGAGATCTCTGAGAACTTGGGGCTGCTACAACTGCCCAGCAGGGCCAGCAGGTTGGAGTGGTGCAGTGTATCTACCAGGCCCATGCTGCCCATCTGCATATGGTCTTGATATCCCTTCTCCATCAGTAGCTCCATATTTTAGATGTGCACACCTGTCTCCTTGGTGCAGCAAAAGCAGCTTTGGTCTTGAGTGAAATGTAGACTCGTCAGCCCTTGAAGTAGTTGCTGAGACATGGTTTAGGATTGCTTTCCTGACCTCCACATATCCCTGACCCTGGCCCCCACTATTGGTGCCTTCTGGGCTTTGACGCCTGGCACTGGTTTTCTGCGCATCTTTTTTTTTTTTTTTTTTTGGTACCAGGGATTGAACTCATCTCACTGAACCCTATCCCCAGCCCTTTTTTGTATTTTATTTAGAGACAGAGTATCACTGGGTAGCTTTGTGCCTCACTTTTGCTGAGACTGGCTTTGAACTCGCCATCCTCCTGCCTCAGCCTACCAAACCACTGGAATTACAGGCATGCGCCGCTGCGCCTGGCCTTTGAGCATCTTCAATGTCCATATTTCTACCAACAATCTGTTTAAGGCAATCTAGGCTTTTCTGTATGGTTCTAAAAACAAATTCTTCCAGCCTTTCTTCATTTCCAATTTCAAAGCCACTTCCACATTTTTAAGAATTTTTTATAGTAGCATCTCACTTTCAGGTACCCACATCTGTATAGTAGGGTTCATCCAGAGAAACAGCTTGTAGGAGATATGTATTATTGCAAGATTGACTTATGGTTATGGAGTCTGGCTTAGCAAGTCTGACATTCATAGGGTAGGTTGTCAAAAAGGATAGGCTAGAACTCTTGGCAGGAATTGAAGCTGCCATCTACAGGTGAAATTTCTTCTAGAAAGTCTCAGTTTTGCTCTTAAGGCCTTTCAGGAATTGAATTAGGCCCATCCAGATTATCTAGGCCAATCTCCTTTGCTTAAAGTCAGCTGCTTATGAACATTAATTAGAAAATGCCTTTATAGGACACTTTACATTAATATTTGATTGAATCACTGGAACCATTGGTTAATCAAACTGCCATACAACTATCATACCATCATTATTATCACTTGCCTAGATTATTGCATTAGGTTCCTTTGAACTGGTTTTCTTCCTTCTGCCTTTGATTTCTTCTGATCCATTTTCCGCATGGTAGCCAGAGTCAGTTTTGTGATCTGCCACACTCCCTCTTGCTTACTCTGCTGGTACCCCACTGGTTTCCTTGCTGTTCTTGGATCTGCTCGGACTTTGTGCTTGTTGTTCCTTCTACCTGAAATATTCTCTCCTGGAGCCTGTATATGATTTACTTCCTTACTTTTTTCAGATCTTTACTGACATGTCTCCTTATCAGAGAGATTACCAGAAATAAAAAGGCAATTTTATCCTTCAGTCCCTGGTATTCCCAGTTTCCCTTATCTGATTTCACTTTCCTCCATAGAACTTACCACCACTTGATGTATATTTGCTTGCTGTCACTAATCACTATCACTATCGTGGGGATTTGTTTATGGCTAAGTTCTCAGTGCTATAATGCTTGGCATGTAGTAGGTGTTTAATATTTTCTGAATGACTATTATTATTATTATTTTTTGTGGTTCTGGGGATCAACCTAGGACCTCATTCATGCTGGGCAAGCATTCTACCACTGATTACATTCCTAGCCCTTGAGAACTGAATTCTTATTCTTGTTTTACCTGTTAAGTGGCATCTGACATAGTTGATCACTTGGTATGACATTGTTCTCCTAGTTGTTTTTCTTCTTCTTTTCTTCCTCTTTCTCCTTCTCCTAGTTTTTCTTCCTAGTTCATTTTCCTTCTCCTTTTTTTTTTTTTTTTTTTTTTTTTTGTGGTGCTGGGGATTGAACCCAGGGCCTCATGCATGTGAGGCAAGCATTCTACCAACTGAACTCTATCCCCAACCTATCCCCTGTCCTTTCATTCTGTTTCTTTGCTAGCTGTTTTTCAGTTGAGCTTATTAATGTGAGATTATATTTATTAAAACTTATTAAAACTCTCTGAAATAGTTCACTTAAAATGTGTGCATTTTATTGTATGTAGATTGTACTTCAAAGTTGATTTAAACAATACATGCAGGTCAACACTCTGGACTACACAAAAGATGTTTGCTTACCAGATTTGGTTGAGGTTAGCCAGTTCCATCCTCTCCTTCCACCTCAGTTTGATTTTCCATATGGAAGCAAGACCTTAAAATGCAGATCTAATTATATCATGCTCCTTCCTCTTCCCCCAAGCCTTGCACTGTCCATAATTTCCAGTACCTCAAATGAACTAAACTAAGTAGATCAGGATTTGAATGATGATAGGAACTGTGGCAAATTGGAGTGTACACTATCTAAAGAGTGTGTCCTTTTTTTTTTTTTGGTATGGGGAACTGAACCCAGGGGTGCTAAACCTGGGGATGAGCCACATCCCCAGCCCTTTTTATATTTTATTTAGAAACAGGGTTTCACTAAGTTGCATAGGGCCTTGCTAAGTTCCTGAGGCTATCTTTGAACTCACTATCCTCCTGCTTGAGCCTTCCAAGCCACTGAGAATACAGGTGTGAGCCACCTTGCCCAGCTAATAGTGTCTTTATTTATGTTGTTGTCATATGGGAGTATAGGCCCAGAATTGCTGATCTTCTGATTTTTTTCATGAAAAGCCAAAAATCTTTTTCTTTTTCTTTTCTTTTTTTTTTTTTTGAGACAGAGTCTTACTATGTTGCCAAGGCTGGTCTTGAACGTCTGGGCTTAAGTGATCCTCCTGCTTTAAGCCTTGCATGTAACTGGGACCACAGGTGCATGCTACTGAACCTGGTTGGGATTTTTATTTTAATTTTTTGGTACTGGGAATTTTTCCTCTTGACAGGGTTTTGCTATGTTGCTGGTTCTCTCTGAGTTGTTTAGGCTGGCTTTGAACTTGTGATCCTCCTTCCTCGGCTTCCTGAGTCCCTGGGATTACGGGCATGTGCTACCATATCCTGCTTGGTTGGAATTTTTAAATTGTGCATTTTCTCTTTAAAAATTTTGATGACAAATTAAAAATTTTTATATTTAGGAATAAATTTAGTGAAAATAATGAAACAGTGAATTTAATGGAATATTTAAATAATGAAAATATGAGGCCCTTTGCAGTTAGAATCATAAAACATTGCTGAGAGAAGGTGAAGAAGACTCAAATAAGTGGAGATAGGACATTTTCATAAGTTAAAAGACCCAATATTACTAAGTTGCCTAGTCTCTCTTCAGTAATCTAAAGATTCAGTGTGTTCCTGATCAAAATTTCAATAGATGTTTTTGGATAGAAATTGTTTTTCTGAGTCTAAAATTCACATGGAAGCTCATTGAAACTAGAATAGCCACAGTTTAGAAGAAAAAGAACAAATTTGGGTAAATTAAACTACCTGATTCAAAATTTTTACAAAGCTACAGTAATCAAGACATTGTGGTTTTGGTATAAAAATAGATAAATGGATCGTTGGAGCATAGTAGAGTCCAGAAATATGTACACATATGTATGGTCAATTGATTCTCAACAATAAGCCCAAGTTCAGTAGAGGAATGGATAATCTTTTCAACACACATTGCTGAAACAATATTTGTATATTTGTAGATATTTGTATATCAAGAAATGAATCTTCCAGTGGCTCAGGAGGCTGAGGCAGGAGGATCGCAAATTTGAAGCCAGCCTTAGCAACTTGGTGAGGACTTAGGTAACTCAGTGAGACCCTATCTCTAAATAAAATACAAAAAAGGACTGGGGATGTGGCTCAATGGTTAAGTGCCCTAAGTTCAATCCCCATACCAAAAAAAAAAAAAGAATTTTAATCCTTATCTTTCCCACTACACAAAAATTATTTGAAATGATTCGTAGATCTAAATGTACAAACTAAAACCATAAAATGTGTAGACAAAATTTTAAGAACATCTTTGTGACCTTAGGATAGGAAAAGACTTTTTAAAGGGCACACGAATCACTGACTATAAAAATAAAGGTTTATAGATTGGATTTTATTAAAGCAAAACTTTCTGTTCATCAAAAAATATTATAAAAGAAGGCTGGGATGTAGCCAGTGGAAGAGTGCTTGCCTGGAAATCACGAGGCCCTGGGTTCAACACCAACCAACCAAACCCCACAAAAAAAGATACTGTTAGAAACCGAAAAGCTTCAAGACACAGAATGGGAGGAAATATTTACACACTATAAATATATCCAGAATATGTTAAAAGACCTTCAGAAACTCAATATGATAAGCAGCCCAATTAAAAATGATTAAAAGACTTGAATAGACACTTCTCAGAAGAATATATATGTGAGACTGTCCAACAGCTTATGAATGTCAAAAATCATTTGTCACTAGTGAAATAAAAATCAAAACTACATGAAATACCATTTCTTTTTTTTGGAACTGGGGACTGAACTCAGGGGCACTCCACCAGAGAGCCACATCCCCAGCCCCGTTTTTTGTATTTGATTTAGAGACAGGGTGTCCCTGAGTTGCTTAGTGCCTTGTGCTTGCTGAGGCTGGCTTTGAACTCGCGATCCTCCTGCTTCAGCTTCCTGAGCTGCTGGGTTTACAGGCGTGCGCCACCACACCCGGCTGAAATACCATTTTGTAGCCAATAGAATAGCTAAAATTTAAAAGGTGGATGGTGAGGATGTAGAGCTGTTGGAGTGTGAAGTGGTACAACCACTTTGGAAGATGGTTGGTCAGTTTCTTAAAAAGTTAAATATATACTTACTGTACAGCTCAGTAATCCTGCTACTAGGTTTATTTCCCAAGAGAAGTGGAAACTTAATGTTCAAAGAGACCTTGCAAGTGTTCTTAGCAATTTTAATAATAGCCAAAAAATTAGAAACAACCCAAATGCCATCAAATTGGAAAAACAATCAGTGGATTATTGTTTAGGGAAAAAAAGAGAATAAATTACTGATTCTGTCCATACTATGAATGAATCAAAAATATGTTGAGCGAAAGACACAAAAGAGAATTTACTGTATGATTTTATTTACATGAAGTTCTAGAATTGAATAAACCAATGTGTAGTGGTTACCTGTGGCTAGGGGTGGGGATATTGACTGCAAGAGGATATGAGGGGTGATAGGATTGTTTTTTTTCTTGATTGGGAGTGATGATAAGTTCCTAACAGCTGATCTACTCCCATAGGCATGTGCAGACTATAAGAGTGCTTGAGCCATAATGGGCCTTCACATTTCTGTTGAATGAATGAACCTTTTTGAAGCTCTATTGTAAGAATGTAGCTCATCCTTCATCCTGCAGTTTTTAACTCCAGTCATTTTTATGGAGTTATTTGGTCTCCTGGCAGTTTTCCCTTGAGCTCTCGTGAAATCATTCATTCCAAATAATTACTGAGCATCTACCATGTGTATTTACCCTGCCTAAATCAAGTGCTTACTAATTATGAGGAATTATATAAGTGTCAGTTGATTATGTATCTGAAATTTACATTTGATTTATTAAAGCAAATGCTTGGTAAACTTTTTAGAATCTATTCCAGCTACCATTTCTTTGTGTTATGCATTTATACTTTGCTATTTGAAAAAATAAGCTTAATAACAGACTATATACATGGTAACTTCTCAGATGAGAGGAAGCAAAAAATTTTCAGAGGATCATTCTGGTATAATATAGAAATGACAGGTTTCTTCCTTTCTTTTGGAGTCTCTGGGACACCAGTGGACTGACTTAACTCATTTGCTCGAACCAAATTGTGTCTTGGCCCTGTAGTCAGGCAAAAGCTGTATGCTGTTTTCATCAAATTGGTTATGACCAATGTAGACTTTCATAGGGCACCAAACAATTATTGCATTTTTTTTTCCACCAGTACTTTTAAAAGCACTGGTTATCATTCTGTACTGATACTTGTCACTTCCCTGAATTTGGTCAGGCTGCCCTGCCTTCTTGGAACAAACATTCTTCCTCCCATTACCCAAATCGTTCTTGGCCATTTTAAAAGTTAGCATGAGGCTGAACTTTAGAAATCAACTCTGGTAGCTCAGTGGTGGAGTGTTTACCTAGCATGTGCAAGTTCCTGGGTTTAGTCCCTAGCACCATGTACACACACGTATGCACAAATAAATAAAAAAGAGAAAATAACTCAGAAATGAATCATCTACTCACAAACACGTTTTCACTCACCTTGCTCTATGATACCCTCATATAATTTATCTTTTTTTTACTACTTCTATTTCTTTTTTTCACCAAGACTTTTTCTTCCTGTTAACACCTGGAACATCATTAGAGTAGTAGCCGCATCTAGGGTAGGTATTATTTTTTTATTCCATATATCTAATATCTGTACCAACCAGGTTTAATAAATAAAACTAAGAAAATGAATAGTCCATCTTAATGGGAAGCTGAATAACATGTGATCAGAGTTCATGATGGATAAAAAGTATAGTGCTTTAGGTAACTGGACCTAGGTCTTTCCTCCCCCACCTTTACTTGGCACATTCTCCTGAAAAGGAAGCCAGGGAGATTAAGAACTGCTTCTATCTGATAATTGCCCAGAAATTCAAGAGGAGACAGTTCCAACGACAGCAATCTGAGTCTGGTAAGAGAGCTTAATGAACTGCCTTTAACTCTGCAGTAGTCAGTTTGTCTCTGTGCTGACACATCAGAGGATTTAACTGAGAAGTTTAACAAGACTATGGGAACAAGGAAAAAAGAAATGGGTATTGGAATTGTGTATGTGTGTAATTTAGATAGTTTATTTTCATTTGGAAAGATCTCTTTGTCCTCATGACAGATTTCTCTGATTAGAACTGTTTCTACTTATGCCCAAGCCAGAATTAAATCATAACAAACAAAGAGGACTCAAGTTTAGGTCTTCCAGAATGTACTGTTTCAAATGCCTGTTATCCTTAATGGGTTCAAAATCTTGGGTAGTAATTTTCACTATGAAAAATACATTCATTTTATATTCCCACCAACAGTGCACATGAGCTCCAGTTTCTCTATGTCTTTACTAACACTTGTTATTTTGTTTTTTTGATAACAACCTTCCTAATTGGTGTGAGGTGGTAGTCTTTAATATTTTTAGTGTTCTCACATATGACTGGTAGCGTAAGTTTTGTCTCTATAGTTACCACATCACTGCATTTTTTTCCCAACACTTTTCAGGCACCTGAAGTGCTTATGTTTTTACTGGTTGCCAGAAATTCCATTAAGGCCTCATTTCTAATATTTCTAGAGCCCAGACAGTACCTGACACATTTTACTTGGTTAGTAAGCAGTGAGTGAGTGAGTGAGATGCATAGTGTAGTGGTTAAGACCAAAAACTTGGGTGTCAGACAGACTCATTTGTAAGGTGGTTTTGATAATGCCTCCTTCATAGGGTTGTGGTGGCATTAAATAAGCTCACATATGTAAAATCAGAGTACAGTACCTGGCATCCTATCATTTTCCTATATGTGGCAGCTGTTATTAGATAGGCAGTGGGGCATCAGTATACTTGAAGTGTAAAAATCCTCATTCTGTCACCATGCGATATTGCAATATTGAACAAGTTGTCAACCTCTCTAGGTCTGAGTTATTTCTTCTGTCAAATTAGAGCTTTAAGTTAGATAGATTCTATTATTTCCATTTGATCCTACAGTTATTACTGTATGCACTCTAGCAGTCAATTCTATGGTTATACTATCTCAACTTTAATTGTATGAGATTATTAATTTCAGAATTTTAATCTCAGAAGCACCTGAGTCATAGAATTGGTTTAAAAGTTTTTTTTTTAAAGAAGAGTTTATTTCATTTTATTTTGTTTCTTGATCATACTGGAGATTGAATCCAGAGATGCTCTGCCATTGAACCCCAGCCCTTTTAAAAATTTTAAAAATGGGTTCACAGGATCTTAATAAATTACTAAGGCTAGCCTCTAACTTGTGATTCTTCTCCCTCAGCCTTTCAAGTAGCTGAAATTACAGGTGTGTGTCACTTTGTTCAACTTCAAATATTTTAGTAATTATTTTTTTTGGGGGGGGGGCGGTGATACTGGAGATTAAACCTAGAGACACTTGACCGCTGAGCTTCATTCCCAACCCTTTTTGTTTTGTAATGAGACAGTGTCTTGCTAAATTGCTGAAACTGGTCTTGAACTTTTGATCCTCCTGCCTCAGCCTCCTAGTAGTTTAAATTTTGAAATGAAAAATCTTTTCCTGCTGGGCACAGTGAGTGGTGGCCGCATAGGCCTGTAATCCTAGCAACTCAGGAGGCTCAAGCCTTTAAAGCAAGCCTTGGAAATTTAACTAGATCTTGTCTCAAAATTTAAAAAAGAGGTCTGGGAATGTACTCTGTGGTAGAGCACCCTTAGGGGTTCAATTCCTAGAACTGTAAAAAAAGAGAGGGAGAGAAGAAAAAAGAGTTAGTTGAAGAAAAATTTGCCCTAGTGTGGAGTGTCTAGTAATGCCAGGTTGGGTTGACTGCTCAGTGAGCATGGCATAGAAATGGAGGAAAGCAGATTGTAATGCTATGGTGATAGCTTGGTAGAGATGTGTGTGTGTGTGTGTGTGTGTGTGTGTGTGTGTGTGTGTGTGTGGTGGGGTTTGAACCAGGTGTATGTGTGGTGGGAATTGAACCTAGGACTTTGTGCATGCTGGGCAAGCACTTTATCAGGTCTCAGCTACAACCCCACGTCTCCCAGCATGGTGGTTTTTGCTGAGTGTGTTGAGCTCAGCTATTGGGAAGACTTGCTTTAAAGATACCTTTCTATTTGCTGTGCTGCTGACTGATTAAGGAAATAAATAAATCCTTAGAGCAGATTTCTCACATCTGAGATGTGGCTGATTGTGTCCCTGTTTTTCTTAGCAAATGTGGCACCTGGTTTGCAAACAGTCTGACTATATTTGAGAAAAAGTATTTTACCAATTTGTCCAACTAAATGGGGAGTTTGGTTTTACACAGAATTTCTGTAATTTAGATCTTTGTTTAAACATTTGTTTAATGGAAAGAGTATGGTTTATGGAAGCCACTTAGTAATGACCTTGAAATAGTGTCAACTCTTCTAGGCCTTCATGTCCTCATCAAGACAGTGGGCGAGGTATACTTTGTAGGGATGCTGTCAGTATTAAGTGAAACATAATTCAACAGGTGTTGATATTCTTCTCCTGCTATGGTTTGAATGTTTTTCCAAAGGTTTGTGTGCTAGAGACTTGGTTCCCAATGTGGCAATGTCAAGAGGTGTACAACCTTTAACAGATAGGTTCTAGTGCAGGGTGATCAAGCTGTTGGGGCACTGCCCTTCCAAAGGGTTAATGTAGTTCTCATGGTACCCTAGTTAGCTCATGCAGGAGTGGCCTGCTACAGAATAAGGCCTCTTCTGCATGTGGCTGTTTCCCTTCGCATTTCTCTACCATGTTGTGATGCAGATGGGGGCCCTCCCTCATCAGAGGTGGACCAGATAGGCTTCCCAATCTTAAGACTTTTTAAAAAAAATATGTTTTAGATGTTGATGGACCTTTATTTTATTCATTTATTTATATGCGGTGCTGAGAATCGAATCTAGTGACTCACACATGCTAGGCAAGCACTGTACCACTGAGTCATAACCCAGTCCCCAGTCTTAAGAATTTTGGCCTCCAAAACTAACCTAAATAAGCCTCTTTTCTTACCTAGCTTCGCATATTATGTTAAACCAAGAGAAAGTGGACTCATACATCCTTGTCTTTCTTCCCATTCTGTTTTTCAAATAACTTGAATAAAATCTCTTTGAGCATAACTAACTTATGCTTACTCCCTTTATTAAGGTTGTTTAGCCACATGCTCCAGAGTTGACAGTGGAATTTATTTTCCTTTCCTTATCATTTGCAAGTGCTATTAGAAATGTATTCTTGTCCAGATTTTGGAATGAGGAAATTAAAAAAAAAAACAGCATTAAATAAGTTTGCTTTAGGCAACTTTCTGAGATCTGGCAAATTTGGATGGGGAAATTAGAATTGCTTTCATAGTCCCACCTGGAACATAGTTGGCAGTAGCAAGAAATGTTATGCAATTGCATTCCTTATCAGATGTTCTGTAAAGTTATTGTCTCGTAAGACACTCAACATTCCCTTCTCCTTTCCTTTCAGTCAAGAATGATTGTGGACTAGGAGATGAATAAATGAAAATTAATCTGACTTTGGCAATTGAAGAATGAGAAGAATGCTAATCCCCAGGCATGTGGGCTTGTTTCAGTTTCCCAGAGATCTTCTCAGAGGTCATGACCCATTGGTTGTAGCATTTAAAAACAAAACAACACCCCCGCCCCCCCCCCAAAAGCCCCACCAGAAACAAAAAACCCCCAAAACTCTTGATGAAGTCTTGGCCAAGTCTGGATATTTGTAAGATTTTAGTTTAGTAATGGAATGCAGAGATGATTTTCATTGGCCAAAATCACTTTTGTTGTTTTGGTTTTACTCATCTAACATGCTCTTTGGCAAAAATTACTGTTTTTCAATATATTCTCTTCAGAATAGCAGAAGTGAGCTTAAAAACAAACAGAATCATATCATTTCTCTGCTTAAAGCCCTCATCTCCAGTGGTTTTTCCATTGCTCTTAGAATAGCATTCAGATCCTTCTTCCACATGACCTACAAGTACATGCAGGCAGTGTCTTTCCTAATTTCACCACCTCATGTGGCATCTCTTTTCTTTCTCTTTTAGTTTGCTCTCACTCTGGTCTTCAGTTTTTTCAACTTTCTTAAAAAGTAGTAGGCACTTTCTACCCACAAAGTTCCTTCTTTGTTTCCTTTACAACTTGAAGATGTTTGTAATTAGTTTTCTGCTTTGGCTTGCTTATTTGTTTTTGTCTTCCTGGCTCTTATGTTGTAAACCATGAGTTAAATATTGTGTTTTATTCTTTTTGTGTAGCATATCCTGGCACATGGTAGGTATTTAAATATTTGCCTAATGAATGATAGTTTGTTAATTACTGCTGTATAGAAAAATGGATACTTTAGTTCATAAAGGAACAGGCATTTACTTGCTGATCTAATATGTAAAAATAAAGGTCAGTGAAGGTCACAAAAATGATTTGTTTTGGGGTTGAATTTTTTAGAATTTAACTTAGATAATAGCTTCTCAGGGAAGCTTTTCCTGATTGATAATGGTTGGATTTGTTCTCCCTTATTTGTTCTGTGATGCCATGTGCTTGCTTCATTCATGACAATATATTGCCTATTTGATTTCTTAGTGCTCATGCTGGTACCTGGCACATGGTAGTTGTGCTCAAAAATATTTGTTCATTGAGGAATAGTTGTTAGAATTGAGGTGTATCTTAAGAAACAACATTTATTCTGGTAAATTGTGGAGCTCATCAGTCCTAAGAATCACTTTATCTGCTTTTTAAGTTTACCAGATCTTGACATTAATAAAATTAATTTTGAATCTTTATTATGGAAGAATTAAACACTTATAAAAATAAAGAGAATAATGTAACAAACCACCACCCAGGATGTATCACCCAGCTTCAGCAATTATCAATACATAACAAATCTTATTTAACTATTCCTCCCTTTTCACTATTTTAAAACAAATCCCAGACATTATACCACTTCATCTATAAATACTTTGGAAAAATATAATCAATTTAAAAACTAGTTAACTTTTGGAAAAACATGATCCAAAATTCCATTTGTCTCCTTGAATCTTAAGTATACATGCCAGCTGGTGAATTTCCATGTGCTAAGTCACTTCCAAGGCTTGACTCACTATTGAAAGAGTATAGTTTGTTGTAATTGCTGAAACATCAGCAGTTTGCTAGAATGTGCTGCTCAGTTAAGTGTATTTTTATCAGGCGGAGAGAGGGTACCAATAAGTAAAAATTTGTGTGCCAAAAGTAAGTTTTTTCCTTTGGAGATGTATAAAGACAAATGATACTTTTGGCATTGTATGTTGTAGGCCTTTAAGATTTGTCTGAAAAATTATTATGAAATATGGTTTGTGGATTAATTGGGTAAAATTCCTATAGTTCTTTGTAGGTGAATTCTTGAGAGTCATAATTAGCAGGAAAGAGAAAAAAAAGAAAAAACAAAGAAAAGCAAGTCAGAAAGCAGAAAACTCAGAGCTAGAAAACTCCTAAACCTGGGAAAGTAGAGAGTTTAGAATTTGGGCCAGAGGAAAAGTCACATGGCGTTTGTGTTGGTTATGGTTAGTTTTATTCTGGAAGTTAAAGTTATAACCTAGATTTGTAAATGTCTAGCCTATAAATTAAACTTCCCTTAAAAAGGGAAGTAAAGGTACTATTTTCTTTTCTTTTAAGTTTTGACAATTTATTTTGGAAGTCCACTTTTATTCCTCTTCTCTGCTCCCATAAACCTTAGTTAATTCCTGTTACATTACTTAGCACTCAGTGCTTTCACTCGGAATTCTGTCGTATTCACCTGTGTACCCCTAGCATATAGCACGTGGTCACTAGGAAAATAATTGTTGATGCATGATAATCCCTTTCCAACATTGAGATGGTGTGGTTTTGCCATTTCTCCAGGGGCCTTGACCTGGAATATGGTAATAGTGGTACTCCTATGTAGCTTCCTCTTTGTACTGTTCCTCTTTCTAGATGCTGTTTGTTCTCAGGCTCTGGTCATTCTCTTCTTTGGTGACTTTCCAGGGAACAGAGGAAAGACAAATTCATGTTTACAGTAAGAGGAGTTTGTCAGACTGAAGCTGATCATTGCTAGGATCACTTGAACCCTTCAGTTACTATAGTTGAATATAATGTTGGTAACAGATGCCAGGAGCTTATTTGGTTGTATTATTCTTCCTCATTATTGAGATTTGACCCCTTGCCTGTGACTGTGAATGGGAATGGACTTAAATATTTTTTTTTTCTTTCCTTTTATGGTACTGGGGATTGAATCCAGAGGTGCTCCACCATTGAGCCTTATTTCTAGCCTCTTTTTTCCTTCCTTTTTTGGTACTGGGATTTGAACTCAGAGGTGTTTTATCACTGACCCACATCTCAGCCCTTTTTATTTTTATTTTGAGACAGGGTCTTCCTAATTTGCTGAGGATGGCCTTAAACTTGTGACACTCCTGTCTCAGCTTCTCAAGTTGCTAGAATTACAGGCATATGCCACTGTACCTGGCTCCCCTGCCCTTTTAATTTTTTGTTTTGGGGCTGGCCTTGAACTTACTTCCTATATTAGCCTCCTGAGTAACTGGGATCACAGGTGTGCACTACTGCACATGGTGTATATTTAAGTTTTGAGCTTCAAACTTTGATGGATATGATCAATCATTTGGTATTAATCAGCATCAAATGACATGATGAGTATTTCTTTTGTTATATATGGTAGCTACTGAAATTAATTTGTTGTAAACTATAATATGGTCAGTTTAAATCAATGGTTTATCATTTTTTATAAGATAAAGTAGGCCTGGTGGTGTAGCTCAGTGGTAGAGTACTTGACTAGCATGCACGAGATCTTGGGTTCTATCCCCAATACTGCAAAAAAAAAAAAAAAAGTAAAATTTAAGTGTTAAAAAGTATATCACTGACTTGACCCTATTTCTATATACCTGTTGGGAAAGTTGGAAAGCCCATTGGATCAAACTCAACATATATGAAACCAACAGTAAATAAAGTCAGTAACAGTAGTCCCCTTTATCTGTAAGGAATGTGTTCCAAGACCTTCAGCAGTTGCCTGAAATTGTGGATAGTACTGAATCTTATATGCACTGTTTTTTCCTATGCATATTATGATAAATTTAATTTATAAGTTAGCACAGTAAGAGATAAACAATAATAACTAATAAAAAATAAGAACAATTAGAATAATATGAACAAAAATGTTCATAATTTTAGAATAAGGGTTAACTTGAACACAAGCATTGTGGTACCATTGGTAGGTGATCCGATGACTGAAATGAGTAAGGGCAGGTAACGTACAAGTGGATATCCTGGACAAAGAGATGATTCATGTCCCTCTAAGAACAGAACAAGATGGCTTGGGATTTTATCACATTACTCAGAACAACACATAATTTAAAACTTATGACTTATTTCTGGAATTTTCCATTTAATATTTTCAGACTGAGATTGATAACAGGTAACTGAAACCTCAGAAACTGAGACTAAGAGTCTGAGGATACTACAGTGTTCATTTTCTTTTTCTTTTTTTTTTTTTTTTTGCGCTACCAGCAGCTTTCACTACCTTATTTGAGGGTATGTCTGCTCTTTTGAGTTGCTCTGGTTAAAACTTGAAATGTTTATCTTTCTCTGTACCCTATATCCTATCTGTCAGGAAGACTAACTGGACCTCCTTTCAAAATATATTCCTAGATTAACCATTTCTCACTGTTTCAGTGTCTTTTTGCTACTACTCTGTTTAATCCACTGTCTTCTCTTGCCTGGGCCATTAGCACTTCCTAACTAATCTCCTAACTTCTACCCTTTTCTTTATTCTCAACATGGCAACTTTAGTCACTCTTTTCTTTTGCGGTGCTGGGGATTGAACCCAGGGCCTTGTACTTGCAAGGTGAGCACTCTACCAACTGAGCTGTATTCCCAGCCCTAGTCACTCCTTTTATATCTAAGTCAGATCATGTCATTTCTCTGTTCAAAAACTCTGGTGTGACTCCCCATTCTATTTGACCAAAAGGCCACATAAAGTCTTATATTACTTAATCTTCTATTAACGTCGTTGACCTCAGCTACTACATCCTCCTTGCTCACTCTACTACAGCTACTCTAGCTTTCTTTGCTGTTCTTTGAAAATCACACTCCTGCTTCTGCTTTATAACTTTTGCATTGGCTGTTACTTCTGTCTGGAACGATTTTCTCCTAGATATCTACATGGCTAATCTCTCATCTCTTTTACTCTGCTTCAGTGTCACTTTCTCAGTGAGATATATCCTAATCATCTTATTTAAAATGATAGCTTTGGCCGGGTGTGGTGGCGCACGCCTGTAATCCCAGCACTTGGGAGGCCGAGGCAGGAGGATCACGAGTTCAAAGCCAGCCTCAGCAACTTAGCGAGGCCCTAAGCAACTCAGTGAGACCCTGTCTCTAAATAAAATACAAAATAGGGCTGGGGATGTGGCTCAGTGGTGGAGTGCCCCTGGGTTCAATCCCTAGTACCAAAAAAAATAAAAAATAAAAAAAAATGATAGCTTTTTTGTCCCCAACACTTCTGATTCCCTTTATTTTGACTTACTTTTTTTTTCTAAATAATTTATTATATTTTAAGATCCATATAGTTTATCATTATAAACCAAACAGACAAAAGAGGAAAGCAAAGTGTTGATAAGGAGGGGAAATTGTGCATTGCTGATGGAAATGTAAAATGGTACAACTGCTGTGGAAAAGTTTTGTGGTTCTTCAAAAGGTTAAATAGAATTACCATATGATCCTGTAATTCTATAGGAAGGTATAAATCCCAAAGAATTGAAAACAGAGATTTAAATTGATAACTTTTGTTATTCACAGTAGCCAAGAGATGGAAGCAACCCAAATATCCATGAGACAAATGAATGGATAAACAAAATGGTGTATACATACGATAGAATATTATTCAGCCTTAAAAAGGAATGAAGTTGTGATACATGCTACAACATGCATGAACCTTAAAATATGCTGAGTGAAATAAGCCAGACACAAAAGGACAAAAACTGTACTGTTTCACTTACATGAAGTATTTAGGATAGGCAAATGCTTACAGAGAGACAGTAGAAGAGATGTTACCAGGGGCTAAATAGAGAGGACACAAATGTGGCACACTAAAGGAAAGTCTGTCTACAGCTCTCAGACTTTAGTGGTGGTGGAGATCCACTGTGTCATGCAGCAACCAGCCAAGTCATTCTGTTCCTTCCCTGCAGCCAGATTGTAAGCTTAGGAAATTGATTACATCAAGAAAGATAAATTATAAGAAACTCAAACATTGTTTCTGGGAAGGAGTAATGAGTGACTGGAATAGGGGATATACACTTTATTGTACTGTTTGATTTTTTTGAAAAACAATTATGTATTACCTATTTTAAAACTAAAGTATTTTATTATGGGAAAAAACAAAGAAAAATTAAAAATGTTCCTTTTATTCTGCTTAATGAACAGAACTTGCTGGGGTGTGGTGGCACATGCCTGTAATCCCAGTGACTTGGGAGACTGAGACAGGAGGATCACAAGTTCAAAGCCAGTCTCACACACTTAGCAGGACCCTCTGCAACTTAGTGAGACCCTATCTTCAAATAAAACATAAGAAGGGTTAGGTATGTAGCTCAGTGGTAAAGTGCCTCTGGATTCATTCCCCAGTATAAAACAGAAACAAAAGCAAAAACAGAATTCTGTATGTTTAACTACAAAGGTGTTCAAGTTAGGTGTTAGGTATTCAGAATTCCCCTCTTTTTTAGAACAATTGACAAATTGTTCCTTCCCAAGATTCCAGTTGTAGAGGTTTTGCTGTTTGCTGTAGTTTCCTCTTCACCTGTCATCTCTACATATAACCACTTAACAGGTTAGGAGAATCACATAAAAGAATAGATGTTCAAACACCTGAATTATGAAGTGGGTTTTACTTTGCAGTTTCTTTTGATTTTTTTTCCCTGGGCATCAAACTCAAGGATATTTTACAATTGGTCTACTTCCCCCTCCCTTTTTATTTTTTGTTTTGAGACAGGAAGATTTCGCTATGACCTCAAACTTGCCATCCTCCTGCCTCAGCCTCCTGAGTTGTTGGGATTACAGGTGTGTGCCATTGTGCCTGACTTGCTTTGAAGTTTGTAAAAGCAGGAGCTATATCTGTATGTGTGGAATTAACAGTATCAGTATCTGTGAGGGATTTGTATCCCTGTAGGTACCCAAACCTGCGGATGCTCCAGACCATTGTGTGGCATAGTATTTGCCAATTCTATATACCTCACACCTCTTAATATCTTATATTCCCTCACACATCCTCCTGTATACCTTGTCTTCTCTAGATTTTTCACAATACCAAAAATAATATAAATGCATATAATACCATATTGTTTAGGGAATAATGAGAAGAAAAAGCCTGTATATTGGTACAGGCACATTTTAAAAAAATTATTTACTTATATATTTTTTACAATCTTGGGTGTTGAACCCCAAGCCTCATGTATGCTAAGCCCTTTTAGAATTTGTTTTTTCTTTTGCCTTCTGGGGATTGAACCCTGCCGAGCTACATCACCAGCCCTTTTTATCTATTTACTTTTATTTTGAGACAGGATCTTGCTAAGTTGCCAAGGCTTTGTGGATGGATCTTTATTTTATTCATTTATTTATATGTGGTGCTGAGAATTGAATCCAGTGCCTCATACATGCTAGGCAAGTGCTCTATCACTGAGCCACAACCCTGTCCCCATAGAATATTTTTGATCAATTGTTGAAACTATAGTTGTGGAATCTGTGGATAGGGAGGGCTGACTAATCTGTGTCTGAGTGTTTATTCACAGTGAAATGAATGCTTCCGTGGCTTGTTATAGGAGACTGGAAGATGAAAGGCAAATCTGGAACTTTCATAGAATTTTAAATCCTTCTTGTGAGTGTAAGGTTTGAAATTTTAGTTTTTTATTTTGTAAAGTATGGTGTATGTTCCAGTACCTTACTGAGCATGTTAGGTTGAATGCAGCTGCTGGGTTGACAGCAGGCCACAAAGGTCTTTTTATCTTTCTCTTTCCTTTTCTTCATAGTATCTATGGTATTTCTTCTGTTTATGTCCCCTTGTCCCAGTTTTTCTGTGAATCACATAACTCTAGCTATTCCATGCCATGCTCCCTCACATTACCCCAGTACTGGATATTGAACCCAGCGTACTCTGCCACTGAGCTACATCCCCAGCCCTTGTTTTTTGTTTTTTTTTTTTTTCACTTTGAGACAGGTTCACATTAAGTTGCCCAGGCTGGCCTCAAGCTTGCGATACTCCTGCCTCAGCCTCCTAGGAGCTAAGAGTATAGGTGTGTACCCAACTAAATGACTGAACTTTTACTAATCTGGTTCCTTAGATGAAAATGAAGTTTCCATGATTCTAATTATAAAAGTTTAGTTATTCCAGGTTTTATTGTCATTTTTCTAAAGCCAATAAAAAGATTAAAAGAACTTTGCTTACATTAACTGTTCAAGTAAAAATAGAATTCATTTCAATATAAAGTGAGTTAGATTTAAATTCTAAAGGGGCTTAGTCAGTGGTTGACTAAAACAGTCTTTATATAAGATGGTCTCATGTAGAGGTCAGTTTTAAAATATGTTCCCTGACAACTTTGAACTAAAACCTAGGATCTCATTTTGAGATTAATGTAAAAAATCTGTCATTGGCTTGTTCAGATACTTTTTAGAAGTAACCTATCACCATTTAGGAGCTGACTTTTTCTGTCATAGCTTCCAATGAAAAACCGTTGCTTTAGTCATTCTCCCCTGTTTCTTTTCCTGAGAATAACAGATTGAGCTCATACCTTTGTACAAGATCTGGAGAGTATTTTAAGCTTGGCATGTTTGAACCTGGCAGACTTGATTAATATGTGGACAGACTAGCACATTAGAACATTTTTTAAGTTCCATGCCACAAGTTGTGTTCTAAATGAACATGAGCATGTATAAAATTAATACTTAAGCCTTGAGTAGCATAGACATTTAAAATGACTCTTGCCCTGGGTGACTGACTTTCGGTGAGGCTCTTGCTGGCCCTGTGCATATCTTACTCTGTTACTCTGCTTTAGGCAATGCCAGGAGCAGAACAGGGAGAGATTTACTCTTTTGGCACTCTGCTCCCCTCTGCTTTCTGCAGGGGAAAAGACTGCTGTGCCACTTTTTAAATTCCTACCATATGGAAAGTTTCTGAAAATAAACTTTGGATTTGTTATTGAACTTCTAAATTTGTAACCTCCACTATCTGTGATTAAAGCCAATATAAATACCTGTTGATATTCTGCATACAAAGTTGTGGCCCTATTTTAGAGAGAAAGGCACAATATCTAACTTATCACTTAATTTATACTCAGTTTATATCTCAGTTGTCATGGATGAAGATGAGTTTTGTTTTCAAGCCCAAACAAAAACTAGTCAGTTGATGGTTTTAGTAAATCTATTTTAACCTTTTGTGCATGAATTGATATAATTATGTAGTAGATATATTCATAAAAATACAAAAGTACAAAAATATAGAAGTTTTTTTTGTAAACTGAATTGCTTGAATGTACTAAAGGAAAAACAATTCTGTTATTTATCAACAAATACATAATGAGCACCTTTTATAGGCCAGGCACTGCTAGATCTTGGGTGTTAGAGAGTTATTTAAATGATAATTCCAGGGGCTGGGGATATAGCTCAGTTGGTAGTGTGCCTGCCTCCCAAGCCCAAGGCCCTGGTTTCAATCCCCGGCACCGCCAAGAAAAGAAAAAAGATGTTAGCAAATGTTAGTGACTTGGGTGGGATCTGATTATGACTGTGAAGAAAGGACTTTACATGTTGATATACCACTGGATGTCCCTTTGGGTTAGTTTTTTTTTTTTTTTTTTTTTGGTACTGGGGATTGAACCCAGGGGCACTTGGCCACTGAGCCACATCCCCAGCCCTATTTTTTGTATTTTATTTAGAGACAGGGTCTCACTGAGTTGCTTAGGGCCTTGCTAAGTTGCTGAGGCTGACTTTGAACTTGCGATCCTCCTGCCTCAGCCTCCCAAGTGCTGGGATTACAGGCGTGCGCCACTGGGCGCCCGGCTGGGTTAGTTTTAATAGCATAAAAAGGCTGCGACAGGGCATTCCATTTCTTGAACCATTTCTTGTCATTTAGCCTGATCTGTCCAGCTGACTTCTTATCTTCTAATGTGCATGTAGTGAGTCTGCTTTAGGGCCTGGTATGATGCTCAGCTCATTGTAGGAACTCAGTGCACAGGGAGTGGATGAATGTGGAACACTTATAGATATAAACCATTGAGATATCAGAACTGGAAGGTTGAGAGTGCCTGTATTTGTTTAAAAGGCATTTTTTTTAAGCACCAACAGAAGTCAGTTGTGATTTGGATATAAAATGAGTTAATAAGAATACCTATCTCATTGGATTATAAGGATTAAATTAGTAAATTTAAGCATTTAGACTTTGTTTTTGGTACTGGGGATTGAACCCAGGGGCTCTTTACCACTAAGCTACCTCCCCAGCCCTTTGTACATTTTATTTTGTGACAGTTCTTACCAAGTTGCAAGGTTAGCCTTGAGCTTGTGATACTCTTGCCTCAGTCTCCCAAGTTGCTTGAGTTAATTAGTGGTGTGTGCCACAATGCCTAGCTAATTTAAGCAGTTAAGAGTAGTATATAAGCATATAGTAAGAGGTCAGTTAGTATTGCCTGTTGGGTGCCTACCTGTGGTAAACTTTTTGCCAGTGATAGAGTTCAGCCATTGTTGCGGTATATAGATGATAGGTAATAAGAAACAACCATTTACCTGTGAAACCCAACAACATCCATTTGGAATTGGAGGAACTGCTTATGTTACCCAAATTCATAGAACTGCCTATATTGATGACCTTTTTATTTTTCTGTTTTTTAAAAATTTTTTAGTGATTGAAAGGTATGGTTGGCGTGGAATTGAATTTCATCTGTCTGTGAGGATTGTGAGCAAGGTAGGTCCCAGGCTTATTTACTCTTCCCTGCCTCCCTTTTTAATGTGTTTTCTTAGTATTTTCAGTTATACTAACCTGCAGTAGATCAGGGAAACATCATCTTTTGCAGACTTTGTTTATCATGGTCCAGTGGTAATCTGTCACCATGATTTATGTAATGTTGTGGACTGCATCTAATATCATGTTAGAATGTATTGAATGCTGAGAAACAGCATAACCAATTTAAGTTTCATGGTCATGGAACTAGACTGCAAATGCATCAACATATCCCATCCTCTCTGATTTAAACCTTAAGGGCAGAAGTTCTTGTATTGGAACCACTTTGTGAAACCAGTTTGTTAGTGGGTACTGACAGGCTGACTAATTTTGGTCACTTTAAAATTCAGTAGTCTGTGTGAATGGTAGATCAAATGCAACAAAGGGCTTGACACTTGCCAGGTCCTCAGTGGCAACAATAAATTTTGTCACTGATGATAGGATCTGTTCTGTGACTGCTGGAGCTTGATTTGACACAGCATGCTTGTATTCCTATCTTAATCTCTGAGACCTGAACAAAAGTATATCACATATGATTTTGGTTCATTATATATTTGTCTTCTGTCAGAAGCCCCAAAAAGAGATGTTGATGGAAGCTTCACACAATCCTACAAACCTGTTTTCTGTCTGAACATTTTCTGTCAAAGAAAGAGCTAGTACTAGTTCATGTAGTTCTAGTTTTCTGTCACTTTCTGTTACCTTAAGTATGTTGAGATCCCTTTACTCATTGATGTGGAAGACTTGATCACCCAGGGTGAACTTGACAGCTGAAACAACCTCATAGTTCCCCAGCCAGGTCGATGTCAGTCTTTGGACTATTTTTTTGTTGCAAGTACACTGAGAATAGCATAAGTTTTTGAGACTGGCTTTTTCTCAGTCACTTTTGTGACTGAGAACCTTTGATATAGTGTTATAAGGAAAAATAGTTGAGCCACTTATAGTGGAAGGGGTATGACTTTGGAATTGAAACTGCTGCCTAAGAAGGGAGGGAGAAAGGGTGTATTAAAGTTTAACTTCTGCAAATGAATCTGATCTGATAATAATTATGAAAATGATCTGGGTGGTCAATCAGGAAATTATCTTTTACTGTTCCACATTTTTAGTGGGGTGATAATAATCAGGAACTACTTCATGGAAAGTAGGGACTGGGGTCATATAACTCAGTGGTGGAGTGCTTGCCTACATATGTGAGTCACTGGGCCCAGTTCTCAGAACCGCATATAAATAAAATAAAGGTTCATTGACAACTAAAAAAATGTGTGTGTGTGTGTGTGTGTGTGTGTGTGTGTATAAAAGAAGTAGTGGAAAGAAGAAAGAAACTAATATTCACCAAATGCCAACTAAGGATTAGGCATGGTACTTTCCATATGTTTTTTATTGAAATATTTCAAGTTCATTGATAACACAAATTTTCAGGTCTAAGTGGATATTATGAAAATCAGTATTTTGAACTGTTTTGACCTTTATTATAGCCATTTAGAGGAAATGGAATTATATCTTGTTTCATGTTGTTGTGTCTGTTAGAATATTGTTTTATGGAGAAGGAAAGAAAATACTTGCATGAATTAAAGAGGTTTTTTGTTTTTGCTCTTATCTTGTGGGCTGCTACTAATTCAGCCAAAGGCAGGGAGGAGACTAGCAGGTCTGAAATTTGAGACACCTATGCTGTTTTGGGAAGTTGAGACTTTTGACCAGGGGTTTGCTGAAGTTGGCCCAGAGGTGGTCAGAATGGGTTAATATTTTCATACCTCAAAACAAATATGAATTAGGGTTGTTTATAAGTGTAGTTTTGCTCGATCTGTTTGTATCTGCAAATGGAGTAAATAAAATACTGGTGTTTTGGGAAACTTCTGCAAAAGTCCCTGAACCAATACAAATTAATCTTCTTCAAAAATACCCCCAAATTCCCCATTTGACTATTGCAACTGGCTGAGGGCATTGACTATTGTCATCATGTTTATAAAGAAATTACCACACATTCTTTTAAAAACAATTGTAAATTAAATTTTCTCCTGAAATTCTTCTCTCATTGGAGGTCCCATTTCAATGTCCTTCAGTCATAGGCACAAATTGTGGACTCAGAATAGTTAAGTTCTGTCCTAGATGAAAGGAAATTAAGTTGACGTGTTCCTTCTCCTTATTCTATAGTTAGGGTTTCCAATTTTATTTTTTTCTACTCTTTTTTTTTTTTTTTTGTATTGGGGATTG
>JAJEJO010003922.1:56352-139453 GCA_020662805.1 Glaucomys volans
CTCCTGCCTCAGCCTCCCAAGTGCTGGGATTACAGGCATGCGCCACCCACCTAGCTTGAGCTTTTAATTTTTTATTATTATAATTGTTCTGTTTTATTAATCTCTTACTGTGCCTAATTTATACATTAAATTTTATCATAGGTATGTATGTAAGGGAAAAAACTTAGTATATTTAGGATTCAACACTATTTAAGATTTCAGGCATCCACTGGGGGTCTTATAATAAATCCATATAAGGGGTAGCTACTATATCCAACGTATACAAAGTCTGCATTATCATATTGTTATTCACTTTACTTCCTTTTCATGAATGAATTTTTCTGTTTCTGTGTAGTATCAACTTGTCATAAATCTGACTTCGGGTAGGAAAACTAGTAAATTGAATAATATTGTGCATAGTTAATAATAATCGGTATTGATAAGTGCTTGTTGGGGCACTGTGCCACATGCTGTATGTACATTTGCATATTTTATTTTCACAACTGTGCGTATAAGTAAAAGTCTTTACTTGATCCGCCTGCCTCGGTCTCCCGAGTCACTGTGATTACTCCACCATTGCTTGCCTGGCAAATCTGAACTTTTTAAAGGCTGATAAATCTCATCAATTGGTTAAATTCCTTTTGCATTTCTCTATTGTAAACATGCTTGTTTCCCTTAATAATATATAATCTATAGGACAATACTGATGATTTTCTTTTGATATCTCTTGTACAGAAGTACCATTTAGTTGTCAGAATAGAAATATTTCTTCTTAGAGTAACAAACTGACTAACAGTGTTTAAACATTGAATGTTAGGTGGAAGATGATATATACAAAAGGGAGTTCAGAGTTCATTTAATTTGAACTTCTTTGTAATGTGAAATTTTTTTTTTTTTTTTTTTTGTGGTGCTGGGGATTGAACCCAGGGCCTTGTGCATGTAAGGCAGGCATTCTACCAACTGAGCTATATCCCCAGCCCTATAATGTGAATTTTAAATGCAGAGTTTAAATACATTTGCTTAAGAGCCTTGGGATATAAATCTAGTTTTCCTTGGAGCATAAAGAATTTTTGCTGATTATCTTTTCATAGTTGCTCTTTAGCAGAGTAGTAACATTTTTCAAAGTTTTCAGACAAGTTCCTTTTTAAAAAAAATAATTTCCTGCAGTGTTCTTCCCCTCTCCCCCAAGTACTGGGGATTGAACCCAGGGGCACTCTACTACTTAGCTACATCTCCAGTCCTTTTTTTTTTATTTTGAGACAGGGACTTGCTAAGTTGCTGAGTGTGGCCTCGGACTTTGAATTCCCTCTCTGAAGTAGCTGGGATTGCAGGCATGGGCCACGCACACTGGCTCCTAGTCATCTTATATGTGCCTTAGAACAAAATAGATCTTAGTGAGGTACCTGTAATTATATGAATTTGAACCTTGGCTTAGTAGTTATTTACTTCTCTAAACTTTTCTATTCTGTATAACTGGAGAAAAATAATACCTAATAAACTTGCTGCAAGAATTAAACAGGCATTTGGCACTATTTCTGGTCACAAGTAGTTAGTAAGGGGTTATTTATCTTTATTTTTTTTAATCTGATAAAACTTGCCACATAATACTTGATGACTTTTCACCTTAAATCTGTGCTCTGTATATGTGTATATACACATGGAAATGTATGTGTAGACTTTGCTTAAGGAAATGAGATATTTCTTCTGTAATTTTCTCTGTCCCATCTTTCCTTCATGAAAGTTGGGGTAAAGGTAGATTCACTTTTAACCTGGGTTGCTTGTAGAGTCCATATGTTAACCATTCCTTCCCCCTTGAATGTCTGTTTGCTGCATATTGCTTTGAAAATGACACCCAGGGACTGCCTACTGCTCAGATGATGGCAAATTTCTTTCTGATTCAGACTGTATGATTTGAATGCATACCTTGGAAATGCATTAAGGCATTGATGGCTGCCTCTGTCTCTGCCCTGAGTTCATTATGTGGCCTACAGTAGATTTAGTGAGATTTTCAGTTCATTTTTTAGTGTTTTTCGATGGGAAAGGTACCATGTCTCTAGAGGGTATTTGGAAAAGTATTGGGCATGTGTTTGGTTATTAAGTGGTGGAGATGTAACATCAGCATTCGGTGGTCAGGAACCAGGAATAAGAGTCCAAAACATAGTATTGCCCACATAAAATGCCAGGAATGTTGCTGTTCAGAAATTGAGCTAAACAGATTTCATAGATTGGTAATAATGTTTTATTTTATTGTATTTATTTTAAAAAGTTATTGCTTACACAAGGAGGATTTTTGAAAGAATCTTTCAGAGCTATAGTATATAATCTCTGAATTCTTCAACGAGTATTAGGCCATATTTTCTCGATTGAGAGAGGTAGTTTCCTGAAAATTCTGAAGGGATTTGCCATGATGAATGTTTTTTGGTGGTATTTAATTCCTAACATTAGGAGTAGTTAACATTAGGAGTTAGAATGGTTTAGTGGTTTAAGAAAATTGGCATATATTCCTTTAGTAATCTATGTATCTTCATGGTTGGTGGAAATAACATAATTTGTGCCTGGCATTCCAGTGATGCCTGAATATTGCTGGTATTGTTCTCTTTCTTTCCCTTCTTTTAAGGGCAAATAATTTGTTTGGCAGATCGATAAGATTTTTATTAGATATTTAATTAAACTTGTAGCTTGTTTCACTTGAGCCTAATGTAGGACTTTGACACAAATTTAGGTACTCTTAGGTTTTGTCTACCACTTTATCAGTATCTAGGGCAGTGTCTCTCAAACATTTTTGTTGGTAACTCAGCATTCAAGAAACATTTTATAGCTGGGGATGGTGGCCCATGCTTATAATCCCAGCAGTTTGGGTAGCTTGGTCAGGAGGATTGCGAGTTTGAGGCCAGCCTTGGCAATTTAGTGAGACTCTTACCAACTTAGTGAGACTCTGTCTCAAATTAAAAAAAGGACTGGGGATGTATTCTGTGGTAAAGTGCCCCTGGGTTCAAACCCTAGTTACCCCCCTTCCCTATATATATAAGTATGTATGTATGTCTATCTATCTATATACACTTATGATGTACTGGGTCATCATAAGTATGTAGATAACTGAAATAAAAGTTTTATGAAATAATACCTTTACCTTTATGGTGCATTCTGATTGTTTCTGTTTTATTTCGTTAAATTTAATTGCAAAATATAGACCTTGGCCTACTAAATCATGTAAACAGTATATTGTGAATGTGGCTAAAAAAATTTCTGCTTTAGAATATATGGTCATAAGCTTCTAATGCAAACTTTTCAATGTATCCCAAGCCTGTTTCTGACATCTACCCTACTCATGCTTCTGACTAAGGCACTTCATCTCCTCTTGGATGTGTCCAGCAGCTTCCTGGTTATACTCCCTGCTTCTTCATGTGCTGCCCTCACCCAGCTCTCTTCTCCTTTCAGCTGTCTGCTTGATGCTTTTAAAATGTTACTCTGGTCATAAAATCCCTGCTTCCAATAACCTTTCCTTTTAAATTTTTTTTTCTTGTGGTAAAATACACATAAGATTTAGCATTTAATAATTTTTAATTTTTAAGTTCAGTGCTATTAAATACATTGAAAATACTGTGTAGCCATCACTACCATTCATATGCATAACCCTTTTCATCTTCTAAAACTAAGCTCTGTACCTGCTAAATAGTAACTCCCATTTCCTGTGCATTGCCTGGCTTGTTTTATTGATCCACATTTTCTTTCAGATTGGCAGGAGAGCACCTCTGGTTTTTGTTGTTGTAATTTGCTTATTTATTTTTATTTTTACAAGTGGATGTGTGGAGGGTCTAGAACTAATCCCCTGAGGAGACAGAGGGATGCCTACGATTGAAATAAAAATGCTTGTTCATGTTTCCTTTTGCATAAATGTTGAGTTTACCCTAAAGGATAAATACCATGAACTGATTTACAGGGTATATTAATCTTCATCCTCACAAAAGATCCCATAGAGCTCTAATTTAACATGCGTATCCACAGTGTATTAGGGTTTTTCTTGCCCCACAACCTTGTTAACAATTAATAGTATCAGACTTTGTAATATTTGCAAAATTTAGGGAGCAAAAGAGTATCTTATTACTTCAGAATATAGTTTTTTGTTTTTTTTTTTGGGTGCTGGGGGTTGAACCCAGGGCCTTGTGCTTGCAAGGCAAGCACTCTACCAACTGAGCTATATCCCCAGCCCATGTGTGGAGCATTTTAAAAGACAAGATTATGCTGAACCAAACAGCTTAGAATCCACCATACCTAATTTCTTTCTTTATAGCTAAGCAGTATGGTACTATGGAAAGGCTGAGTTAGGAGACCCATGGCGTGGGTTCTCCTCCTGACTTTTCCACTAATTCATTTGGTGTTATTGGGCAAATTGCTTATAACCTTTCTGAGCTTTAGTTTCATCTGAAACCATTCGATACTTCAGATTTTTTTAGACCCCCAAATCTAGAAATTCTGTCATCTTTGAACAAAGTTTTAAGGAAATGGAAGAATCTGTTTCTCTCCTCTTCTTTCCTTTCTCCAATCTCCTATGATCTGAATGCTTACAAGAAAAAAAAGAAATTTAAATCTGTCACACTGGATTATTGTAGTAATCTACACACAATTCTAGAATTGTGCTTATAAAATAGTCTACACATATGAAGTGTGAAGCAGATGCCAAATATTATGTATACCTCTGTGAGGGTTCACAGTCATAAGCTCCACCTAGAAGAATCTTTTGGGCTCTGCTTTATTCCACCTTCCTTTAGTTGTGGGAAGCACAGTTAAATTCCTTGCAGCATTCTCTTTGTACTTGTTTTTGTGCTGTGAGTGTGCTTAATGTAGCCAGAGATAAAGCTGGGGAATTCATTGCTTTGAGGGTGGAAAACCTTCCCCTTTCAGCCTACTGAGGTTTTGCAGGAAAATTTAGCACCAGAAAATGTAAGGTTACCAAAGTTATGACTCCTGTGACCTGGCTCCTAGTGTCACATTGGAAACTGGTTTTATCATTACACATTATGTTTTTCATTAAACATTGTAGCCTTTTCTCTGAGATGCTAGTGAGCGGTCCTTTCACTATAATTGTCTTCAAGTTATTGGTAGGATTGGTAGACATTGTTAAAGTTCTATGAAAATAGGTAAAACAAGACTCTGGTTTTTTAATCAGAAAGGGCATTTTAGTAGAGCTCTCTGGTGGCAACTCTGGCTCTTCATGCTCTTTGGAGGTCCCCGTTCCTCCATTTGTTACAATAGGCTTAAACCTCATTTGGTAAAAGAAAGGGAACAGATGCCCTAAATCTTTTAACTGGTTCAGTCCAAGGAAGCAATGATCAGGCTCTTATTTCCATTGTAGTGCCTGAGGGCTCTGTGTTGAGCTCACCACTGTGTACATACATCCAGGTTGCCATCAGCCTTTTTTAAAACCAGAATAGTAAGGTGCATTTTCTCTGATTATATAGCATAATGAACTGAGTTCTGTTTAAATAACTGTAATCTCAAAGGAGCTAATGAAATTCATTCACTATTAGGTGGGTTTTCCTGATTTGCAAACAAGTTGTGCCTTTTCCCAGAGATTCAAATTTGACTGCTTTCCATTTTAGAGAAGGATGTGTGTGTATATGAGTGTAAGGGTTAAAATCTTTATTCTGTGGCTGAAGGAATTGACATTGGGAATTTTTTTAGACTATGAATAAGAGTAAATCGATGAATTTCTCTTGGGAAGAGGATTAAGGTAACTCATTAGTTGTTCAACACTCTGATATATGTCATAATCTGAGATTTGCATACAGTCAGATGATATAACATAGTTACCAAGTGACCCCACATTTATATCCTACTTATATATCCAAGAGAGTTGATAACATATGTTGACACAAAAACTTGTACCTGAATGTTTATAACTGAATGTTTATAACTGAATGTTTATAACATTCTTTGTAGTAGACAAAAAAGGGAAACGAATCCTAATATCCATCAACTGATTAATGGATAAAAAAAATGTGCTATAGATATATAGCTGAATATTATGTGCTAATGAAAAGGAATGATGTATTAATACATGATTCAGCATGGATAGACCTTGAAGACATTATGCTAAAGGAAAGAAGCCTGCCATAAAAGATTGCATATTATGTGATCCCATTTTTTTGTGATATGTCCAGAACAGGCAAATCCATAGAGACACAAAGTAGATTGTGGTTGCCGGTGGCTGGAATAAAGAGGAATGGAGCTGGGTGTAGTGGCTGGGGAGGCTGAGGGAGGAGGAGGATTTTGAGTTCAAAGCCAGCCTCAGCAGAAGCAAGGCAATAAGCAACTCAACTCAGTAAGACCCTGTCTCTAAATAAAATACAAGATAGGACTGGGGATGTGGCTCAGTTGTTAAATGCTCCAGGGTGCAATCCCTGGTTAAAAAAAAAAAAGGAGAATGGCTACTTTTTAGAATGAAGAAAATGTCAGGCTGGGGTTGCAGCTCAGTGGTAGAGCACTTGCCTAGCACCTGTGAGGCACTAGGTTCAATCCTCAGCACCACATAAAAATAATTAAAATATAAAGGTTATTGTGTCCATCTACAACTAAAAATATTAAAAAAAGAAAGAATGAAGAAAATGTTCTGGTATTAGATAGTGTTAATGGTTGCACAGCTCTGTGAATATACCAAAACCATTGAATCGTACTCTTTGAAAGGGTGAGTGTTATGGCATGTGAATTATATTTCAATAAAGCTGTTATTTTAAAAGTAGGCCAAAATTAGGGCTGGGGTTGTAACTCAGTGGTAAAATGCTTGCCTTGCATGTGTATAAATAAGTAAATAAAATAAAAATATCCATCTACAACTAAAAAATATTTTTATAAAAAGTAGGCCAAAATTATCTGTATGGGAAACACATACCTTTTTGCTCAGTTCTGTATAAAATTTTGACGAATGGGATGCTTTGATCAAAGATACCTGATGATAGCCAGGAATAGTAGGCATGATAGTAATACCAGCCACTTGGGAGGCTGAGGCAGGAAGACTGTAAGTTCAAGGCCAGCCTCAGGTACTTAGTGAGACCTTGTCTCAAAATAGAAAATAAAAAGGACTGGGGATGTAGCTCAATGGTAGAGTGCCTCTGGTTTCAATCCCTAGTACCAAAAAAAGAAAGGAAAAAAAAAAAAAAAAGAAAAAATATTATAACAACTTCCCCAAATATTAGTTTAAAGATTTCTTTGTTCTATTAAAGGATTGAATTTGAGATTTATTTATATTTATTTAGTGCTTTATTTATTTATTTATTTATTTATTTATTTATAGCATATTTATTTAGTGCTGGGGAATGAACTCAGGGCCTCATACTTACTAGACAACACTCTCCCACTGATCTGTAGCCGAAGCTCTGAATGTGAGACTTAAAATTCATTATCATTCTGATGAAAACAAGAAAGGATTAAATTGCATATTTTTTGTAGGTAATAATCTTGAGCTAGATGTATCAGAAGAGAAAGCATAGATGAGATGTGTAATATAACTATATTCTGAAGTAATAAGATACTCTTTTGCTCCCTAAATTTTGCAAATATTACAAAGTCTGATACTATTAATTGTTAACAAGGTTGTGGGGCAAGAAAAACCCTAATACACTGTGGATACGCATATTAAATTAGAGCTTTATGGGATCTTTTGTGAGGATGAAGATTAATATACCCTGTAAATCAGTTCATGGTATTTATCCTTTAGGGTAAACTCAACATTTATGCAAAAGGAAACATGAACAAGCATTTTTATTTCAATCGTAGGCATCCCTCTGTCTCCTCAGGGGATTAGTTCTAGACCCTCCATGGATACCAAAATCTGCAGATGCTTAAGTCCCTTATGTATATGGCAGAGTATTTGCATGTAGCCTATATCTATTAAATATTTAAATTATCCTGGATTAATTTTAATACCTAAAACAATAGAAATGCTATGTAAATAGTTGCTAATACTGTATTATTTTTAAAATTTGCATCATCATCATTATTATTTTGGTTCTGGGGATTGAACCCAGGGCTTATGCCTGTGCTGTACCACTGGGCTATGCATACTCCATCCCTTGTTTATATTATTTTTTGTTGTTGAATAATTATTTCTTTTCCCTAAATATTTGTAGCCCAGTTAGTTGAATCATCTGATGCAGAGCCTATAAATATGGAGGGATGACTGACTATATATTGGTTTTAGGAGAAATTTAGAAATAAAACTCATCAACTGTAGAGATATAATTAAGCAAACCATGGCATTTTAGTGCAGTTTATTACCATTATAGTCACAATAGATAAATCAGGTCACATGCATGTTGACATAAATTGTGGAAGCTTTATGTGGAGAAAAAAAGCAAGATACAAAAAGTTAAATATGATACCTGTTATGACCATTGAAAACAAAATAAAACAATGCTGTATTGTCTATGGAAAGCATATACATGCTGCAAAATTATTAAAAACCATGGATTTAAAGATACATTGTATCTTTTGTACAATGTATTGTAACAGGATTGAATAGGGAAACTTCGGTTTACCTGCAATGGTCTATTTCTTCAACAAAGTCTGAAACTGGCATGGCAGTATAATTGTTACATTTGAATTGTAGTATCATTTCATTTTTCTGTATTATTTATTTTGGTGGTGCTGGGCAGTGAGCATTTTTTAGTACTTTAAACTTTTTTTTTGTTTTTTTTGTTTTTTTTTTTTTTGGTGCCAGGGTTTGAACCCAGGGGCAGTTAACCACTGAGCTACATCCTCAGCCCTTTTTAAAATATATTTTATTTAGAGACAGGGTCTCAGTGAGTTGCTCAGTGCCTTGCTAAACTGTTGAGGCTGGCTCTGAATGCATAATCCTTCTGCCTCAGCCTCCTGAGCTGCTGGGATTATGGGCATACACCACTGCACCCTGGTTTGTACTTTAAATTCTTTATTAACTAAAAGTAAATTTAAAAAGAAAATGAAAAAAAAATCAGATGATTTTGGTTTTAAAAAAAAATCACTTAGCTTCACATTTTTTTCTTTCTTGGAAGTTTTTGTATTTACTGTCATAGAAATTATTCTTCCTAATAGTCATAATGTTAGTTTTTGAAAAAGTGCAATGTGTAAGTATGGTTCCTATCTTATGTTTTTATTTGTATTTTGAAATCCTCACTTACCATAGTTTATTTTTTCCTTGATTAGAAATGTTCTATCCAACACAGGAGTGTTACACAGTTACTTATTAGTATTGGCATGATTGAGTTCATATTAAAAGTACATGGGTTTTATATTTTCTAGTAGGAGCCTAGTAAGGAGCATAGTGCTCTCTTGAGATGTCCCTTTACGCACTTTGATTCTAAGGAAGGCTGCAAACTAGTATGATAATGACAGGCACTTACCACATTATTTGATGATGTAAAAAGTTTATTGTTTCAAATATTATTTTTAATAAACTGCTCATAGTAAGAAAGTGTAAATTCCCAGCTGGAAGTGTGCTTTTGAAGAACTTCATGGGGACAAGTTTTGGAGAACTGAAGAATGGAATGTGGGCTAAATTATGATAATTATTTAGTTATTCATCTTAAATCTTAGAGAAATAGTACTACAGATGTATTCCTTCACAAGACTTGAAAATTCCTTAGTATTCATCTTTTAAGTAGCAGACCTGGCTTTGAATAATCTTCCTCTAACATCATTTTCCTTTCTGAAATCCTGAGAGAAAAGATTGACACTTGATCTTAGCCAAAAGGGCAAGATGTGATAGAGGGAAGGATCTAAAGTTTATTCTGTTTAATAGTATAGAGAGTGTTCCCCTTCTGATTTCATTTCTCCACAAAATTTTATTATAATCATGATTATTATTATTACTGAGGATGGAACTCTGTGTCACTCGACCACTGAGCCATATCCCCAGCCCTATTTTGCATTTTATGTAGAGACAGGGTCTCTCTGAATTGCTTAATACCTTGCCATTGCTGAGGCTTGCAATCCTCCTGCCTCAGCCTCCCAAGCCACTGGGATTACAGGTGTGTGCCACTGTGCTCGGTCATAGAATTATTAAGTTTTTATATTTTGATTGAGTTCTCAGGTTACACTTTTGTTTAGAGCTATATTTTTTGAGCTTGGGCATGTGGGGGAATGAGTAGTACTGTTGAAAAGATCGTGAATTCTAAGTTTTATGGGGGGATGATTTGAAAAGATGAGATATTGAATGAAGGTGGTATTCTCTGACTTTGTCTGTTCTTTCTTTTTTTGCATAACTTTTTTCTATTTTTCTAGTGCTTGATATTAAACCCAGGGCTTTATTTACACTAACACTAAGCATGTGCTCTACTACTGAAATACTTTTGCTAGCCTTCTGCCTAGCTCTTTTTTTTTTTTTCGTTATAGATGGACACAGTACCTTTATTTTATTTGTTTATTTTTCTGTGGTGCTGAAGATTGAACCCAATACCTCCCATGTACACTAGGCGAGTGCTCTACCACTGAGCTATGAATCTAGCCCCTCTGCCTAGCTCTTAAAGGCATGTCAGAGACAGTCAATATTCTGGAATTGTTTAGAAATGTTTATGTGAACATGCTATGTTTGGGGCCAGAATGGTGGTTTATTTCTGTTTATTTTGCTGTGTTTTGTCATTATCAACTAAAGTGGTTAATGTCTACTGTATGTACAATGTTCTTTAAAGATGTTCTCTTCCCCACTCCAAAATAAAGCCCTTGAAATTGGAAACATTCATGTCAGGAGTCTTTGGGCTTCTCAGTAAGAGTCTTCTTTTCAGTTTCATTAACCATCCTTCCTTTTCCTCCCTCCCTCTCTCCCTTCCTCCCTCCCAGCCCTTTTTAATTTTTGATTTTGAGATAGAGTCTTGCTAAGTTGCCTAGACTAGCCTTGAACTTGTTAATCTTCTGCCTCAGCCTCTAAAGTAGCTGGGATAGCAGATATGTGGCACTATGCCCCACTTATTGTACATCTTAATGGTTATGGAAAAAAGCTACTTTAGTTGTACATTCTATTGGAGATTTTTCCCAGTAGACCCTTTTGTGTTTCTAAGGCTATAGGCACCATATTAAAGGTAGGGATCTGGGGTGTGCAAAGAAAATTGGCATGATTTTCCCAAACTCCATTTTGGGAGCATTTTGAAATTTAAGTCAAATTCTTTACTTGGAAGCATAGTTTCTCTTCTTAAAGAGTTTATCTGAATGATTCTTGATTTATACCATGAATTAGAATCTCTTGCATTATCTTTTTAAAAGATGGACAAAGTAAGTTTATGGTATAAATGGGAAAAAATTTAAAAGATGAGGATTATCAGCATTCCCTCAAAAGTTATTGAGAACAGTTCAATCAAGGAACACCTGGTTTTTAAAAAATCGCATCTATGAATTGTCAAGATACTGTGTAAGAATACTACAGAAGAATATCACTCAAGTGGCTTGGGAGGCTGAGGCAGGAGGATGGAGAGTTGAAAGTCAGCCTCAGCAACTTAGCGAGGCCTTAACTGAGACCCTGTCTCTAAATAAAATATTTTAAAAGGCTGGGGATGTGGCTCAGTGCCTAAGTGCCCCTGGGTTCAATTCCCAGTACCCACCCCCCCAAAAAAATCACTTGAGTATAATATATTTAAACTAGAAAAAAATTGGCTTAAAAATAAGATTTGTTGAGCTCTTACTGCAATAGCATTATTGTAAGTGCGTCTCATGTTATTTTGTTCAGGCTTCACCGTTAACTCTTTGAGAGTTATCATGCCCATAAAGGTACATGTAGCCTAGTGTCATACAGTGTAGTAAGCTGTAGCATTGGCCTATAAAATCAGGCATATCACTAAAAATACTCACCATCATATTGACTGAAAAAAGTCAACGTAGATTGTTTATATTACCTGAATTTCAGATAGTTGAGTTGCATAGATATGTAGGCTGTAAAAGTTTTTTGAATTGAGGTATAAGACATTATCTGTCATTTAGCATGCTATTGCACTTTTTACTACTGCTCAAATAGAAAGCAGATAATTTTTAAGAAAACTGGAGTTTAAAAGAAAATTAGACTAGTTTTAATGATTTTTTTTTTTTCAACTTAAAATGTACCTTGTGGTTGCTGGAGTATAAATCATGGAGGAGTGCTTGCCTAGCATGCCTGAGGCCCTTGGTTTGATCCTTAGCACCACAAATGAACAAAGAAAAAATTACCCTGTGAGTATAATATTTTTCTGAAAAATACCTGAACATATTTCAAAATTCTGTATCTAAAATTTCATTTTAGAACTTTGACTTACATAAATCCATATGAGGTAGTTAGTTAAATTCTACCTATGTATATTGAGTAATTGAGCATCTACTATATTCCAGGCACTGAACTGGCAGGTTGGGAACAGATTGGGAAAAGGAGTTAACATTTACTGAAAATCTGTTAAATTTTAGATAATCTTAGATTACTTTAAATCTTCACTCTGTTTAATCCATATTGTAACCATGTTTAGGTAAATATTGTGTCATAGCATAGAAAACTGAGGCATAGAGGAGTCAAGTTCTTGTAACCTAAATGGCAGCTTTGACAAAAAGCCCATGCTCCTTTTTCTGACACACCGTGATTATCACATTTGTAAATATAAGCTGTGTTCCCTGTCTCTGGGAGCTTATAGTCTAGTCCAAGGGTTCACAGAGTAGGCTGTAGAGAGACGGGGTAGGTGTGGGGGGTCTCTAATTTCTCTTTCAGGGGGTCATAAGTTCAAACTATTTTCATTTTTATTTTGGTACTGGGGTTTGAATCCAGGGGTGCTTTAACCACCAAGCTACAATCCCCAACCTTTTTTTTTTTTAATTGACTGCCAACCATTTTTAAAGTTTGTTTTAATTAGTTATACATGACTGCAGAATGCGTTTTGACACTCTCCAACCTTTCTTTTTATGAACTGCCAACCATTTTTTAAATTTGTTGTAATTATACATGACAACAGAATGCATTTTGACACATTGTACACAAATGGATCACAACTTCTCATTCCCTTTGCTGTGCATGATGCAGTTACACCAGTCGTGCAATCATACATGCATGTAGGGTAATAATGTCCTCATTCCACCATACTTCCCACCTCCCTCCCCTTTTAAAAAATTTTGAGACAGGGTCTTTCTAAGTTGTTGAGACTGGCCTTGAATTGCCTCAGTCTTCCAAGTAACTGGGATTATAGGCAGTAGGCATGCACCACCTTGTCTGGCACAAGTTCAAACTATTTTTATAGGAGGGTGGTACACACCTCCCAGAATCCAAGATTCCTGGGAGACTGATGCAGGAGAATCACAAATTTATGTCAGCCTGGGAAACATAGCCAGAACCCATCTCAAAAAACAACAAAACCCAAGTTTTTTTAAAAAATATATTTTTTAGATGTTGATAGACCTTTATTTTATTCATTTATTTATACATGGTGCTGAGAATTGAACCTAGTGCTTCACACATGCTAGGCAAGCACTCTACCACTGAGCCATAACTGCAGCACCCCCAATTAATTAATTAATTAATTAATTAATTTTTTACCAGGGATTGAACCCAGGGGCACTCCACCTCTGAGCCACATCCCAGCCCTATTTTGTATTTTATTTAGAGACAGGGTCTCACTGAGTTGCTTAGGGCCTCACTAAGTTGCTGAGCCTGGCTTTGAACTCGCTATCCTCCTGCTTCAGCCTCCCAAGTGCTGGGATTACAGGCGTGCGCCACTGCGCCTGGCCTAGCACCCCCAATTTTTTAAAATATATATTTTTTAGTTGTAGAGTGGACACAATACCTTTATTGTATTTTTATGTGGTGCTGAGGATCGAACTCAGTGCCTCACGTGTTCTAGGTGAGCGCTCTACCACTGAGCCACAACCCCAGTCCCCCAAATTTTTTATAATGGTACTAAGATGCCATTTCACTGATGATGCAAAAGCCATGATGGGTAAGACTGCTTGTACTTTAGTACAAATTGAGGATAAGAATAAGGGAATGACACCAAACTATATTCATAGTCATTATATATTTTGCCTCCATGCACTCATAGGGAAAGAAAGAAAAGTAGTTTCACTTACAAATATCCTTGATACATATGTCAGATTTTTGTGGCTGTGACCAAAATACCTGATAAGAACAACTTACAGAAGAAAAGTTTATTTTGGGTTATAGGTTCAGAGGTCTTAGTACATGATCAGCTGACCCCATTGCTCTGGGCCTGAGGTGAGGTGAGGTGAGGTGAGGTGAGGTACAACATCATGATGGAAGGGCGTGGAGGAAGGTAGCTGCTCAGCTCATAGCAGCCAGGAATCAGAGAGAGATGAAGGGGCCAGAGACCACTATAGCCCATGGCCCTGCCCCTAGTGACCTACTTCCTTACCTCACCTGCCTATAGTTAACATCCAGTAGTCCATTCAGCTAACAATGGATTAATCCATCAAGTGGATTAATTTACTGATGAGGTTAGAGCCTTATTCAGTGCCTCAAATCCCCCCTACTGAACCTTGCTGCTTTGTGGATGATGCTTTCAAAACATAAGCTTTCTGGGGGATGTTCCAGGTTCAAACCATAACAAAACAGCAGTAAAAATGTTTATTTTATTAAATCTGGACTTCTAGTTCACATTGTTCTTTATCAAGACATAAGTCATATATCATAAAATTTACCTTTTCAAAGTACACAGTTTACTAGTTTTTAGTATACTCTCAGGGTTGTCCAGCTATCATCACTGTCCAATCCCTGAATATTTTCATTGCAAAGAGAATCTTGCCTTCTTCTAGCCCAAATAGCCACTAACCTACTTTATGTCCATGACTTTGCTTATTTTGGATAAATTATATAAATGTACTAATGCAGTACGTGGTCTTTTGTGTCTGACTTTTTCAGTTAGTGTAATGTTTTCAAGGTTCTTCCATGTTGTAGCAAGTATAACTACTGAATTCCTTTAAAAAAAACTTTGAGAGTAAAATCCACAAATCATACAATTCACTCACTCAAATGTACAATTTAATGGTTTATTTTTTTATTTTTTATTTTTTTTTGGTACTGGGGATTGAACCCAGGGGCACTCCACCACTGAGCCACATCCCCAGCCCTATTTTGTATTTTATTTAGAGACAGGGTCTCACTGAGTTGCTTAGGGCCTCGCTAAGTTGCTGAGGCTGGCTTTGAACTCGTGATCCTCCTGACTCAGCCTCCCAAGTACTGGGATTACAGGCATGTGCCACCGTGCCCAGCCAATTTAATGGTTTTTAAATATATTCACAGGTATGTACAACCATTACCACAGTTGATTTTAGAACATTTTAATCATTTCAAAGGGAGACTATACCATTTAACATTTGCCCCAACCTCCCATTCACACCCCCTTACCCTACACAAAAGGCCACTAATCTACTTTCAGTTTCTATAGATTTCCTCATTCTGAACTTTAATGTGAAAGGAATTATATAATATGTGGGCTCTGATTTGTCCATATCCTCACCAACACTTGTTATAGTCTGTCTTTTTGGTTTTAGCAGTTGTACTGGTCATGAAGTGGTATCTCATTATGGCTTTGTTTAATATTCCCTAGTGACTAATGATGTTGAGCATCTTTTGATGTGTTTATTGTCCCTTTGTATATTTTCTTTAAAGAAGTCTATATTCAAATTCATACCCATTTTAAAATTAGATTATTTGTCTTCTTATTGTTAAATTGTAAGTTATTTATATATTCAGGATTATAATCCCTTATCAGATAATATGATTTGTAAATCATATATATATATATATTCTCCTGTTTTAGTCAGCTATTTTGCTGCTGTGCTGAAGTGACCCAACCAGCACAACTGTAAAGGAGGAAAGGTTTATTTAAGGGCTCATGGTTTGAGAGTTCTTAGTCCATAGAAAGCAGGCCCCAATTCTCAGGGCTCAAGGTGAGACATCATGGTGGGAGAGGGTGGTGGAGGGAAGCAGTTTACATCCTGGTGATCAGGAGCAGGGGGAATTGAGGAGAGAGGGGGGAGAGGGAGGTACACCCCAAAGCCACTCCCAATTCCCACCTCCTCCAGCCATACCCTACCACTTCAGTTACCACTCAATTAATCCCTATCAGGGGATAAAATCACTGATTGGGTTAAGATGCTTACAACCCAATCATTTCTCCTCTGAACCTTTTTGCATTGTCTCACATGTGAGCTTTTGGGGTACACCTCATATCCAAACTATAGCATTCTGCCGCTGGCCCTCAAAAGCTCACACTCATCTGACAATGGAAAATACATTTAGTCCATTTCCAAGAGTTCCTATAGTCTCAACAATTCCTATAGTCTCAACAGTTCCAAGATTGCTCAAAATTCAAGTCCTAAGTCTTTGAGACTCAAGGCAATCTCGCATTTTGAGCTGCTATAAAATTAGAAGCAATTTACAAATATCCAGCATATAAAGGTACTGAATAAATATTTCCATTTGCAAAAGGGACATAGAAAGAAGGGATGGAACCAAAGCAAGACTGAAATCCACCTGGACAAACAGGTCCTGTAGCTCCATGTCCAGCATTTGGGGCACATGGCATCATGATGTTCTTTCCAAAGGACTTGTGTAACTCTGCCCCTGTGGCCTCATTGGTTGTAACCCAAGTGGCCTTTCTTGTTGGCTTGTCTGTGCTCAATTCCTGCAGCTTTCCTAGAATAATGACCCACGTTACTGGCATTTCTTAATCTTGGGGGTTTTCACTGCACCTTTGGCTTCCTCCTCACATCTCCACATGGACTTCTCTGCGGGTGCCCACAGGGACTCCAACCCTGCTGCACTTTTTCTAGGCCTTGTGGTGCAAGAAGGGTACCCCACTGATCTCTTCTCAAGAGAATTTTCACCTTTATTTCCTGAAGCCTCAGTTGGGTGTGGTCTTGCCAGCTCCTGAGATATGCCCTCAAGTCATCTTACTGTCTCTAGGCAAAGTCTTTAGCATTTCTGTAGTGGTGGTAATGTCTTTTAAAATTGCAACTTCCAAGTTCACTTTTCCCAAATCTTTCTCCTCTACTTTATGTTCCTGATTATCACAGTAAACTTGGCTAAAAACCACCAGCAATAATCCATGCCACTGCCTGAATGCTATGCTGCCTAGACATTTCTTCCACCAGATTAAGAACTTCATTGCTTCTAAAGTCAGCCTCACAGAAAGTCTCAGGACATGGGCAAAATTCAGACAACTTCTCAGCCAGAACATAACATGAATGGCCTCTAATGGATATGGAGAATGAGAAATCCCCAAGACAATGAGGCCTGAGAAAAAGGGAGTGAAAATGAAGGTCATGCATTGACAGCTTTCATCTCCCAAGACAAATATTTTCCAGATGCTGGCTGCTGGCAGAGAGAAGGTGTTTTATCATCCTCAAAAGAGACAGTCTCAGCCACGCTCTGTGGCGCACGCCTGTAATCCCAGCAGCTCGGGAGGCTGAGGCAGGAGAATCGCAAGTTCAAAACCAGCCTCAGCAAGGGCAAGGCACTAAGCAACTCAGTGAGACCCTGTCTCTAATAAAATACAAAATAGGGCTGGGGATGTGGCTCAGTGGCCAAGTGCCCCTGAGTTCAATACCTGGTTCCAAAAATAGAAGAGACAGTCTCTAGGAGGCGGTCATCTCCTCCAAAGTAAATTCTCTTCAGACACTGCCCACAGATGTTGACCAAAAAAGCTCAAATTCCCAAGTGCCTAAGGAAACTGATAAGTTCACTAGAATACCCCTAAAAATAACCTATATAAACCCAGTCCCTGTCTTTGTTCAGTGGCTCATTTTCCACCAGATAAGTGGGTTCACAGGTGCCATTTTATCCCCCTGAATAAACAGCTGAGATGACTTGTGAGGTTTGTGTCCTGCCTGGTCTCTTTGTGCTAACAGCCTCTACTCCAAATCCCAATAGAGTCCTCCTTTTCTGAGCTCTCTTGAGCCAGGTCTTCACTGATCATGGTCTATCGCCATTCTGGTCTTCTGAGCACCAGAATTGGCCTTTAATCTCTGCTTACAACAATCTAAAGCATTTCCAGATTGCACTATCCATCTCAAAATTTCTCCCACTAATTCCAGAAAGCTTCGAAACCACGTGGCCAGGTTAGTCACGGCAGTGACCCTACTTCTTGGGACCAATTTCTGTTTTAGTCAGCTTTTTTGCTGCTGTGACTAAAAGGATCTGACCAGCACAATTATAGAGGAGGAAAAGTTTATTTGAGGGCTCATGGTTTCAGATGTCTTAGTCCGTAGAAGGCCAGTTCCATTCCTTGGGGCTTGAGGTAAGACAGAACATCATGGTGGGAGAGAGTGGCAGAGGGAAGCAGCTTGTATTATCAGGAAGCAGAGAGAGAAAGAGTCTCCACTCTTCAGATATAATATATACCTCAAAGCCATACCCAATTCCAGTCTCCTCCAGCCACACCTTACCACTTCAGTTACCACCCAGTTAATCCCCTTAGGGATTGGGATTAATCCACTGGTTAATCAGGTTAAGACTCTCACAGCCCAAGCATTTCTCCTCTGAACCTTCTTGCATTGTCTCACACGTGAGCTTTTGGGGGATAACTCATATCCAAACCATAACATCTCCCATTCTATGTTTTTGTTTTCCCCCACTTCTTTTTTTTAATATATATTTATTTTTATGTGGTGCTGAGGATTGAACCCAGTGCCTCGCATGTGTGAGGCAAGTGCTCTACCACTGAGCTACAGCCCCAGCCCTTCCCCCACTTCTTGATAGTATCCTTTGATGCACAAAACTTAAATTTTGATGGAAGTATAATTGATCTATTTTTTGGGGGTATTTATGCTCTGTTATATCTAGGAAACTTGCTAATGAAGGTATTGAAGACCCTCCATGTTTTCTGATAAGAATTTTACAGTGTCAACTCTTACATTTAGATCTTCGATCCATTTTGTGTTAATGTTTGTATATGGTGTGAGGCAGGAGGTCTAACTTCATTCCTTTCATAAGGATATCATTGTTCTAGCACCTCTTCTTGAAAAGTAGATAGATGTCCAGTTGTTCTTGTACGTTTTGTGAAAAATAGTCTTTGGTTGATGAGACTGTTCTTTCCTCATTGAATTGTCTTGGCATAAATTGATCATCAGTATGATTATTAAATTTGGGTTGGGTTAATTTTTTAGTTTGGTCTTTGAGGTTTGTTATGAGTCCAGCTGCCCCTCTCTGGTTCTCACTGGAAGCCCTATGATCTAATTTGTTGCTTTTAACTAAGAGGAACTGTTTTTCAAGATGCTTTTAGGCTGGAACTTCCCCACAGTTTTGTTTAAAAAAAAAATCAGTTCCTTTGGGAAGATCTTTGGAGCTTTTTTGTCTTATGGACAACCTCTGCCCCTGGACATGTTTCTGAGTCATTACGGTGGACATTGGCCAGAGGGGTAGCTTTTTGTCTTTTTGGTTTGCCTCTTACAGTGTGGAACTTTTGCCTGATGAGAGAACTAGGGAGAGTGTGACTGGGGCTTCAGTGTTCTTGGACTCTTGGTCCTTCGATAGAGCCTCTGCCCTAAGGTGGGGACTGGTTGAAGAAAGGGAGCCCCTGATCTCCTGGTCCTAGTCACCAGGAATTGAGCCTCTTCAACTTGAAGTTGTAGATGACAAATGTGGTGACTGGCTCCTTCTGGTGTTTGCTCTGGAGCTGAGAAGAGGAGGAATGCCCTCTTCTGGCCACACTCACCTGCCTGGCGGGGTATCTTCCTGTAGGCCAAGGGTGAGTAGGCTGCCAGGAGTAAATCACAGCTCAAATGCTGCAGACTCCTGCTGTTACTGAGTTTTAATAGATTCTCTTAAGTGCTTGACTATTTGTAAAGTTTTTCTTTTTTTTTCCCCAGCACTGTTCCCCAGCACTGCTTATTTTCCTGGGGAGTGTGTCTGTGGAGTCCTCTTGCTGACATCTGGGAAGTGGAACTCTGTGATTAACCCCACACACTCATTGGGGTTAATGCCAGTTTAGTTTCAGTAGTATACATCTCTGCTTCTGTGTGGATCTTTCCCTGCTGCCTTGTGCTGCTATTGTCACAATTTCATTTTTATTCATTGTGTGCTTATCAGTACAGATTTATGATTCTTGCTTTTTGCATTTGTCTGTTAAGACAGTAGAAAAAAAAAAGAAACAAAAATGCAGTTGTGTTGTCCTTTGTATTTACCTGTGTAGTTATTAGTGATCAATATCAGTGATCTTTACTTTTTGTGTGTGTGTTTGCGTTCCTCTGTAGATTGTTTTCATTTCATCCTGAAGGACTCCTAGTATTTCTTAGAGGTCAGGTCTGCTAGCAAAGAACTCTCTCAATTTTGTTTTTCTGGGAATGTCTTAATTTTTCCTTCAGTGTTGAAAGGTAGTTTTGATAGGATCCTTGGTTTCCCTTTCACCACCCCCTTTAGGACTTCGGGTATATCATTCCATTGTTTTCTTGCTTCCTGGTTCTGATCCCTTGTGCCTTATGAGTTGCTTTTTTTTTTGGTACTGAGAATTGAAAGTGGGGACACTCGACCACTGAGCCACATCCCTACCCCTATTTTGTATTTTATTTAGAGACAGGGTCTCACTGAGTTGTTCAGGGCCTTGCTAAGTTGCTGAGGCTGGGTTTGAACTCTCAATCCTCCTGTCTCAGCTTCCTGAGCACTGGAATTACAGGTGTGCGCCACTGCACCTGGCAATGAGTTGCTTTTTTATCTTGTTTTCAAGATTTTCTCTTTCTGTAGTTTGATTATGATGTGTGGGTGTGAATCTCTTTTAGTTTACCCTACTCAGAGTTCATTGAGCGTCTTGAAAGTACAGATTAATGTTTTTCATAAAGATGGGAATATTTCAGCCATTATTTCTTCAAGTATTCCTTCTCTCCTGCCCTGGGATTTCATTGCTCATATTGGTATGCCTGGTAGTGTCCTATGGATCTCTGAGGAACATCATCATTTTTCTTTATTCTTTTTACTTTTCTTCAGATTGATGATTTCAGTTGCTCTGTTTTCAAGTTCACTGATTTTTTTTTTTTTCAGCCTGCCTAAATCTGCTTGAACCCCTGTAGGGAAGTTTAATTTCAGTTACTGAAATTTTCAACTTCAGATTTTGTTTGGTTCTTTTCTGTAATTTCTGAATTTTTATTAATACTCTTTATTTGGTGAGACATCATTCTCATTCTTTCTTTTTTTTTTTTTTTTACATGATTACTTTTAGCTCTTTGAAGATATTTGAAACTGCTGATTTAAAATCTTTGCCTAGTAAATCCAAAGTTTGGGTTTCCTTAGGGATGGTTGTGGTTGTCACTGTTATCAGCGTGCACTTTCCACCTTCTAAACTGCACTGGCTGCCCAAGCTCCAATTATGCAGCCAGTATGCTAGCCAGCAGGAAGAAAGGCTGAAGAAAGACGCTTACCCCCTTAACTATACTTCCTAGAAATCTCACATGCCTTGGTCTTAGAGCCCATTGGTCAGAGTGTTATATAATTGTACCTAATTTCAAGAAAGACTGGAAATCGTAGTAATTGAGGAAGCTAGGTTACCCTTTCCCTGAATCTTTTATTACTAAGGAAGACAGAGAAGGGATTTGTGGTATAATTATAGTTCTACTTTTTTTTACTATATTCTATCCCTTCAGTTGTTTTAACATCCCTGCCTACTCTTCTTAACACACACACATTCATCTCTAAGGTGAACTAGCCCAGTGTTTTGTTTGATTCCTGCATGCAGCTGAAAGTTCAGGATGTCTGGATAATGTGCAGTCTTCTCCGTCAGGTGTGTGTTTCAGCATCTGTAAACTAGAAGACAAGGTAACTGCTCCCCAAACTGTTAGTGTACGTAAGTGTAATTGAAATAGGATAGTAATGAGAAAAGGCTATCATCATTCAGGAAAGGACAGAATTAGTAACAGAAAAGTTGCTGGCCTGAAGCAATTACTAAATGCCACTGCGTAGGATATTTGAAGACTTTCTGTCCATAGACTAATAAATTCTTGTATTCAACATTGTTTTTAGACCTGAGGACTTGGGTCTTTTACATACTTACCTCTGTGCCTTGCTCGTCTCCTGCCCCACCTTAACTTAATGACAGTTAATGTGAGCCCACCTGAAACTGGGCTTCTGTGAGAAGGCAATTCTAACCCTCCCTGCCTTTGGGGAGGACATTGGATATATGTGTGTATATATGTGTGTATGTATTTATTTGGTACGGGGGCTGGAACCCAGGAGTCCTGAACCATAGAGCCACATTCCCAGCCCATTTTGATTTTATTTTGAGACAGGGCCTCACTAGTTCCTTAGGGCCTTGCTAATTACTGAGACCGTCCTCAATTTTTTGGTCCTCTTGCCTCAGTCTTGCGAGTTGTTGGAATTATAGGAGTGTGCCACCATGCCCAGCTTGAGGTAAGAGGCTTGTAGTCAACTTAGGTTGCAGGCCACAGGAACCTTCTTTTTAACCTTCTTTAACAAAACTGCATTCCTTATTTTTCTGTTTATTCACTGGCTAGCACTTGTCTAAGTTATACCTCTCTGGTATGATTTTGTTGAAAGTTGCAAGACTCCGTCATGCCAGTATGCTGAATCTTTTCTTGTTATTTCCCTTAAACCGTAGCATTCCAAGATAATCTCACAGTGGTTTAACCAGTGTTTTGCCATTGTGTAACAATGGTGGCTACTTTCAGCTTCAGAGTCTGAGTGTTCAGTACTCATAATAGGTTTACTGTTAGGCTAGTATCACATGTTTTGTTCTTTCTCATGAAGCTTCCTACTACCAAATTCTATTAGGATATTTCCTAACAATTTATGCCTCTAAAAAGTAAAATAATAATGACTTTAAACATAAGTTCAGCCAGGCGTAATCCTAGCAGCTCAGGAGGCTGAGACAGGAAGATCATGAGTTCAAAGCCAGCCTCAGCAAAAGTGAGCTGCTGAGCAACTCAATGAGACCCTTTCTCTAAATAAAATATGAAGTAGGGCTTGGGGATGTGGCTCAGTGGTAGAGTGCCCCTGGGTTCAATCCCCAGCACCCTCAACCCCCCCAAAAAAGAAAACAACATAAATTCAGTTTTCTCATATATAAAATATATGAGAAATTGATAAGCTGGAGTGGTGTGGTACTCCACAGTGTCAAGGAATCAGTTTTTTTCTCTTTTTGTTGCCTTGCTAGTTTCAACAAAAAACTAGTTTTTTGACTTTTTGCTAGTTTTATGACTTTTTCCTCATAATCTAAGATTGCTGCTTTTACTCCAACTGCTTCATCTACAAAACAATAATGTACCTGGTTTCTTTTTTTAAAAATTCTTTTTTGTAGTCATAGATGGACGGAATGCCTTTATTTCATTTGTTTTATTTTTATGTGGTACTAAGGATCAAACCCAGTACCTCACACGGGCTAGGCAAGTGCTTTGCCACTGAGCTACAGCCTCAGCTCTCTGTACCTGGTTTCTTTAAGGACATTTCCTGGAAATCACACCTAATATTTTTATTCCTGTTCCTTGGATTTAACTCATTTGCATGACCGCACCTAACTGAAAGAAAGACTGGGAAGTACAGTTTTCATTCTGACATGCACTTAGCTTAAACTTAGATGCTCTATTGCTAAGAAGGGGATAGTAGACATTGTGCAACAGCCTCCAGTGCCTGATGCAAGAACAGGGTGGCGATCTTTTACTTCTTCTTGCTGCTGCTGCCTTTTTTTTTTTTTGGGTGGTGGTGGTGGTGCTGGAGTTTGAACCCAGGGCTAGGCATGTGCTCTATTGCTGAGCCATGCATACCTTCAGCCCCATTTTCTGCTGCTTATCAGTAGTTTCTGCTATGCAGTTTTATTTTATTTTTTTCAGTACTGGGTGTCGAACCCAGGGCCTCACACATGCTAGGCAAACGCTGTACCATTGGGCTGTTTTTTGTGTGTGTGCCATCTAAGACATCTTGAATTACTAAATTCAGAAGGTTCTTTTCTTTTAGATATGGATCTTCAGTGCATTTCCTTTTCCTTAATCAATTTGGAACCTTTCCATTTTAAGATATATGTATATCATCAACAAAGTATTTGAAGAATTTCATGCTGCTGGCATGCATTTTTTTGTTTTTGTTTGTTTCTTTTTTGGTTATCTATGCCATGCTCTTGCCTATGCAGATCTCTTCAAAATATATAGCCCTGATTGTGGACTGGTGTGCTGGGTCACTTAATGAATTTTTACAATAATTATTCTATGTAGTTGTACTGTGGAAAATTTTGCAGTACTGTGGAGAGCACTTTCTTCTTTTTTTTTTTTTTTTAAGTGGTACTAGGGATGGAACCCAGGGCCTTGTGCTTGCTAAATAAGTGCCCTACCACTGAGCCACACCCCCAGCCCTAGAGAATACTTTTGTTGTTTTGAAGACACACATTGGTTAATGGTGGGTACACTTCTCAGAAATGTGTGGTTAGGCGATTTCATTGTCATCCATATCATGCAGTGCACTTATACAAACTAAGATGGCTTTGACTAGGCATTATGATCTTTTTAAAAAACATTTTTTAGTTATAGGTGGACACAATACCTTTATTTTATTTATTCATTTTTATGTGGTAGTAAGGATTGAACCAAGTGCCTCACATATGCTAGGTGAGCACTCTACCACTGAGCTACAACCCCAGCCCCAGGCATTATGATCTTGTGGGACTACTATCACATATAATCTGTTGTTGACCAAAGTGGTGTTATGTGGGGCATGATTGTATTTTTCTTTTTTTTGGTTTGGAAATGAACATCTTCACCTCTACTGTGTTTTTCCTCTTTGTTTCAATTGTGCAGAGTTTAAAATTATATAAGAATATCTGTTACATTTTACTCTATCAGAAATTTTCAGTACCTTTTTCAGAATATTAATTGGGTAAGAGTAATACTATTTGAAGCAAAGAGCTGTCAGAGGGAGGAATAATGAGCCATGACTTCGGAGCTATTTTTATTTAAATTGTCAAGGTGCATTATGTTTTCAAAGGTTCTGTGTTGATGAAGACTTTTGTAACTGTGAGAAAATGAAAAGGCATCTTAAACTGCAAATTCTATACTTTATTTCAAGAAGGCATCTTGAACAGTCATTGCTCTTTTATGTAACTGATCTTACCAGAGTAGATTAGTGTGGTTTTTGCAATTAAAGTATAATCAGAAGAATAATTCATAAATGTTGGTCACTGCCTTAGTGTCTTAGGTCTAATGCTGCAGTGCTGTCATCAGTATGTCATTTGTACCGAGACTTGCTCAGTGTGGCACCAGTAGGTGCTCAGGAGCTGCAGGGTCAACCTCTTCTGGGGACCCATAGACACTCTGCAGCCTTAAATAGACACTGCTGTCTGCACTTATGTTGTATTTGGATGCTTCTCCAAAACTGTGACAGTTTTTTTGTTTCCTTTTTTATGGCAAGATAGTTTATTCCCAGGGTTTACAAATATTTGATCAAGAATTTAGGAAAATCATCATGGTTTCTTTTGTGAAATAGGAGCATGTTCTTGTCACACTGGCAGAAAACTCCTTGGGAAACCTAAAGATATGAGGCTGCCAGCATTGGGAAGTAGGGCTTCTCTTCAAACACTCCATTGTAGTGTAGAAACAAAGCCCAGCACTGTGATCATCTTCCTTTCCTCCAACTCTGCCTGTCTTCATTCTGGGTGAGGTTTGTCTCAACAAGTTTTTCATTCCAAAGTTAATGTTAAAAAATATTTTTTTTTCATACTATTCATACTTGAACAGGCATCACTATGGAGTTATTCTATATCACAAATTTTCTGTGACTGGCCACATTTCAAGTTGTCCTGGCTTATTAGTGTGTAGGGATATGGTTTAAGAGTAGAAGTGACTGAAGAGTTCTTAACCTGAAAATTATTTCATAATGGATTATGTAATTTTGGAGGGGAATACACAAAATATGTTCAAATTGTATTTGAATATATTTAGGTTTTTTATACATGTCATATAAACTTGTAAATATTTACATTAAAAAACAGAATTCCACATTTAAAAATTGGAGCACATTTGAACACCATAGAAGATAGATTGGGAATGATGAGGATAGCCTATCTTTTTTTTTTTGTACTGAGATTGAATAGAGATTGAATACAGGGGTACTCAACTACTGAGCTACATCCCCAGCCCTTTTTCTATTTTATTTTGAGACAGGATCTCACTCAGTTGCTTAGGACCTTGCTAAGTTGCTGAGGCTGGTTTTGAACCTGTGATCCTTCTACCTCAACCTCCTGAGCCACTGGGATTATAAGTGTGTGCCCCTGTGCCCTATCTTTAGTGTTTGTATGCATGAATAAAGCTCACAGAATGTAATGAAGTCATCTTTTCAAAATTAGTGCTTTAAATTTCAAGCAGTCTTTTTGGGGGGCAAAGGGATGGTTTAAGGCAAATTGTAAAGCTTTTGTTAAATGTTTGCAGCAAAATTCTATATTGTAGTTCATTTTTCTGTATTTACTAGATTATCTCCACATAAGACTCTTTTTAAGGTAACAGGACACAGTAATAGTTTTTATTTAGAGTGACTTAACTCAAGGTTATAACATCCAACTTAGTGATGTGATGTATTGAGATACAGATCACACATCATAATGTTTTATCTAAAATAACATTGCATTATTATATGAGGCCAGGCAGAGTAGTAAATTAGAGCAAATTCAAAGTCAGATACAGGCTAAAGTGAACAGCTTGTAGAGGTACAATCTGCACTCTACATACCTGCCAAAGTGATTTTTTAAAAAGAGAAATCAGATCACAGAACTCTTAAAGCCTTCCAGTGGCATCTACTTGTTCGTCTCTCCTCTCTGACCACACTGGTGCTTCAGTTCCTTCAAGACACTGTGCTCATCCTACCTCATTGCCTTTGAGCTTGCATATACTTTTCCTTCTGCATGACTGGCTGTTTCTTGTCAAATTCGGGCAAAGCCAAATTGTGGTGGTTAGAGGCATGAGTTCTGAAGCCTGATTGTCCAGGTTCAAGTTATTTAACTGTAAAAAAATTGGTTAATGTAAATAAATGCCCCAGTGTTGTAAAGATTGAGTACATACCCATAAAGTTCCTCCCTTATAAGTGCTCATTAAGTATTGGCTATTCTTCTAGTCTCAACTCAGATATTAACTCCTGGATGAGACCTTTCTTGACCATTTAATCTGAATTAGCCACCTATTCCTTAGACATTTTACACTTGTAATCTGATATCTGTATATTTGTAATCTGAATATACAAAATTTTTGTACATTTATTTACTTATATTTTTATGTCTCTCCCACTGTAATGTGAACTTACATCAAACCTGCCATCTTGCGTACAAGATGCGTACCTTGTCAATATCTGTTTGTTGAGTACAATAAGCAGAGTCAGGTCTACCCCTTCTTTAGGTGCCATAAGACTGAAGGGCAGTCTGTGTTGCTCAGACAAGGAAAGATATTGCGGTGTGTGCCTAACACCTTTAGGTTATGCCCTGCCTGTGGATATCTGGCAAGGGTTTGTTGTAAATGGTGTAGAGAGATAGTCAGTAGAAAGGGGGTTGAGCCTAGGGGTTGAATACACATTTTACTTCTCTTCTGTTTTTATTTATTTCTGCTACTTCCAGCTGGTGAGTTCGTGTCCCTTTATTTAAGCCCTTAAGCTTACTTGTGTCTTTAAGTTTGGGAACAGCTGAAGTTACAACCTTATTGAACTTCCTAACATAGTGTGAGTCGAAAGTGCTGATATGTAATTAGATACTTGGCTGTATATGATAATTTTAGGAGTCAGAGGCATGGTCCAAGATCCAAAGTAGGTGATTAGGTGATCTGAGACTGGGCATTCCTGGGTTTTCAAGTGAGGCAGGTTTGATGGCAATTTGTTTTTCCTTTATCCCTCTACCTATCTATATATGATTCTCATATTCTCCCTACTCCCCCCCCCATTCTCTTCCTGTTCTTGTATTCTTTATTATTTCTCTCAATCTACCTTCATTTCCATATTTTCCTTCTCTAATACTTAAAGGAAACCCAAATGATATTTCCATTATTCAGCTTTGGCTCCTGGATCAAACATGCAAAATCAGATTCATTATCCCCTCAGATAAAATCCCCCCTCTTGGGGCTGGGGCTGTAGCTCAGTGGTAGAGTGCTTGCCTCGCATGTGTGAAGCACTGGATTCAATTCTCAACACCACATAAAAATAAATAAAGATATTGTGTGTCCATCTACAACTAAATTTTTTTTTTAAAAAATCCCCCCTTTTCCTTGTTTCCTTTAGCAGAATACCATTATTGCAGTTATCCTAGCTTAAAATCTTGGAGTCGTCTTTGATGCCTCCCTTTCCTTCGTCTCCCACAAGCAAACATAGACATATCCTCTCTCATAAATCCTGCTCGTTCATTCAGTAGTTGTTTTGGTGTGTGTGTGGGGGGGTAACCAGGGATTGAACTCAGGGGCACGCGACCACTAGGCCACATCCCCAACTCTGTTTTGTATTTTTATTCAGAGACAGGGTCTCACTGAGTTTCTTATTACCTCGCTTTTGCTGAGGCTGGCTTTGAACTCGAGATCCTCCTGCCTCACCCTCCCAAGCCACTGGAATTACAGGCGCGCACCACCATGCCTGGCTGTTTCATTCAATATTAATGTAATAAAGACTCGTTCACTTGTATATGTTTGCACACACCCTGGGGATGTAACCCAGGGGCTGTGCTTGCTAAGCAAGTGTTTTCCCACTGATCTGCATCCCCAGTCCTGAGTTCCTGTTGTGTTCTGGGTTACGTTGTGTCGTAGTTCCCTTTGTTCTACATTAACTGCCCAAATTCAAGATCTCAACACAATTATATACTTTGCCTAGTGAAGTATCTTTCCCTGCCACCATTCCTTGTTTCCTATCCAACATGTACTTCACTGCCATATTAATTTTCCAAAATAGTTTGATCCTGTCACTTTCTACCGTTAGACTCAACTTTCTCCTCTAAGCATAGGTCATATAACTTTTTTTTTTTTTTTGTACTGGGGATTGAACCCAGGGGCACTCCACCACTGAGCCACATCCCCAGCCCTATTTTGTATTTTATTTAGAGACAGGGTCTCACTGAGTTGCTTAGGGCCTCGCTAAGTTGCTGAGGCTGGCTTTGAACTTGCGATCCTCCTGCCTCAGCCTCCCAAGTGCTGGGATTACAGGTGTGCGCCACCACGCCCGGCTCATATAACTTTTGCCAAACTATATTGACCTTCAGAACATAATCCTGCACTTTCTCACATCTGTTTTTGTTCATTGGTTTCTGTTCCCTGGAAGAATATAACCTTACTAAGGGCAAAATTGTGTTTTATTTACTGTAAACACTAGCACCCAGAATAGTAGCCAGCATGTTATAGGTACTCAGTAAATATTCATTGAAAGAATGAATGAAAAATACATAAATATTGTTTAGCCTGCCCTGTTTCTTTTTGAAATAGTGTCTTCATGTGTTGCCCAGGCTGGTATTGAATTCCTGGGTTCAAAGGAATCCTCCTGCCTTTACCTCCCAAGTAGCTGGAACTATAGGCCTGTGCCACCATGTCTGGCAGAGTCTGTGTGTGTGTGTCTTTTGGTACTTTTCAGAAAATCTCTTCTTGATTATATTTAATTGAATTCATTCATTCCTTTGGTACCAGGGATTGAATTCAAGAATATTCTACCACTGAACCATATCCCCAGTCCTTTTTATTTTTTATTTTGAGACAGGGTCATGTTAAATTGCCAGACTGGCTTCAAAGTTGATCCTCTTGCTTCTGCATTCCTAGTAGCTGTTCTCAACTGTTACTGCTTTTCTCGGGAAGCTTTTTCTGAATTTGTTTATTTCTAAACCTATTTGTGACAGAACCCTCTTTTCTCTTTTTGTTCTGTAACTATGCTGGCTTTGTATATATGATGTGGTTGCTGTGAGGTTAATATAGTCAGCAAATTAAATATTTATTGAGCCCCTATTCAATTTCAAGGGTTGTTTCTAGGTACTTGAGACAAAAGACAGCAAAACAGTTTCTTTCCTCAGTGAACTTACTGTCTAGTGGGACAGCTATTTATAGTAGTAAAAGTAAGCACTGGATTGCAGCACACCAGGGTCTGTGGAGACATAGCCTGTAGGAGGGGTGGATAGTAGGGTAGGGAAAAAGAAGCAAACTCTGGGCAGTAGCAGGTACAGAACAGCATAACAGGTATATATGGCTGGAGTATGTAAAGGGGAGTGGTGAGAGATGAAGCAGTAGAGGAGGGCTTTATACTGTTGTAATTGGGGAGGTAGTACTATGGTTACTGTTTTCCGTTTTATTGGGGGGAAGAGGAACGTCTCGGAGGACTTGATTCCCAGTAGAGTGAAGAGGAACTGAAAACCTGAAGTATTCAAAGACCACATAATTTATGGCATCAGGATACCTAACACCATTGGTTTGCCACTTAGTTGAGAACTGTATGAATATCTCTAAGTCTGACTCTCCCCTGCCCCAGTCTTATTACTTAGAGGCAGTCACCTTAAAACTCTTCTGGTATTCTCTTTCATGTTTCTAAATATATGTATACATTGGCTCCTTCTCCCCCCCCCTCCCTTTTTGCGGGATATTACCGGGAATTGAACACAGGGTGCTTAACCGTTGAGCCACATCCCAGTCCTTTTTTGTGTTTGGGTTTTTTTTTTTTTGGTACTGGGGATTGAACCCAGGGACACTCGACCACTGAGCCACATCCCCAGCCCTATTTTGTATTTTATTTAGAGACAGGGTCTCACTGAGTTGCTTAGGGCCTCCCTAAATTGCTGAGACTGGCTTTGAACTCGCGATCCTCCTGCCTCAGGCTCCTGAGCTGCTGGGATTACAGGCATGCACCACTGTGCCCATCTACATTGGTTTCTTGGTAGCAATTCTAGACCTTATATACTAACTGTCTGTTATAGTAGAAGACAATTTAGTTATCTCATCCCTTTTCCATCTTCTCAAAGAGGTTGCATTATAGCTTTTGATTAAATCCGAATTCAGTGTTGATATTATTACAAATATATAAATATTGTTCACTGCTTATCATAGTGAACAATATTTTATGATTTTATGAATGAATGATTTTATTTTCCTTTCCTTTTCTTGTATAATTTTTTTTTGTTTTTCTGGAGTTAATAATTGTGTGTAATAAAATTTTTTGCTTAATTTTTTTTATAAGTGCCAGTAATTCTATCGGTATTTTTTGAGGGTCTCAAGTCTTAAATATCATTTTGGTTTTGTTTGTTTTGTTTTGTTTGTTTGGTGATGCTAGGGATTGAGCCTAGGACCTTGTATATGCTAAATACATCCTCTACCACTGAGCTACATCCTTAGCCCTCAAATACAGTTTTCTTTTTTTTTTTTTTCAAACATTTTTTAATTGTTGATAGACCTTTATTTTTAAAATTTATTTATTTATATGTGGTGTTGAGAATCCAACCCAGTGCCTCATATGTGCTAGGCAAGTGCTGTACCACTGAGCCACACTCCAGCCCCTCAAATACAAATGGTTAAACCTTTTAGATAATTTATCAGATTTTTGTCCCTTGTCCTTGTCTGTTTTCTGTTGATGTAACAGAATACTGGAAACTGGATAATTTATAGTTTATTTAGCTCACAGTTCTGAAAACCGGGAAGTCTTAGAGCATGGCACCAGCATCTGGTGCAGGCCTTCTGGCTGCATCATAATGTGGTGGAGGGTGTCACATGACAAGACAAAGCAAGAGCTCTAGTTCAGGTTCCTTCCTCTTCGGAAATCACTGTTGCCATCATGGGTGCCCCACCATCCTGACCTCATCTAATCCTAATTACTCTCCAAAGGTCGCACTTCCAAATACTATTATCTTGTGAATTTGGGAATTAAGTTGCCAACACAGGAGCTTTTGGGTGACACATTCAAACCATCGCACCCTGGCTAGACACAATGGCTCACACCTATAATCCCAGAGCCTCAGGAGACTGAGGCAGGACAATTCCAAGTTTGAGGCCAGCTTTAGTAACTCACAGATAACCCTCTCTCAAAATTAAAAAAAAAAAGCTGAGCACTTGGCTCAATGGTAAAGTGTGCCAGGTTAAATTAGTCCCCTGTGCCACCACCACCAACAACAAAAAGTCAAGCAACTAGCCATTGTACTCTAAAGGTTTTCCTCCTTTTGTTTTTGCTCTAGTCTATGCTTGTGACTTTCTTGGCCAGCCTTTGAGTTTTGTCCTGATTATATAGCTTTCATCCTAGGAATTGTATTTCTTTTTCTCCCAGTTTGGAGTTCCTGCTGCTTGGATCCTCTTGTGTTTTTATCTTTGTTAATTCCCTAGTTTTGGTGGAACATATTACAGAAAACTTTCTGAAAAAGTTACTTGGAAGGTAAAATTTTTTATTACTTGGAATGCCCTCACATTTGATTGATAGTTCATAGGCCATGCAAACAATTGTAGTTTTTTTTTCCCCCCCTTTTTCTCTCTCTCTCTCTTTCTTTTTTTTTTTTTTTTTTTTTTTGGTACCTGGGATTGAACTCAGGTGCACTTTACCAGCGATCCACACACATCCCCAGTCTTTTTAATTTTTTTGTTTTGAGACAGGGTCTTGCTGAGTTGCTTAGGGCCACACTAAGCATTTGCAATGTTGCTGTTGAGAAATCTGAGAAGTCATTTATTATATCTCACAATTTTGTGGATGAGAAATTTGCGCAGGGCTTAGTTTGGAAATTCTTCTGTTCCTTACGGTGTTAACCTGGGTCCACATGATGTGAACTGGGAGCCGCTTGTTGGCATTCAGCAGGTGACTGGGCTTGTGTGGCTTTGCTCATGTGCCTGACACCTGTGGGGATATCTATAAGGATCTATAAGGCTGTACTCAGCTGGACCCCTTTCCTTACTCTGTCATCTTGAGACCTCTTCTAAAACTCTTTCCATTAGGGTAGTGGAACTTCTTACATGGGACAAAGGGTGCCAAGAATCCAAGGTAGAAATTGTTAATCCTCTTAAATTCTAGACTGGGAACTGACATAGCATCTTTATTCACTGTACTCCCTTGGTCAAGATAGAGGCCACTTCAGGTTCAAGGGAAGAGGAAGAGACCACACCTGTCAGTGGGAGGGGGAGGTATATCAGAATTTGCAGCCATCTTTTGTTTGCCACGTCACTCTTCCATGTGCTTTCCATGTGTTGTTTTTTTTAAATTTTTAGTTGTAGATGGACACAGTACCTTTATTTTATTTATTTATTTTTACCTGGTGCTGAGGATTGAACCCATTGCTTTACATGTGCGAGGCAAGTGCTTCACCATTGAGCTACAACCCCAGCCCTGCTTTCCATGGTTTTGAAATAGATTATTTATTTTTCTGTTTCATGTACTCCTTGTTTTTAGATGATCTCCAAGATGAAGAGGAATCAGGAAGGCTTTTTCTTTGCCATTTTTAGAAGTACTGAGTAGTTTTAAAGACATCTGAAGATGGTGGGGGTGGTAGTGACAGAGGTAAGAGCAGTTAGCTAATCACGATTTCATAGTTTTCCACGATATTCAGTGCTGCATCATCTATACCTGTAAAAACTGGAAACAAAAAACTTGTTTTCTTTATCTCCTTTGGGACACACGTACCTAATATGTAATAGGCTATCAGGAAACACTTATCCAACTCTTTTCACATTCTTTCTTATAAACTGTATACACACATATATATATATTTATCTATGTACATAAATAAGCATCTGCTTAGACATCAAGAGTTTTCATGCTTTATTGAAAATTAATCTGAATAAAAGTAAGCATCTCCCTAGTTAGAAGAAAGTTCATTAATTGATTAAAACAGTTTTTATACAGAAAAATTTATATTCAGAAAAACTTTTCCACCTTCAGAAGAGCCCTAACATTTGGTTGCATGAAACCAGTCCTGTTGTGGGTCATAATGAAGGATTCTGCTAGTCTAGTACTTGTATTTGAGAATTTTCAGCTGTCTGCCTGAGCTCTTCCTTTTCCCTAATACATTTTGTGCTATTGCTTTTGGGTACATATGTTGCTCTGTGCTGGCAGAAGGCATGCAGCCCCAAAATGGGGTGGGGTGGTATGGAGGAAAGATGAGGCGAATCAGGCCAGCAAGAGAGGGAACAGATGGGTTGTGGGAGATGACCCTGCCCCCATGTTGTTTTTTTCTGACTGCTACTGATGATATGTGAACCAGCAGCCCAGAAATTGGAGTTAGTGATCCTTTAATGAAAAACAAAGTTTGGTCTTGGAATCAGTAGAATTATGAATTCACAATACTAAAACATGATGTAAGTTTTACAGTAAATAAGGAATTGGTAGGAGGGGCCTAATCTTGTAGGGCTAGCCCTCAACATTTTTGGAGCTTGTTTTATAGATTGTCACAGTTTAGTGGGATTTTCTCCTTTTACTCATTTCAAAATAAGAGTAGTTTGTTTGCTAGAGAAATAAATCAATGTGTATATTTTATGCTAAAGTATTCTCTTTTTTCTTTTGTCAGCGTTTATACTTCTGGTCTGTTTATTAAAAATCGAGATTAAGGCATCCTTACATTATGCTTTATTAAGTATTTATTCTATGGAATAATCTTATTTTGAATAAAATATTATGTTACCAAACATACTAAAATGTAGAGAGAATAGTATAATAAATCTGTAAATAGATGAGATAGATAAGGTGGGGAAAAGTATTGAGGACTGCTGTCCTAACGAGGTTAGGTTTCAAGGGGTCCATAAATGTCATAAAAGTGACATTTCTAGTCTGCAAAAACTGTTGTTAAAGAAAGAAACATGTTCTTTCAGGATCAAAGGCAAAGAGAATACTGAGCCAGATAAATTACTTATATAATTTTCTTTCCAATATACACAGAGACATTATGAAATGATGATTAAATCATAGTCAAGATGGAAAATAATTCTTTGAAGGTTAAATTCTGGATTTTCTTAGTAGACAATTGCTTCGAATTCCTAAAATTGTTCAAACCCATTAAAAAAAAAACCTTTTCCCAATGTTTTTCCATGCTACCTCTTTGAATATTGATTCCTAATAGTTTTCTGTTGAACTTGTCTCATTCATATTTTCTTCCAGTTTTTTTTTTTTGAGTAGAAATTCCTTCTTAACTTTATTCTTCATGTCACCTCCCATCTTCATGACTCTCATCTGAACCTTTTCCAGTCCATTTATGTTTATGAAATATATCAACCAGAATTGCAGTCAGGTTTGGGGGCACTGTTGCCTTATATGAAGATAGATTTTAATGGTCTCTATTAGTTTTCACTGCCTTTTAAAAATTTTATGGCTGTGTGAAATTTTGTTGGTTTTTAAAGTCTTTTCTATAGTCTATAGGGAACTCCCAGGAAATTCCCATTTCTAGATTAAGAACTATTACTTTTTTTTTTAATCACAAAAGCAATATAAGCATTTTAGTGAGAATTTAGAATCTATAAGAAAGTAAAAAACTATTCCATAATGTGTATGTGCTTCACAGTATAATGTGTACATGATAAATACATACAATTCAATTTGTTGATTTAAAAATAAATTTAAAAATAAATTGGAAAAAAAGAAAGAAAAAACTTTTGACAGTTCAATCAAACAAAACCTATTCTATTTTTTTCTATGCTTTTCTCTGCAGTGTTTTCATATATGACTATACCTGTTTATGTCTTACTTTTTTCATATGTCTTAAACACAGCTTTAGAATAAACATTTCCACATTTGAAATGCTTTGTAAAAGTTATTCTTAATAACTGCATAAGATTCGGTGAATATGTACATACTCACACATATGTATATTTTTTTTGGAGCGGGGAGGGGGGTACTGGGGATTGAACCAGGGATGCTTAACCACTGAGCCACAAACCCAACCTTTTTATGTTTTATGAGACAGGGTCTTGCTGAGTTGCTGAGGCTGGCTTTGAACTTGTGATTCTCTTGCCTTAGCCTCCCAAGCACTGGGATTACAGGTGTGCACCACTCACCTGGTTTGAATGTGTATATTCTAATTAACCATTAATTCTCATGTTGTTGAAAAGATTTCATGTTATTTATATTCTTTGTCTTTTTTTAAATTTTATTTTTTCTGAGATGAGATTTTGCTATCTTGCTTAGGCTGATTCAATCTCATGGGCTCCTGTAATTCTCCCACCTCAGCCAAGATTACAGGTTTGTGCAACCACACCTGGCTTTTTGTCTTTTTAAATATTTTGTTCTTTTCATGTTTCGAGGTATTTTTTTTTTTTTTTTTTTTGTGGTGCTGGGGATTGAACCCAGGGCCTTGTGCATGCGAGGCAAGCACTCTACCAACTGAGCTATATCCCCAGCCCCGTATTTTGTTTTTAACATCCTAGTGTTGGGTACTATTGTTGAGTATTCATTTAAGTTAAATTATTTGGACTAACATCCATTATCAAACAGACATTTTTGTATTGGTATTTCTTTATGGAATTGAATGATTTAGAAACTGTTTTCTTAAAGAATTTTCCTCCCCCAGATTAGATTGGTACCATATGATATTTTAATAACTTGTGGCTACTCACTAAATGTTAATTGTCAAGATACTTTCCCTTAGTAGTTGGAAGGTAACATTTATCTCACAGCTGTTTCTCCTTGACCAGTGTTTCATTTTTTTAAAAAAATTCAATGTCTTGTTCTTCTTTTTTTAAGGTTTTTAATTGTAGATGGACACGATGTCTTTATTTTATTTGTTTATGTGGTGTTGAGGTTTGAACCTAGTGCCCCACACATGTAAGGCAAAGCTCTACCACTGAGCTACAACCCCAGCCCCAGTGTTTTCTTTTAACTCATTTTATGTTTGTGCAGTGTTTTTATATCAATTGTATGTTGTCCTCCCAAGTGAACTAGAAGGGAGGACAATGTGAGACTTGAAATGTATGTATTCCGTGAGCATATTTAGTAACAGTGCTAGCTTACTCTCCAAAAAGCTGTTAAAGATAATGGTGGTTTGTCACTTATATAATTTATGTTAGTATTTAGTATATACTCAGTGATGTGGTTTCTTCATCATACCACCTAAACTTTTTGTTTCTTCCATTTCCAGGTTGCCATTACGAAAGCCAAAGTGGATTTCTCCAGTGTGGTGTGCCTGCCCCCTTCCGTCATTGCTGTGAATGGGCTGGACGGAGGAGGGGCTGGCGAAAATGATGATGAACCTGTGCTTGTGTCCCTGTCTGCGGCCCCCAGCCCCCAGAGTGAAGCTGTTGCCAATGAACTGCAGGAGCTCTCCCTGCAGCCCGAGCTGACCCTGGGCCTTCACCCTGGCAGGAATCCCAATTTGCCTCCACTTAGTGAGCGGAAAAATGGTGAGATCATATGAAATTATTGCATTTCCTGATTTGAACCAGGATCTGTATGTTTCTAATGCTAGAGATTCTTTATTTCATGTCTCTTGAAGGTTTTTAAGAACCTTAATATTTCTTGTAAAATAGAGTAAAATAGAGAAATAGTGGTAAGTTTAGGTAATCATTATAAGCTCTGCATTTTTTGCCTGCTTCTATAATTGCTCTTTTTTTTTTTTTCTTGTTGCGGTGCTGGGGATTGAACCCAGGGCCTTGTGCTTGCAAGGCAGGCACTCTACCAACTGAGCTATATTCCCAGCCCTATAATTGCTTTTTGATTTATCGTCCTACTTCTCTGCTTCTCCCACTCCATTCTTTCCATAAGTTAATTCAGGAAATACTTTTTGAACACTGATGTACTGTGAACTTTGCTAATTAAGATTAGAGATTAAATGTTAAACAAGTCTCCGACTTCAAACTTTGTGTAAATGGAATCATACTATGTGTATTTTGTTGATTTCTTTGATATATTTTTGTAATTCAATTACGCTGATTTGTTTGTGGCTATAATGAATTTTAATGTCATATAATCAATCTATTCTATGGATATACTGCAATTCAATTTATTTGTCCATTTTACTGTTGATCTTTGTTTTTTGGGGAGTCGGGGTGGTAGTGGTAGCAGTACTGGAGATTAATCCAGATTTACCACTGAGCTGCATTAACCTAGCCCTTTAATTTTTGAGACAGTGTCTTGCCAAGTTGCTGAGACCAGACTCAAACTTAGGAACTTATGATCCTCTTGCCCGAACCTCCTGAGTTGCTGGAATTATAGGCCTGTGCTATAGTCCCCAGCACTAGGTTGTTTTAATTAAGGGCTATTATGAATCTTGCTGCTGTGAAATTCTTATATATGTCTTTTGGTATATCTGTTGGGATTTTGATTTGAAATATATAATTCATGGAAAAAATCTGCATTTTTACTCATTAATTTGTTTTCCCTCTGATTAAGTGGATTTTCTTTAATATTTTATGCAGTTTTGTAAATTTCTCTATAAAGGTCATGTATATATTATGAATTTATTGCTAAGTTTCTTTTTTTGGTAGATGTTATAAATGATATTTTTAGTAAATTGTTTTCTTTTTGATGCTGGGGCATAGATATGCCAAACCTTTTCAGAATCCTTTTTTACATGTGTGCCTTCTATTTGGGATGTCCTTTCTCTCTCTACTCTTCTTGTTGTCTCTTACTTGTCCTTAAGGATTCTGTTCAGGCATCACTGTCTTTGAGAAGTCTTTCCTAAGTCATAGAGTCACATACACTTCATCACCCTCTATTTCAATTGGCATTCTCCACTCAGTCATGTGAATAAGCTTTTTGAAAACCCAAATCAGTGTTATACTCCTCCCAAAACCCTTCAGTGCCTTCCCATAAGGCTCATGATGAAATCATACTTGTGATGACATGGTCTGGTATCCTTTCTGACCTCATTTTTACCACTTTTCCCTAGTTCATCCTATTCTGCTCTAGCTAACTGACTTTCCTGCTGTTTCTTGAACATATCAAACATGCTCTGTACCAGCACCTTCATTGAAATTCCCACACAAGCATTATTTCCTTAGGGAGGCCTTCCTTGCCTGTCTTCTCTTAAATAGCATCTCCCATTACTCTCTGTCCTACTTTTTTTTCCCCCAAAGCACTTAATGATTCAACATTTATTTATTGTCTGTTTCACGAAGGAAAAAACTTCATTTTGTTCATTGTTATATACCTGACTCTGGCATATACTGGCACCCAGTAAATGTTACTGAATGACTAGAAGAATGGTTTACTTTTTTGTTTCAAGAGGCAAGAGCTGTTTTTATATCCATAGTCAATAGCAGTGTTTGTAAAATAGAGGACATTCGAAGAGATTGTATGTGTATGTATGTGTGTATGTATTCATTTATTTCTCCCTGCAGTGCTGGGGATTGAACTCTCAGGGCCTGTGCATGTGCTCTACCACTGAGCTATACCCCTAGCTCATCTGGGAGATTTTTGTGTGTTCTTTTCTCATTTGTGATTTCTATCCCCTCCATTCCAAATGAAAGGTTCTTAAGCTTACTGTAAGCTAAGAGGAAAGAATTAATCCACAGGGAAAGGTAGGAGACACAAAGAAAAAGGTTAACTGATGGAGCTGGGTTCCCATAGAGATGTGAGGGTAGGTTCTAAGGTATTGGCTTTTCTCTGGGCAGGAGTAGGGACTAGCATTCCTCTGGAGTGGGAGGAATGACAGTGAAGGCAGTGACAGCAAACAGGTCCCTACTTTTTGGACAGAAAGTGGAGAAAACTGGTGCTGATCTTGTGTCAGAGGAGTCATCTTAATGAAACAGAAGGCAGATATAGTTTTGGGCTGAGGTATTGCGGTATCCTTTACCCTCTCTCCCTTTGCATTCCAGCTCCTCAGACTCTGTACTTTCTCTGCTTTCTCACGTCCCAGAGACTGCACTGTTTTGTGATTCCTGTTACTGCCTATTTTCAGAAACTGCCACTGCCACTCATTAGCATTCTTTTTGTTACAGATGGAGTAGACACTCTGTGGTCTTTATTTTACTTAACCTATCTGTAGCATTTGACATGGTTGGCCATTCCCTCAGACGCGAGTAACCTTTCTCCAAATGTTTGTGGTCACAAGATATTTCATATTTGACTATGCAGTTCATTTTCTTAGCTTAGTAAAACATTATTTTTAAGGTTCTTCCACAGGTATTCTATTTACAGACCAGGAACCACTTGTCAGGAATTTGTACAGGAGTTTCTTACATGTTCCTCATGCTCAGTACTCTGGATAAGAGGCTGAATTAAGACGAGACTGGTTCCTTTTGACTTTATTTTATGGTTCATGGGTATACAGACTGTGAAGATGGAAATTCAGGAAGAACCTGATAAACTCTGGTGCCTAAGAGCCAGCTCATGTCATTCTTCCTGTAAGAAGCAATCCAAGCTTCTTGTTAGGTAGAATCAATGGTTGTTTCTTTTATATTTGTTCAGCTCATGGTTTGATTTGCACTAATTTAGCACTTCTCTTTTTCCTTTTTTAAATTGCTTGTTAGGAATTTTCTATCTTAGACTTCACTTATAGGGGTCTTGAGGTGTCAGGGACAGTGTTAGTCTGAGTCATCCTTCCTTGTCTTTGTGCCCCCACTGGTGTTGACACTGCATAATGACAATATTGCAGGTGTACAGTATGAATGACACAGCTGTTCATATTTATGGTTATTGTAGCCCTTAACAGTTACTATACCTTATAAAGTGAGTTGAAAATATAGTCTTCTTCTATCCTCAGGCCAAAGAATAACATACCTGTGGTAGTATGTGATTCTCCCAAATCTGCAGGTCTCAACTGAGCTCCTCAGCAGTAGTAAGCTGTGGTCACAGGTTAGGGAAGCTGCCCAGGACCTGCAGTGACTTGCCTGGTGCTGGGTCATGTTATCTTTTGGGTGTTTTCACTTTACCTAACACTAGGTATCTGGGGTAAGGTCTTAACTAGTTAGAGCCTTTGAAATTTCAGTGTGATGGTTAGATTTTTTTAATGGTAAAAAAAATTTACATATTTCTTATATAGTCAGAGGAATGAGAAGTTGTATTCCATTTGTGTACAATGTGTCAAAATGCATTCTACTGTTATATATAACTAATTAGAACAAATTAAATTTTTTTTTAAAATCACATATTTTGAATTAGCCATCTGCATTCTGTTTAGATGATCCCAGTTTTGTTGGCAACATTCAAAGCATCATAATCAGGAGCCGGCTGAACACATGCTGCTTTCTCTCTGTCAGGCCCGATCGGAGTGTTGACCTTGGATCGGAAACTGACCTGCATCAGTTTCATGGAGTGAGCTTCTTTAAAGACCTTTTAATCTGGTGCTTGTTGGCCTTGACATCCACAGTGAACATAAGTGTGTTATCTTTTGTCTTCTGCATGGTCAACTCAGTAATCAGGGGGAGCTTGATGATGGCATAGTGGTCAAGCTTTTTTCTCTGGGGGTATTTTTCAAGGGTATTGGACTAACTTTGGAGCCATAGAGTCTTAGGCTGCCAGAAGGCAGGTGATATTTGGATCTTTTAGATATATAGAATAAAGATGCCTCAAGTTTATTTGTGTTGTTTTTGGGAGTGGGGGGCAGGAGTTAACCAGGGATTGAACCCAGGAGCACTTTACCACTGAGCCACATCCCCCAGCCCTATTTTGTATTTTATTTAGAGACAGGGTCTTGCTGAGTTGCTTAGGGCCTTGCTAAATTGCTGAGGCTGGCTTGAACTCGCTGTCCTCCTGTCTCAGCCTCCTGAGCCACTGGTATTATAGGCATGCACCACTACCTCAAGATGCCTCAAGTTTGAGGCCAGTCTTAGCAATTTAGTGAGACCTTGTCTGGAAATAATAAGTGAAAAGGACTGGGGATGTAGCTCAGTGGTTAAGTGCTCCTAGGTTCCATCCCTAGTACCACACACAAAAAAATGTAAGGGGTGGCCCTGAGAGGGGCAGAGAGAGAAAGAAGAGCCTTTTAGGATTCTGAGGGTTAGGGTTAGAGAGGTAGGAAACTGGGATTTTTCAAGAAAACCTAAGAAATTGGAAGGATTTTTGTTTCTTTAAAAAAAATTTTATTTAGAATACCTACTTGTAGAAGCGTAATTTTATAGATTGTTAGAAAAATTCTTTTCTCTCAGCAAGCATGTATGACAGGTTAAGAATAATAGATTAGAAATGTAATACATTACAAAATAATAGCCTATGATTATCTGTACATTTACTGTGCACCTTAAGGAAAGGAATTTGATGGTGTGCTGTACTTACACTGCAAATAACACACTGTTATTCTAGTATACAAAACTGACTAGTGGTTGTGCTTAAATTTCTTAAATGTGCATTTAGCATGCTACAAAGGGAAAAAAATTTAACTGAAGTTTTGTGGCCTATCGGTTCAAATGTTTCATGGCATTTTTCTTTAAATGAAAAATTTCAATGTTGTAATACTAAAATAATTTTTCAAGATAAATGCGGAAAGAAATTTTCCTACATAGGAAATGGGAAGTTTTAAGGAGAGGATTGAAAGTCTTAACAAATGCAGTGGGAAGATCAACTAGTATACAAACTTGGCTGGTTTCTCTTGATTATGAATATTAAAGGCCTTTGGGCAGCTGTAGGGTGAGGGTGAGAAAGCAAAACACAAAGCTGTATTATTGCTATGTTTAACAACCTTGTTAAAAGCATTTCTTAGCCGGGCGTGGTGGTGCACGCCTGTAATCCCAGCACTTGGGAGGCTGAGGCAGGAGGATTGCGAGTTCAAAGCCAGCCTCAGCAACTTAGCGAGGCCCTAAGCAATTCAGTGAGACCCTGTCTCTAAATAAAATATAAAATAGGGCTGGGGATGTGGCTCAGTGGTGGAGTGCCCCTGGGTTCAATCCCCAGTACCAAAAAAAAAAAAAAAAAGCATTTCTTAATAGTCAGTTAACAACTGCTAAACTTTTAAAAATTCTACTAATATCCTGCTATCTCATGTTCCTAATAGAGACTGTAGATCTTCTTAAATTTGTTTTGATTAGCTAGAGAGTTATGATTGGATGCAAAGTTTTTATTTTATTGGAAATTAAGGTCATTATCCTTCATCCCCTTCGTGATGTTGGTTTGAAAATCATGTTCATTTGTGCAGAGGCCTTGTTAAAGTTTACTATAGTTCTGTTTTTTTGAAAATTGTGACCGATTTGCACAAAAACAGAGGAACTGAAGCTCCACTCTTTGAACCATGGGGATTCAGACTTTTAGAATTGTGAACCCTGTTTTAAAGCCTGTTTTCATAATGAATCTGTTGCATTGCCAGTGCTTGTAAGTGTAAATGCAAAATCTGAGCAATAAGGCAAATATTCTGTTGCTTCTTATATCTTCTTCTTTTAAGATTGCGTTTTTAGATTTTCATTTTAAAAATAGGTTTTCTTTAGCTCCTTTTACTCTAAATGACTTGCTGTGGAAAAGTGAAATCAACTGAAATGTGCTATTTTATTATTACTACCACCCCATGACTGTCAGTATCTCCTGTGGGGCTGGATATTGACATATGGAGCATTGCAAGCACTCCTCCCAAAGAGAAGTTTTTTATGTTTTTTTGTTTGTTTGTTTTTTGCCATGCTGGGGATTGAACCCAGGGACTTGTGCTTGCAAGGCTAAGCACTCTACCAACCCAGCCCCAAGAGAAGTGTTTTGTCAAGAGGAAAGCAACCCTTTGCCCTTCCTACCATCTTCTGTGCAGAAATCTTATAATTTGTCTTTATTTTTCTCTAAGGATAAAACTATAAGAACTTGTCTCATTTGAAGAACTCTCACACAGCAAATTGTACAGCCCACAGAGGGAGAAAGGAATGACCCAACCTTTTAGGGTTGGTTCTTCTTCAGTTGCTAACCTCTGACCAGACTCTCTTGCAGTCCGAGTTGAAATTTACTCATTTTTCCTAAGATAGCCGGAGAGCTTGGATGCCAGAAGGGACCAGTGAGAATGCTTCTGCCTCTTAGAGCAGCATGCAGCCCACACTGGCTGCCGCTCTGTTGCCAGTTGAGTCATTCCCACAGTTCTATATAGAGCTCTTCTTTTAAACATCATGTTCTTGGAGAAAGAAAGGAAGTTTTTCTCTTCCACAGAATCTTCCCCACCCCAAATCTGCGTTGTTTTCTCTTTTCTAAGAATATTGCCCTCACTCACTTGGAGACTGTGTTCTCTTTTGAGGTCTCCTAATGCTTTCATTATCATTTATTTGACTATGTAAGCTTTAAAGTATTTGCTGGACTGAGGTTACAGCAGTAGGCTTTCAAGATATGAGCTGCTACTTCACCAGAAAGATTGAGGAATTCTAGATAAATAGACCAAACATGGATTTCTAGCTTTCAGCTATTTAAAAGTCCATCAGATTTGCCAAAAGGCATCTTAATACCATTATTATGATTATAATAAGTACCACAAAGAGAATGAATTAGCATTTAATTTGGGGTAAATACAAAATTGCTATACATGTAGTTGAAAAGAATTTTGGTTTTTAATTTCATTGGAAAATAAAGTACCGTGTTTGTTCTTATTCAGAGGAACTGCTCTGGGACAGTGGAAGAACTGAAGTTTTATTATCAGGGAAGGGAAATGCTTATATATTGAAACTGCCTTTCTTTTTGCTCTATATCCAGCATGAACATTAAGCATTTTAGGAAAGTCAACATCAGTGAGCTGTCGACAGATAGCATGTCTCACATGGGTGCAAGTAAGGGGTTCTTTTAGAGGACTGGCAGATCTGAACAACAGATTATAGCTCCGGAATGTATTCAGATGACTTTTTGAAACAGATATTTTAATTGGAGTGGGGGTGGAGAAATAGTTGAGCTTCTGTAGTTAAATATTCAACTTCCTTAGCCTGTTACCTATAAATATCACAGATGAAAAGGCTGTTGGGATTTTCTTCCAAAAAATTTACTTGGTTTACATATTTATTTATTTGTTTGTATATGTTTAATATGTGTCTAATTCTTGTCCCCATTTCCCATTAATGGGTCAGTAATTAGACCATTTCTTTCATGAGATTGAATTGTTTGGGTTCTGTTAATCTGTTCCCTTAAACTGCATTAGCCCCACATTCCCTTATAGCAAGGTTCTGAAACAAACTCACCTTCTTATCTTAAAAAGAGAGTGAATGCAGTTGGTCTCTTTTCTGAAAGTCTTTCTGTGTGTCTTTCCCCTCCCACTAGAGACAAATGGAAGGGGAGGAGCTCACTCACTGCTCTTAACCACACTTGTCTTTAGTGGAGCATGTTGGTCTCAGTCGGCAGTAACTCACCTCTGTGCCATCTTGACTTGCCTGAAGGGTGGTAAATTGTTAACTGCCCGAGAAGGAGTTGGATTCTCACAGTCTGGTTTCAGCACAGGCTTCAGCAGAGGATTAAACTTGTGAAAGCCTTCCATAGCCTCTGAAGACAACATCCTTTTTCTGTGACTTTGACTTTCTTCATTATATTTGTGAGCTGTTGTTTCTGAGAAGACTCGGTCATGACTCTTCTGGAACCTGAGATGTTAATGATGGCTGTACAGTCAGGTAATTCCCTTATTTCCTGCAAATCTCATTTGCCACAGACTTCTTGTAAAAAAGGTTGGGCATATTTGTACTAAGATTAAAGGATGATAAAACATAAATTATTCAGAAAATCAACACATTTTCAGGTTTTTATTGCTAAAGAAACCCTATTTATTTCCTCTAATTGCAAATTCTAGTTATTCAAACATAGTTTTGAATTACATGCTTATTGATCTTAAGGTTCTTCAGTGGGGAGACCTATTTGAGAAAAGAAAAACTATTTGTCTTCTTTAATCGTTTTATTATTGCCTGTGACACTGCTTTTAATAAAAGAAAATTAAATTGCTTTTGTTGTTTTATATATTACTGTCTCTTTTTTGGCATTACAGTCTTTAATGACTAATTGATACTCTATTTTTATATGTTTGTGAAAGCACCTTTTTAATTTTTCTTTAACTGTTCTTTCTCTTTTGTGTTATAATCTTTATATATCATTTTTACATAGCATCTCTGGACATGCTATTGATAACACACAGGGTAGGAACAAAATTTTTGGATAGGGAAGTTTAAAAAAAGAGGCAGTCAACAGAAAGAATGTAAGAATTTTGAAATTCTATCTCTAAAAATAGTTTTCCAATTCAAATGTCTCTTAAAACACTTAAAAATCCCAGTTTTTAATATTTTCTTACTTTTAGTGCTTTTAGGCTTGTAAGTCAGATATCTAAAAATAGGGAATGTTCTCTTTATTTTTAGAATTCTACTAAAATATAATCTGTAGTGTTTTCCTGTTTCAGAGCTAAAAGATTCATACAAGTGGCATTTGGGGACCTCTTCCCCATACACTGGCCTCACTTAAAGGAGAAGATGACTCTTTGGTTCTGGCAGGATTGGTCTCCTTCTTCTCCTTGGGGAGCACTTAGGTAGTATGTTTTCAGACCCAGATATGCATCAGTGGAAGACAGGATCAGATATTGTCAGGTTAAGCCTTATGGACAGGGAAGGAGCAGACTGGAAGGATACTGCCATCATTTTGTTCTTTCTGGTTTTACAAATATGGCCATAATGAGTCACTTATTAGTTGACATTTTCTGTTCATATATGTTATGTGTTTCAGGTTGCCTTTCCTTTTCCTCCCACAAATCTGTTGAGCTTTGTGTTCTAAACAATATAGTATGCTTGTCTGAATGTTTCCCATCTGTCTTTTATGAAATAACTCCTAGTTAAACTCACTTGGATTTTTTTCTTCTGTTTGTATCCTAATTCTCTGCTGTGTGTGGACAAGTGCATATTTTATCTTGAGGGGTAGATTTTGGCATTTGAACATCTTTCCCTCCTTTGGTCACCTTGTTAATAACAGATCATCTCAGTCCATTAACTTTCGTTTTTTTGTTTTTGTTTTGCGGTGCTGGGGATTGAACTCAGGGCCTTGTGCTTGCAAGGCAGGCACTCTACCAATTGAGCTATATCCCCAGCCCCTCAGTCCATTAACTTTCTACAGCAAAGTTAAATGATTGTTTTCCCCTGGTAGTTTCAGTGGTCTGAGCCCTGAAATGGGAAGGGATGTACTCAATATTTCTTGTTTAAGAGTTGTTTTTCCCTGGACATATGTTGGGCAGGGTTACTTACCCATCTGTTGGACCAACCACTTCATAAAACTTTCAAGGGACAATAATATGTAAGACAAGTATGGATGAATTCAATAAGGGTGTTAGATACAGGTGGAACCAAAGATCTGCCAAGAAGAACATGTACGTGGACTTCTTTCTTTTGATTATATTCATAAAAGCAGAGAAACGGTATAGGAAGGAGTAATGATGACAAACTGAGTCTCAAGTTGTTCTGAAATGTTCAGAAATTTTGATAATGTTTTGGTTTTGTCAGATTGTTACCATTTTGTTCTGAAGTACAGTGGCCATAAACTGGATTGTAAGAGTAATAGGTCAGCCATAGAGGAACACGCTGCAGTCACTTGTGATAGGAAATGAAAAGCATCAGTTATGAAAACCTTAGTAAATGAAAAGCCAGTGATTCCTATGAAAAACCAAGACATTTAGACCACATGTAGGTAAGTCATAGATTTTCTAGCAGTAGAGTATCTGCACTTCCATGAATATAAGCTTTATAGGTGAAACTACTATTGCATATTTAAAAAGTAACTAAATCCTTTTAGACAGAATTCAAGATGCAGAATTTTTACTCTAAATCAGACTTTAGGATGCTGGATGTGATAGCAGACTTTCAGGATATATTGTGTACTGTTTAACAATTTTCATTCAGTATTTGGAGCTCAGAAGTTTTGGTGAGATACACTATGTATCTGTAAGGTTTTCCAATGAAAATTGGTTGTCTCTTGCTTATCTCCTGCTGGTGCTTTGGATGCAGTAACACCTTTACTGTAAATATACTAATTATCATTTCTACATGTTTTCTTATTTAGATCATTAGCTTCTCAAGGGCATTATATTCATCTGTATGTTGACTTCTGATGCTGGGCATATGATAAACACTGAGTATATTTTAAAGAATTATGAAATTTGGCTTGGTGTACTTCCCTTACTATATAGGCATAAACGTTTTAAAAAATCAAGATTTTGGGCTGGGGTTGTGGCTCAGTGGTAGAACGCTTGCCTCATGTGTGTGAGGCACTGGGTTAAATTCTCAGCACCACATATAAATAATTGAATAAAACAAAGGTCCAGCAACATCTAAAAACCAAATCGAGGTTTCTTTAAAGTATTTTGAGATCTGTTCTTACATTAAGAAATGAAGCCTCTAACCACCATCCTGATTTTAGCCAATCCTTGCCCAAGCAGGTGCTGTTGAAAGCATGACTTTCAAAGTTGAAATTCTTTCGCATGTTAGAATGTGCAGTGTGCCTTGTCTGTGTGCCTTTGTTGTATATTGCTAGACAAATCTAAGTGTTCTGATCAAGCCACAGTGAGAACCCCTACACTGCTATGGAAACTTACTTGGATCATTATGATTAGAAAATGAGATGGACATTATAGAACTTCTGAAGCTGGACAAAGGGACACTGGGGCACAACATTGACTCTGGTGTCTTGTAGCACGGAGGAGTGCTAGGGTTCAGCTTTGGACAACTCGTATGTGTGGCTGTGACTACTAGGCAAGACTGTTCCTGTGTCCAACTAGTGCAGTTCTCTCAGCTTCCACCTCTTCAGCAGTGGGGCATTTTGCTTGTAGAGAAAAGGACTGGGACAGTTCCCTAGCTGAGCTCTGATCCCACTACACATGCCTGATTTTAATGAGGCACAGTTAGAGAATCAGTTTATTATTTTTCTGTCTTCTGTGTGCATATGTGTGCACACCCACCACTTGTCTGCATAGGATATCTCTGGAAGGACCATAAGAAATAGGAACAGTGGCTGCCTCAGGGAAGAGGGAGGGTGGGGTGGAGGACTGGGCTGGAAGAGACCCTTTGTTCCATGAAACAACTAAGTCCTCTTTTAAGTTTACTATTATTAGGGGGATACTCCATAATATACCATAATATAAAAGAATACATGGAGTATTACTAGGTATGTAAAATTTGACACAAACCCATGGATCTTACCACTGATCTAAGAAGTAGAGCAGACTTAGACACTGAAGCCCTTTAAGTGTACTCTTTGATTTATGCCTAAGAAGTATGTTTTGGTTTTAACTATACTTCTTTTCAAGCTTTTACATTTTATACTACATGCATGTTATATATTAAAAAATATTCTTTAATAATTTTGAAGTCTCTTCAATCCACTAATTCTCTCATTCCCTGGTGTCTGTGACTTAATTCCTGCAGATTTCTTTAATGTTCACTTCCCTAATCATTATAGTTTGCCTCTGAACTGTATGTTTTAAAATAATATGGGCTAGAAAGAGGAGAACGATAATTAATAAAAATAAAGTTGTCAAGGCAAAAAGGACAAATTGTGGGCAGATAAATTTTGCCCTTTTTTGCTAGTGAGTTAAATCTCTTAAAGTAGCTTTGCTGTGTCCTCCAGCCCCCAGTCCTGTTGGGATTCATGTTGCTCAGGGGTCTAAAAAGCTGATGAAAAACTTCAAAATTTTCAGTGTCACCTGGTTTTTGGATCTGTTAATATGTTAAATATTAATGTGGGCTTTAAAATATACACACTTTTGTTTATACTTAAGGAATTTTAGAGCTTGAAGGAAACTCAGGTATCCCTCCCCCCTTATTTAAGATGAGGAAATTGGCCCATTGAGGTTAATTTATTTCCTGAAGTCACATGATTAGTGGTAGAGATGGAGGGAGAATTTGTTCCCTTACTCCCATGCCAATGTTCCTTCTGCTGTAACATACTTACAAAGAAATTATCAGAGGCCTCTAATATGTGAGACTGTTTATGATTTTTCCCAGAAATCTTGGTTCTCCTTGGGGTTTTCCATTGCAGGTTTCTATCACTACTCAGACTAACTCACATCTTAAGTAGAGATAGAAACCAGACCTGGGTGTCCACTTCCCACCCCCTGGGGAGTATGGTCGGGTGGTAATTCTCTGCTGGGCTTCCATCTTGCTGTGTCTTCTCTGGCCTGGATGATCTCATACCTTGACAATGATCTCAGAAGACAGGTAGGCAGACAGACAGCTGTTGTCATCAGTATTCTGGCTTACATCTTACTGCCTCTTCTCTGACTCACTGATTTATCTGGGGTCCCCTTAGTGTTAGGATCCAGATGAAAGGAATTTGAATTCATCTCTGTCTCCCTCTTTTCCTTCCCCCTCCTTTTTGTTTCCTTTTGTATGAGGCAAACTGTCAAGACCATGAACCACAGTTTTAACTGTATTAAAACAGTGCCAAATTAAATAAAGATGAGATTCATACAGTCTTGTTTTTCTTGGCTCTTTACTTTTATGATTACCACATACATTATTTTTAATACAATTTCCTTTATAATAGCAAGGAAAGAAAAATAAAAAAAACCTTGTGCTGCCATGAACGCCAAAACCCCAACTTTCTTTGATTTGTAAAGCTGAAGGGTAGTATCTGACTGAGCTCATAGTGTCAGAGGTCTGGGGCATTCTAAATGTCATGTGAAGTCACAGAAATGGGTGGTGGTGGCCATAGGGTAAGTACAGAGGGCCTTGAAGAGGGGAAGTTAACTGTATTAGTGAAAATCAACTCAGAAGTGAAATTTTATAGTGTTTCATAGTTTAACATGTCTTGTGTATATTACCTTATGTGATCCTTACAACAGCTCTGCACTATATGTAGCTTCACATTTTACAGAGGCAACTGAAGCTCAAAAGTCAGTCTCAGTAACTTAGTGAGGCCCTGTCTCTGAATAAAATGTAAAAAGAGCTGGAGATGTGGCTCAGTTTGTAAAGCACTCCTGAGTTCAATCCCCTGTACCAAGAACAAAAACAGCTTAACGAGACAGAATAAATTCATAAATTCCAATACTTTACTTACATGATTCATTGATTCATTTAAAATTAAAGTCAGGTCATATCCCTCGTCATCCAGAATCTGTTACTGGCTCTCATTGACAGAAAAGCCCAACTCTTTATCATGCTTTTTGAGGTCTTGTGCCTTCTGTGCTCACCCCTGAACTCCCCCAGCCCCTGTCTCTTCCCCTCCCTCTTTCCCGCCCTTGCTTGTTTTAGGCCAGGCATGCCAAACACATTGGTTTTGCTGTTCCTGACACCTTAGTTCCTGTTTGGGACTTTTGGACTTGTCATTCCTTCTTTCTGGAGCATGGTTCCCTGAGTCGCTTCATGACTTGCTGCCTTACCCCCTTACATTATTGTTCAAGTGGTACTTTTTCAATTAGGCCTTTCTTGAACATCCTATTTTATAAAATCCTGCTTTAGTTTTCTTCATACCACTTATTATTTGACAGACAATGTGATTCATTTGTTTGTTTCTTGGCTACCGTGTCTCCCTACTAGAATGTGAGTATGGTGTTGGGAAGTTGTTCTCTTTTTTTCTTCTGTGTGTAAAGGTGTATGGCACACATAGGCACTTAATTATTCTTGAATAATTATTTACCAAAAAATTTAGAATGTGTTTTGGTACAGAGCATGACTTTTAACTATTTGTGTAGCACAGCCTCACTAGAGGCACTTTGCTATAGTGTAGTGGTTCTCAAAATGCTGGGTTTCACGACCCCAGGTGTCCCTGAGACCTTTCATATGCTACAAGATCAAAATTTTTATATTTATACTAAAAAGTTATTTACCTTTCTTTTCCTCTTTCTTTCTTTCCCAGTTTCCTTTCATGTATATGCAATGTAGTTTTTTAAAGCTACCTGATATATGATTTCTGAATACATGAATGCAGAATCAGATATGATTTATTAAAAGGTTAATTTCCATATGTTAGAGATTTGCAAAAATGGTAAAACAATACCATTCTCTTTACTATTTTTTAAAGAAAATAGTTATTTTTCATAACAATATTATGCTAGCAGATAGTGGGTATATTATTTTTTAAAGAAATAACATTTTAAATCTTTTCAGTGTTAAATGCTAATATAAATATTGATAGGTGTGACCCACATAAACAAATGCTCTTTGAAGTCTTTAGTAACTATCAGAAGGCCTACACCAAAAAGTTTGAGATGTACAGGTGTAAAGAATTGACTGGAAGCCAGATTTCTTAGCTCTGCCACTGATTAGCTAGCTGTGTGACCATACTTCTCTGTGCCTGTTACTTTATCCATAAAATAGCAACACTACCAATACCTATCTCAGGAACTCCTTATAAGTATTAAATGAGTTAATATATGTAAAATGTTTATAACACTTCCTGGCACATAGTAAGGGCTTTATTTTTTTTAAATGTTATTATATTTGGTGGTTAGGATTTTGAGTACTATTAGATGCAGATAGATAATTTTTAATTTCTTCCTGGACATTCTGAGAACTTGCTACAACCCTGTCAATATTTGGCAACTCTTATAAATGTTTTAAAATGTTTCCTTTTTAAAATAAGGAAAGTTCAAATAAAATAAGGATGTTCAAAGCTGCTTTATTTGTAATAGGAAAAAAAATAAAACAAACAGAAGCAACTTAAATTTCAGCAGTAGGAGATTAGTTAAATAACTATGATACCTTTATATGATTAAACACTAATGTAACTGTAAGGTTTTTTAAAGATGTGAAAAAAATGGTTTCCGTTTCTCGTTGTAATCCTAAAGAATGTTTGTGAGGTTCTACACCAGAATGGTGATGGCTGTCTCTGGGTATTGGTATTTCACAGGGAATTTTTTTTTTCTTCTTTTGGATTTTTCTTTATCTTTCTGATTTTCTGCAATGTGTACATTTCCTTTGTATTCAGATAAAACACATTAAGTGTGTGTGTGTGTGTGTGTGTGAGAGAGAGAGAGAGAGAGAGAGAGAGAGAGATGCATATAAACAGGTGTGGCTAAAGAGGAAGAAAATGGCTGGAAGCTGGTGTTTGGGGTTAGGAACTAGAATTGTTTATCTGGAAGCTGGGCAGTCAAAGTGCTCCATTGACCAAGCAGTGCATGATAAGGAGGCACTCTGTTGCATCAAGCTATTCCCTCTGACTAGTTTGTATAAATCCCTTCCACATTTTTGCCTTTGTTTTGTAAGATTTATTGAAATTTATCTCTGCAGTGTTTGTGTTAGGTCATATTCTTGGCAGAGCTGTGGATCCTTCCTGTGCACACTTCTACTTTGAAACTTTGAGAAGTTTTTTTTTTTTTTTTGAACTGGGGATTGAACTCAGGGGCACTCAGCCACTGAGCCACATCCCCAGTCCTATTTTGTGTTTTATTTAGAGACAGGGTCTCACTGAGTTGCTTAATACCTTCCCTTGCTGAAGCTGGCTTTGAACTCACAATCCTCCTGCCTCAGCCTCCCGAGCCACTGGGATTACAGGCGTTCGCCACCACACCAGGCCAGAAGTTTTTATAAACTAAAAACACAATTATTCTTTTGTTTTTGATGGTAAGAATAATCCAGTTTCTTTTAGATATAAGATGGTGGCATTAGTATAAAATTGTTCTAATTATTTGAAAGTGCATTTCCCTAATGTATTTTGTTTTATGACCCTAGGATAAGTGTGAAAAATTCTCCTAATAATCCATGTGCTTTTTGTCAGAAAGCCAAAACTCATATTTCCCATCTTTACCTTATAAATAGGATCTTGAGCCCTTATGTTGAAGCATGAAAATATCAATTATATTAAAGTTGATTTTTCTGAACTATTCTCTTAATGTATTCTCTTGAAAAACAGTTAAATTATATTCCTCAAAAGAATGCCAGAAGACTAATTTATGAAATATTTGATTGTGTAAGGTATTGAAAATTTGTTAATTAGGCTGCCCATACAGGTACTGTGACCCTATCCTTCTAATACTTTGCTACTCAGAGTGTGTTCCAGTAACCAGTGGCATCTGTACTGTCTGGGAGTCTGAATCCACCCTAAAAATACAGGTTGGAATCTGCATTTTAACAAAATAATCACAAATTAAAGTTAAATACTATCGAACAGATATTTTTATTGACTTTGTTTTTGAAGTGAGCAGGTAAAATGAAATGATCTATTGTTGTAGTTCCTATCAACAAATGATGAATGTCAGGAACAGGAATACAATAATTGGAAGGATTATAAGATGCCTAATTAGTATAGAAGCGTAGGGAAAAACAGGAGGCAACAACAAAGACAACCTGCTCCTAGTGCAGTGCTGCTCTGGGGTAGATAAATGTTTACAGATACTGCTTTTACTTGACTTTGCAAAGAGAGGACATAGGACTGTTTTTGGTTTGTTTGTTTTTTTCTTTTTTCTTTCTTTTTTTTTTTTTGGCACTGGGGATTGAACCCAGGGGCACTCCACCACTAAGCCACATCCCAGCCCTATTTTGTACTTTATTTAGAGACAAGAGTCTCACTGATTTGCTTCGGGACTCACTAAGTTGCTGAGGCTGGCTTTGAACTCGTGATCCTCGTGCCTCAGCCTCCCAAGTGCTGGGATTACAAGCATGCGCCACCGCGCCCGCCTATAGGACTGTTTTTGCAAGGTATTCTAGAATGTTTGGGAAGGGAGCTTAAAGATGACCAGATAAGAAACCTTCATTTTCCAGATGAACAAACTGAGGACTGAGAATGTTAAGTGACTTACCCAGGATCTCAGAGCATGAACTCCCGATGACCTGATGTTCAGTGTTCTGATCTGTGCACGTCCTGTGCCTCCCTTGTGTTGCTGAAGGCCGGATGTTATTAGTTGATTCTGTTGAGTTGAAACCACACTGAACAATTATTTGAGAACATATCAACACATCTCAGTATGTTGGGAAAATGATAGAATTCACTCTTTTCCTCTCCTGTGAACTCATTAATAGCTTCAGAAAAAAGATGTTGACCTGTTGTCTAGAAGGTCAGCTGTTGCTGCCATGAGCCAGGGAAGCTGGCTGTCTAGTCCTGTGCTCTTGCAGTTGGGAAGAGGGAGAGGATTTTTTTGTTCTTCTGAAGTGGCAGGATTGTCTTAAGGCAGTGGTTTTAAGTATCTATAGGTATGGTTATTTTATTTTTCTTTCTAATCCTGGCTTAAATAAAAGCTTACCAATCAGGAAAGAACCGGCTATCTGTATGGGAAAAAATTGATCCTTATCTCACATTAAACTTGAGCATTCATTTTATATATTTTTTATTTGTCTATTTAGTTATACATGACAGCAGAATGTATTTCAATTCATTGTACACAAATGGGTACAACTTTTCATTTCTCTGGTTGTACATGATGTAGAGTCACACCATTTGTGCAGTTGTACATGTATTCATTTTATGTTTTAGATATAAATGTACAAGCTAAAGGGCTTGTAAGCATGAGTTATAAAGTTCTTAAAGTTAAATTGAACATCATTAAGTTTAAACACATTTTCTTTCTTGGTATGCCTTTGAGTGTGTTAAATCAGTTTTGCATTGCTGTGACCAAAATACTTGACAACATCTTAGAGAAAGGAACATTTATTTTAGCTCACAATTTCAGAGATTTAGCCCACTCAGTTGTCCTGGGCCCAGGTGAGGCAGGACATTGTGGTAAAAGGGCATGGTGGAGCAGAGCTACTTAGCTCATTGGGGCCAAGAAGCAGAGAGAAGAGAAGAGGCCTTGGGGTAGAGGCAACTGTCCAGGGCATGTCCCCGGCCACCCGCTTCCTCTGGCACACTGCACCTGCCTGTTGTTACCACCAGTCAGTCCATTCAAACTAGGATGATTAGGTCACAGCTCTTACAATACAGTCATTTCACCTCTGAGCACAGAGGCTTTTGGGATGTACCTGGTATCCAAACCATAACATTAATAAAATGAAACACATTGTTGAGAAAATTAAAAGGCAAGCCAAGGAACTGAAGATATTTACAGTACTACATATATTTGACAAAGGGCTTATATTGAGAATTTATTTTAAAAAACTCTTAAACTCAGAAGATAACCCAATAAAAAATGGGCACAAGACTTGATCAGATACTTCAAAAATATATGTATGACCAATAAGCATATGAAAAGATGCTAAAACTTCATCAGTTGAGGAGTGCAATTTAAAACTGCCGTGTGCTATACCACTACATACCCACTGGAATAGTTAAAACTAAAAAGCTAATAACGCCAAGTGTTGGCAAGTATGTGGAGCAATGGGGACTCAGCTAGTGGAATGTTAAATGTTACATAACCACTTAGGAAAACAATATGGCAGTTTCTTATAAAATTAAACATTTTTAACATATAACCCAGCAATTCTACTTCTAACAATTACCCAAGCATCATGGAAACATGTATACATCTGTACAAAGAGTCATAGCTACTTTATTTTTAAAGACTCTAAACTGGAAACAACCCAGATGTCAATCAGTGGGTGAATGGATAAATTATAGTCTGTCTGTAAGTAAGAATTTCATTTTTCTTGCAGTCTAGGAATTGAATCCAGATTATCATGCATTCCAGCAAAGCACTCTACTATTGAGCCATATCCTCAAGCCTGTGGTACATCCATAAGTTGAAATACTGCTAACAATAAAAATGAACAGACTACTGATGCACATCTTTTGATGAATTTCAGAAACATTACAGTGCTTAGTGCAGTGGCACACATTTGTAATCCAGCTACTTGGGTAGCTGAGGCAGGAGGACCCCAAGTTTGGGACTAGTCAGGGAAGCTTAATCAGGCCCTTTGTCAAAATATAAAGAACTGCCGGGCGCGGTGGCGCATGCCTGTAATCCAAGCGACTTGGGAGGCTGAGTCAGGAGGATCGCAAGTTCAAAGCCAGCCTCAGCAACTTATCGAGGCCCTAAGCAACTCAGTGAGACCCTGTCTCTAAATAAAACACAAAATAGGGCTGGGGATGTGGCTCAGTGGCCAAAGTGTCCCTGAGTTCAATCCCTGGTTCAAAAAAAAATCAAAAAAATAAAGAACTGGGAATGTAGTTAAGTGACAGGGCTTTTGCTTAACGTTTATGAGGCTCTGGATTCAATTCCTAATACTGGAAAAAACAAAACAACACTTTATGCTGAATGCAAGAGGCCAGTCTCAAATGAGCAGACACACTGAATGATACCATTTATGTGATATTATGACATGCTTTAAAACGCAGGCTATGGAGCACTCAGGAATTAAAAAAAATAAAGACCTATTGATCAGTAAAACATCCTGAGTTACTCCCAAGAGAATTATGCTGAGTAAAAAAAGGCAACATACCTCAGTGGCAAAGTGCCCCTGGATTCAATTCCTAGAACAAACAAAAAATGCACCAACCCTGAAAAGTAGCATACTGTATGATTCCTTTTGTATAACTCTTGAAATGACAAAATTGCAAAGAGGGATTACAGATTGGTGGTTATCAGTTGTTAAATGTGGTGTGGAGCTGGGAGGGAAATGGGTAACATTATCAAAGGACAACAGGAGGAATCTTTGCTGTGATAGGGTGGGACTCTTCTGTATCTTGATTATATATCAATGTTAGTATCCTGATTATAATATTGCACTGTAGTTCTGCAATATGTTATCGTTATGAGAAACTGAGTAAAGGATACATGGAATCTCTCTTAATTTATTACAGCTGTCAGGTGAATCTGTAATTAGCTCAAAAAGTTTAATTAAAAAAAAATCAGTTTGACAACTTTTCACAAAACAAAAATAGGCCATATGAACTAGCAGTTCTACTCCTAGATACATACTCAAGAAAACTGAAACATTTGTCCATGCAAAACTTATGCACAAATGTTCACAGCAGCATTATTCATAATAGCAAAAAGTGGAAACAGCCCAATGTCCATCAGTTGATGAGTAAAGTGTGGTATAGCTATTGAATGGAACATTATTCAGCCACAAAAAGGAATGAAGTACCTATACCTATGCTATAAAATGAATGAACTTTAAAATATTGTGAAATGTAAAAGAAAATGGACATGAAAGACCACATATATGATTCCATTTACATGAAATGCCCAGAGTAGGCAAATCCACAGAGGCAAAAAGTAGGTTAGTGGTTGCCAGGGACCATGGGGGCCAGGGTTGGCAGGAATGGGGAGTGACTGCTGATGGGAAAAAGGTTTCTTAAAAATGTTCTGAATTAGATACTGGTGACAGTTGCACAACTTATAAGTTTACTACAGTCTACTAAATTATACACTTTGGGTGAATTATGTGGTATGTAAATTAGATCTCAATTTTTAAATATTGAGGAAGAAATTTTAGGTTTCTCCAGAGTGACAGATGGCAGATCAGAGGAGGAGAAATTGATTACAAAGGGGCTTAAGGAACTTCAGAGGCCAAAAATGTTGCATCTCTTTGATTGTCCTGGTGATTACCCAGGTGTACATATCCTTGCCAGAATGCACCGAACTGTACCTAGATAGACTTCAGTAAGGTTGATTTTTAAAACTTATAAAATTATCTCTAATTGTTCCAAGTTTAAAGTGACTTAGCTTCAGACACTCTTAATTTCTTCCTAATACAAGGCTCACAACAAAAATTAATTTGACTCTGACTTCTATTGCTAATTTCTATCCCTGCCCTTTTCTGTTTAGTTTCCAGAGTGAAACTAGATTGGTTAATTTCTCTCAGACTGTGCCCTTGTGCCTTTGAACTTGCATGGTTGTGCTTGGCTTTTCAAAACCCATGAGTAGGTGTGATTGTTCTAAAACTTTTTAAGTTTATAGAATATTCTATTGCTTTTATTTTTATTTTTTTCCTTTGTGTTCGATTGAAAAATGTCCTATTGGGTATACAAAATCAGGGTGATTACCTTTCATCACCCTTTGGAGTACTCTGAGCTAATTTGGGCACCAAGAGGTTGGAATTAAAATGACTCCTGAGGGAAGTAAGCAGGAGGAGAGGAGGAGGTATCAGGGTTAGGTAATGCTAAAAGAAAAAAGCAACAAAAAAACAACCCCATGAACTTCTTTCCCACCTACGATGCTTCTGTCTCCCAACCCTGATCTCTTGCCAGGTAGGCAGTCTAAATAAAATATTGCACAAACCCCTCCAAGCTTTGAGAAGAGTTCTTCTAGAAGGGAGTCTCTGAGAAGAACCAGCTTGGTAGGTGGCCCCTGAGTTTTCTCCCTGAGGTTTTCTTCTCCCTGATCCACCTACCCTCACTGATTTCTTGGGTCCTGCCATGCCTCAACCCAGGAATAGAGTGTTTTCATTTAAAGTTCTGCCACACAGGTGGACAGATTTTTTAAAAATTGTTTCCTGTATGCATAGGTGAGACAGCCTTATATTTTAAAAACAACTTTATTAAGAGACCAAACAGGGGGAGGGGACCAGAACACCCCCCTCCACAAAAGAGACAGATTTATAGAATATGGAATTTGAAGTAGATTTTGTAAGAATTCCAGAAAAAATATAAAAATATTTCAAATAGTAAGAGCTAATAATTAGGGTTTACTATGTGTGAAGAGGAAAAAAAAAATCACTCCCCCCCCCCCCTTTAACGTGCTACTACTTTAAAGCTTCACTTCTTACCAACTGGGTGTCCTGGGTCCATCCCCAGATTACTCATTACCTTTGTTTGATTTAGCTACAAATGAGATTTTCCCACAGTTCCCTGCTCAGGTAGGATCATTTGCTAGAACAGCTCACAGAACTCAGGAGGACACATTATTCACACTTACGTTTACTATCAAGAATATAATTCAGAAGCTGCTCAGTGGAGGAGATACCCAGGGCAAGGTAGGGTTACACTGAGCTTCCTTGCCTTCTCTGAACATGCCATCCAGCCAGCACCTCTCTTTGTTCATCATCCTGGAAATTCTCTAAACATTCCTGGAAGTTCTCCTGGATTTTCATGGAGACTTCCTTATGTGGACATGATTGATTAACTTGCTGGCTATTGGTGGGTAAGTCCCTCCATTCTCTGGCTAGAACCCAGAGTTTCAGTTCACCCATCACATGATTGATTCCCCTTGCAACCAGCCTCCCATTTTATGGCTTTCCAAAGCTACTGCATTAATATAATCCCAGTTAGGTTATGAATTAAAAAAGATACTCCTTGCCAATCAAGGTGTCACATCCCTAAAATCCCAGCTACTCCTTGCAATCTCAGTTACTTCGAAGACTGAGTCAGGAAGATCACAAGTTCCAGGCCAACATCTCAAAGTAAGATTTAAAAGAACTGGGTGCCATGGTGCAAGCCTGTAATCCCAGCAGTTCAAGAGGCTGAAGCAGGAGGATCGTGAGTTCAAAGCCAGCCTCAGCAATACAGCAAGGCCCTAAGCAACTCAGTAAGACCCTGTCTCTAAGTAAACCACAAAAAGGGGCTGTGGATGTGACTCAGTGTTTATAAGTGTCTCTCGGTTCAATCCCCAGTACTTAAAAAAAAAAAAAATTAAAAGAAAGGAACTGAGATTTTGGTTATAGCTCAGTGGTAGAGCACTTGCTTGACATGTGCAAAGTCCAGGGTTCAGTCCTCAGTACCCCCCGCCCTCAGCACACACACACAAAGATTGTCCTTTCATCTTTATTGCTCTTACCACCTAGGAAATTCTAAGTTCCAGTTATTTGGAACTCTATGCCAGAAATGGAGATAAAGACTAAACATATATTTCTTCTTATAAGCCACAGTATCAAAGTATTATGCCAGCCAGTGTTCCAGGGTCTTCAGCTCTCTTAATCCTCACAGCTATGTGAGGTGGATGCTCCCTTATCCCATTTTATTGAAGAGGAAATTGGGGGACAACGCGGGTCTGAAACTTGTTCAGTACCACACACCTGGTGAGTGGTAGAGGCAGTCTTGCTCTCAGGTGTGTTATGGATTCAGAATTTATGCTCTTTATCACCCACACTGTGTTTCCTGTTATGCAAACCTTAAGCCCTTTATCCTATAATAATGATATGGTAGCTTTTGGTAGGTGATTCTAAGTTGCCTAAGTTCCATTGGTTTTTTTTTTTGTTTTTTGGGGGGGCACCGGGGATTGAACTCAAGGGGCACTCAACCACCGAGCCACACTCCCAACCCTATTTTGTGTTTTATTTGGAGACAGGGTCTCGCTGAGTTGCTTAGTGCTTCAGTTTTGCTGAGGCTGGCTTTGAACTTGTGATTCTCCTGCTTCAGCCTCCTGAGCCTCTGAAATTGCAGGTGTATGCCCACCCACCAGGTGGTTCCATTGATTTTTTTTTTTTTTTTTTTTTTTTTATTCTCCCAGTACAAGCCTACCTGTGTTTTTTGGTCTCCTCCTCTCCCTTTTTTAAACCCCTCTCCAAAAAACTACATCATAAAAACAAGCAAACAAAACCCCTTTTAGAATACCCATATTTTAAAAATTCTGTTGTCCTAGACCTCCTTTCTATATAAGGACAGCCTTTTTTTTTTTTTTTTTTCCTTCAATATTTGAGCCTATTTAGATGATAAGCCCTTACCTTTGCTTGGAAGCTTCCTTTCTTTTTGCAGTGACTCTTTTACCTGTTCACAAGGATTAGAAGGAATGCTGTTTCGAATTACATTGCAGTAAGATTTCTGACTTATGCCCCTGGCCAAAGCCAGTGTCATGTGTTTGAAACTAAGCAAAACCTCTCAAGCTTCTTGCCATAAATGTGCATTAGAAATTTTTTCCAATGTAGCACATAGTTCTGTGGGTTGGAATTAAATTTAAATCTGTGTATCTTTAGAGTGTGAACATGTGCTATGTGAAGGTCTTTGTTGGCTCTGGTTAGAAAAAATTCCTTGCTTCCTCCCCCTTTCCTTCTGAGAAGGCTTTGAGAAACTTCTTAATATCTGAGTTTTGTATCTACTAAGTTATTAGCACATGAGATGTTTGCAAATAGTCTTCCATTAGCTTTATCCTGAAGATCCTCTTGCATTTAGGCTTTTGGTCAAATGATTCAATCTTACTATATTTGTGATTAATACCAACTAAGGTAGTTAGTCTGAATGCTTTTAGGAGTCTATGAATTTGAAGAAAGAAAAATAGAATTTGACACATGCTGAATATTGTGTGAAAGGTATTTGAGAGTCTAGGAAAAAATGTGCTCCCCACATACATGGGGATAAAATTCTGGTTTAGATGGTTTAGAATAAAACCTACATAACATCCAGTCTGGAGTCAGTGTTGGTGCTGCTAGAAGAGCAGGCGAGCTTCCTGGTGTGGCTCCTCTTTATCTTACCCTGCCTACCCCTTCAGCTTCACTTCCTGCTTTCTTCACTTCTGCTTTCTAGGTTCCATTCCATCCTTCCTCCTTCCCCTCTCTCCTAATTTTATAAACTCCTTTATTTCCTGCTTATTGTTTAGGTCTCAGAGAATGTCTCTCTACTCCAGATATTCTCATTTCTTCTCATGCTCACTCTCTTTATTGTAGTTACATTTTGAGATTATATGTTTGTTTGTGGATTTTGTTTGTTTATTGCTTCTTTTCCTCACTAGACTGTAAACTCTACAAAGGCAGGTATCTCTCTGTTATTGATGTTATTGTTTTACCTGTTTATATCCAGCATCTATCCAGGTGCTTGATACATAAGTGCTGCATAAATGCATGTTCAGGAATGAATGAAGTGAACATAAATTATAGGAGACGTTGGGAAGAAGAAAACCACTCCCTTATGTATTCAGGTCCCCAACCCAGTAGTTTCTCCAGATTAATATTTCCCTGAGGAGTAAATACAAACCATCTTGCTAATAGTGGCCCTTTAGTTCCTTTATAAAATTTAGAGGGCCATTTTTAAAAGCCATCTCTTACTTTCTGTCATTCATTTTAAGAAGCATGATTCTCAGTTTTCATGAAATTGTAAAGATACAGTGTTTGTATCCATATCAGTAGATCCACCTCTTGGGTTTCAGGTAAGGAGCTAACAGATGTTTGGAAGCACTGTATATATTGGCTTACTGAAAAGGACTTTGAATGTTTTCTTTTTGATATATCTAAATTTGTCCAGGCTTTGGGCCCGTCTTTGTGCCATATTTAAGTCAAAAGACTTAGCAATTTTTACTAAAATCGCAAGTGTTCTTTTTGAAGCTTGGCAGCTCACAGTCAAGAGTGTTAATGTCCTAGTACTCCTGCTCCTTGTCCACTGATTGTTATTGCCTGAATCTCAGAGTACTTTTGAGGTTAAGATTGACAATTTTTGTGAGATATGTGGTCCTTCTGAAAGCTTTTGGCTTAGTGTACTCAGTTTCAAAAATTGTTTTCATAAGAATGTCAGACAGCTTTAAACTTGGTGTGCTGGTAGTGGGATTAAAGTACCACAAACAGACTTAACTCCTTGGAAAACTTCCCTTTCTTCTAATTCTTTCTTTTACTTTAAGCATTCTAAATTGTCTTTGTTTTTTGGGGGTGCTCAGAAATTTCTCTTCATAGCAAAAGAGTTAAATAAGATTTAGAAAATATATACTTTCACAAATTCTCCTGTAAACTATTCCTGAAAAAGATGGATTAGTTAAAAGTTTACAAATTACTCTTAAATGCAGATTGCTAAGTGGTGGTGTTATGGGTATGAGTTTCTTGGCTTTTCAGGATGTCATCCTTTTTAGTCCTGGAGCTAAATATCAAGAGGCTACATGTTCAATCATAAAATGTTAGCCTCTGCCAGCATTACATCAGCTCCACAAAACCTCATTGGCTAATTATCCCCTGGGACTAGGACATGGATTTGGCAGCTTGTGAAAGCTGCTTTTTCCAATTTCTCCCTTCCTGGCTGTGACATATCCCAAAGGAATGAAGTTGAGAAATCATCATCTTCTTTTGAAAACTTTCAACCTCTCATTCCCACAGTGGTTCTCATGGCCAGGGATAGAAGATTCCTTCTTATACTTGAAGAGTCCCCTTTAGCACACGATGTATTCTTTAAGCAGTGACCAAGGAAAGATTGGTGGCAAGGGACCTCATTATGTGGTTGTCTTCAAGGATGCTAGTGCCTTTACTGGGATCTTTATATTACCAAAATGAAAGATGCTGGAAGACTAAAACTGGAACCATGTAGGTATTCATCATCTCCGTCAGCTGACGTTTGGTATAAGAACTAGGATTGTCATTTAACATCTCCTTTAATGAGTGTCTATAAATAACTTTCTTGAGGGCAACCTTGGGTAGTAAAAAAGAGCTGTCTAATCTCAAGCAGTCACCTTAATCTCTTTTAGCCTCAGTTTTTACATCCTTTAAATATAATATCTTCCTTATCTTCCACAAAAGGTGTTGTAGGGATGGAATGAGATAACATATTGGTGAACAATTTCATCAGGGTCACCCAGTGACCTATTAGTCACCTTAATCCAGTGGGTCTGGCCCACTTTAGGTCTCATCTTACCCGATCTTTCTTTACTCTATGACCCTATTCAATGCTCTCCCCTCTTCATTTGGTTCTCTTCAGGGTTCTTTGCCTAAGTATAAAATAAATTTATTGGAAGAATATTGGATAATGCATAGCATTGTCAGGAAAATGGAATGAAGACTGGATAACAAAGTTAAGAAAATGAACAGAAACTGAGCAAAGCAGAGTCTAGTGGTCCCATGTTGTGGGACCAGCCTGCTCAAGAATGCTTCCTAGATTCTTTGCCACTGCTGCTTGCCTGGCCTCTAGTGAACACCTGCTGTTATTGGCACTGCCACCAGTAGACACTTACCACAATCCCAGGGATAATTGATTATGTTTTCTACCTTTGTGTCGTTTCCTCAATATTTGAAGTCCTAGATGGGAAGATCTGATCAACTGAATATAGTTTATATATTTGTGAACTAGAGTCCTGGGAACTGAGTGAGGGAATACCTATTATTTCAGTTGCTGTGGTAGAAAGAGGAGCCTGCCTTCCCCTTTCTTAGAATTTCCCCAAAAAGGAAAGGTGTTCAGGTGCTGGGCGGCTAAACCATAGACAGCCATTTCTCTATGGCTGATCTCCTGCCTCTTGCCACTGTTCACTCTCTCTTACAGGTTGTGTTCAGCCTTGTCCTTGACAGTCCTTGTCTCCTCAACCTGCATGTTCTTCCTAACAATTTAATCCCAAACTATACCTTCATCTACCATGTATTGAGTGATATGTGTCTCTTTATCTGTAGCCCTGACTTCAAGGCTGAGTTCTAGATTTGGCTAACCCACTGATCTTCCCACCTGAACATCTAGATAACTCACATGAATTTAAAGCTGATGTCACCATTCTCCAGTCCCGCATTCCTTAACTTGGTACTAGTTACCCTAACTGGAAAGCTAGGATTTGCCTTTGATTCCTCTTTCTGGTATGCCTAACATCTATTTGACTTCCTCTTCTTTGACCTCTCCCATTTTGTGTCACTGCCCTAGATCACATTCTCATCATTTCTGGTTAGTTTTTTTTTTAATTAATAGCCTTTTTATTGGTCTCTCTGCTTAGAGCGTGACTCCTCAAACCTGTCCTTCATTCAGCTGCCAAAGATATTTTGCCTCACTATCAGTTTGAATCATTTTATTCTCCTCCTCAGAATTATTCTCTTTGTTGTGGGATAAAACTTAAACTATTGAATTTGACTGTTCAGTCTCTTACTATTTGGTCATCTCTTGCCACCTCCAATCTCATGGTCTCCAGCAACACTGACCAGCCTTTTGGTTTCTAGAGTAGTTGATGTCCTTTTATTTTTGTTTTCTATTGTGTTAATCTTTTTATGGGTTGGGTGGGTGCTGGGAAGAGAACCCAAGGCCTCATATATGCTAAGCACATGCTGGACCACTGAACTACACCCTCAGTTTCCCCTTGCATATAATCTTGCCTCTGCCTTCACCATTCATTCCTCTTTGTGCTTGTCAGCCTGCTGGCTTATATTCATCCTTCAAGTCTGAAATCAAGGGCTGCTGCTTGGGAGATTCATGTTGTCTTGTTTTCCCTGGAAATCTTGGTGTCCTGTCTCCTGTGCTCTCCTTATGTTTGGCACATTCTCACCAACCACAGAGTAGTTATTTTAGTATTGTTCCTAGCAGGTCTCACCATAGGAAGGAAATAACTTGAAAGCAGAGATGGTATCTTGTTTCTCTATCACTAGTTCCAGCACATAGCAGGTATATAATAATTTTTATTTAAGGACTAAATGCTTGAAAACACTTTGAGAAATAAAGCACTCTACACATATAATAATATTTTCATCATTGGCATTTTCTTATAATTTCTAACTCCAAAGTTTTGTAATCTGTGAATCAGTTCCTGGGAAACAGTTCTGATTTAATTTTGTTCTGTTATCTTTCTGCAGGTGGCTAGAGGTCCAAGAACCCTGTCAGCCTATCATATGATTTTGATTTCTCTATGATCAACCTTATATTCTTTCTCCAGGAAGTTGATTATATATAGTTTCCTTTGACTTTCCCAACCTAACATACATTTTAGTCCTAAATAGTGATTTATTTCATGCATGACTCCATTCCTCAACCCAAAATCATTAATTCAGTCACTTTGCTTTAGTTGCTTTTTTGTGGTCATAAATTATGTAGTGGCTAGAAACATACACTGTATTAATAAAGATGAGCTACAGAATCTAGAGAGAGGCCTGTCGATTTAACTGGACTGTAGGAGTTGCCTTTTCCCCATCCCATAGCTCTCATTTGGGTTTTGTACTCCCCCAGAGGCCTTGGCATAGCAAACAGTATATAGTTGAACTTGGCCACTGTCTCTTGATTTATTGCACTGGGAAGAATAAGTTTTGATTTTTTTTTCCTTTTTTTTTCTTGTTCTTCCCTCTGAGGGAGCCTGCGTCATTGAGAAATGTTTAACCTCATGGCCTTGCACTGGGACTGGAAATTTGCCTAAGGGAACTTGAAGCTGGCAGTGTTTTTACTCAAATTCCCCCTTAAGGGGAGGGGGATTTCAGCAGGACCTGCCAAAACAGGAAGATACTGGGAAATTTTTTAGTAGCAAAGCTGTTGCCATTAGATGACTGAAAGTATTTGAAAAGTTTTCTGGAAAAAATATAGGCATTTTGAATTCCCTTTGGGAGAACTGTAGATTCTACCAGGTGTAAACAAAAATTCAGACTGAGAAATTTAGCTTTGCAGTTTGTGGTATGTTGTTATAAGGGAACTTTGATCCACTGGATGAGAAAGAAGCAAACCAGAGGAATTTTAGGAGTTTAGAAACTTTCCTGTAGGGAAAATAGCCATAGGCCCAGGCAAATCTCTATGGACTATGGGAAGAATTTGTCTTTTTATCAACTCTGGATTATGCAAAAAGTGGATGGTGACAGTGATATTTTTTGGACAAATCTTATTCTTCAAATTCCTATTGATATTGTCATTATACTCCATTTCTAAAAGCACTTCTTTGACACTAGCAAGATACTTACCCAGTAAGAGCTGGAATGGATGATCTTTTGTGCCTAAAGGATAATCTCTTAGGGGAAGGTACGACCAGCACATCGATGTATGGAATATGACTACCTCTGCTTATTTTTTTCTTTTGTGTCACAGATGAGGAATGTTGTACAGTTATTTGCCAGTATGAACTGATAAACTGAGCAGTTACTGAGCCCTGACAAGGGAGGAATTATGTGGTTAAACCATTTGTGGCAGCCTTGTGACTTCCTGGAAAATTGGAAACAACTTTGCTTAAACAGCTCTTGATAGAAATATAAGTACTTTTGCCCACTATGAGAGATATTTGGACTCATCTACCATGTATCCTTCCTGGGGAATGTTGGCATGGGTGATTGAGGGCTGATAATATTCATGGCTAGTATGAGACTTATTTTAGTAAGTATTTATCAATTATCAATTATATGCTTAACACTGTGATACTTATTCTGGGGAGATTCCTTAGAAGTAGAAGGAATGATTCTGAGACCCACAAAATTTCTATTGTTGGAGATACAGGGGTTACAGGGGATTACAAGATCCTGAGAAAGAAAAAATAAATGGGGTCAGGAAAATTGCATAATAAAGGTGAGAATGATAAGTGGATTTAGGATAGGCAAGAGGAGTCAGAAGAAGGAAGGGTAAATCAGATGGTGTTCAGGTAGGAAGACTTCTAAGGAAAGATCTGGACACCAGACTAGATATGCTATGTAAAGAAGACTAAGGGTTTCACCTTGATTGAAATGGGAAAAGTGGGACAGTTGGAAGATTGGGTCAAATACATAATAATTAGCTGGATTACTGAGTAGCTTGAATGTTAGATTTCGGCCCTCACCAGATAGTGGAAAGTCATTTTAAGTTCTTGAGTAATTAATTATTTAGTTTGTCAATTTCTTTAATTGATTTCAATTGACATTTTAATTGAGTTAATTATAGTTTTATGTGCAGTTTTAAGAAATAACATAATACAGAGAAATCCTCCATACACAATAATTACTTTAAAAAAATTAAGAATTTTTGTAAAGAAGCCAGGGGCAGTGGTGCATGCCTCTAATTCCAGTGACTTGGGAGGCTGAGGCAGGAGGATTTCAAGACCAATCTCAGCAACTTGGGGAGGCCCTGTCTCAAAACATAAAAAAGGGCTGAGGCTGTAGCTCAGTGGCAAACTGCCCCGGGTTCAAGCCCCAGTAACCAAATCAATCAATCAATCAATCAATCCCCAAAATAAAAAAATCAATTTATATCCATTAAAAAAGAATTTTATAAAGAGAAAAAGGCTTATTTAGCTCAAACTTTTTAAAAATATTTAAAATCATTACATTTTTATAAAAATTTCATATCAAATTTATTTTCCATTTTGGGACAATATTAATAAAAATCAGTAGTATACTCACACACAAAGTGAATACAAATTTAGAATAAATTAGTACAGAATAAGAATAAAATTTAGAATTACTTAAATCATTTAAATTCTCTTTAATATTTTTTAGTTTTCCTTCTATTCATAAGTATTTTTCTGTGTTCCATAAAAGTAATGCAAGCATTACTAAATAAATCAGAATGACAAATTAATCTACTGTTAAAAGCTATGCATGTACTTAAGTTCAAGAATAGATTTTTCATCTCCATACTGTCTAAATAAGTTATTATACCAAACATTTTGATCAAATTCAATTTTTTTGTAATTTTTTTTTTTTAGTTGTTAGGTGGACACAATACCTTTATTTTTACGTGGTGCTGAGAATTGAACCCAGGGCCTCACGCATGCTAGGCCAGTGTGCTACCACTGAGCCACAACCCCAGCCCTAGCTCATAATTTTTGAAAGTTGAAAGTACAATATCAGGAGGCCCCATAGATTTGGTCTCTGGTGAGGGCCACCTTGGGTACATGACATCAGTCATGGTGGATGACGTTATGGGAGGAGCATGTGCAAGAAGGACAGATTGCATGGTGAGAAAGGAAGCCAAAAAAAGACACAGCCTTTTAATAAAATAGCATGGGTAAATCAAAATCTGAAGCCTAAAATATGTGACATTTGAGCAGGAGTTGGAGAAACAATTATTTTTGGAAGGGGTTTAGGAGAGGTGCTTCATGGTGCTGGGGTCATGTGAAATTATTTACTCAGCACCTAATATATGCCAGAGTCTGGGCCAGGTGCCAGGAGTATAGTGGGGAATAAGACAGACATGGTTTACGTCCTGTCCCAGCCTGAAATTTATTGGTGAAGGCAGACAAGTAATTATAAAACAAAATAGGTGTTAATAAGAACATTCAGAATGCACGGGAGAACAGAGCAGGGGAATTCAAATAATTTAGGGAACGTTGCAAGAAGGCTTTGCAGAGGAAGGGATTTCTTCAGTCCATGACCTGAGGGATGTTGCAGCATAGATCTACGGAAGACCTGGAGAGGACAAGTGAAATAGCACATTGAAGGAGCTGGAGGACTTTTGTTACAGTTGGTAAGAGAGGCAGTGGTGACTCCGGAGCTTTCCACTCCCTCGTTGTCCTTGAACTCTTAACTTCTCCTTGCTTCAGATTCCCTGTATGAAGTTGGGCATAAGGATAATTCCCACCTTGTAGAACTAAATGAGAACAGTAGCATCTACCTCATAGGGTCACTGCAGTTTTCTGGCCTTGGTACTGTTAACGTTTGGATTAGAGTATTCTTTGTGGGGATCTATCCTGTGTGTTATAGGGTGTTCGGCTGCATCCCTGGCTTCTACCTACTAGATGCTAGTAGCAGCCTTCCAGCTGTGACAAGCAAAAATGTCTTCAGATATTGCCAGATGTATGTCCCCTCGTGGTCAAAATTGCTCTATGTTCAGAACCACTGGATTTTTGTGAGGATTAAAGTTGTTGATTGTGTAAAAGCACATAGAACCTGGCATATGTGCTGTTATGATTAGCATAGTGGTGTCTAGGGAAAAATGTGTTTCTTTTGATAGTAGTTGAGGGCAATTTAGTCTCTCATTTGATTAACAAAAAATAAGATATAGATCAGATGCTGGTATGGTGTGAACAAATGGGGTTGTTTATTCCCAGGAAACTGTGTTTACACTCAGCTATTCTCTGTGGATATAAAGCATTCCATTCATCAGGGAACTTGTGGCCCTGCTTAGATGTGTCTCAACCGAAAATTTCTCTCTCCTTTTTTCTTCTGATGGGATCTCGTGTTGCGGAGGTTGCTCACTTACTCTTGGGCTCAAGTAACCCTCTCACCCCAGGCTTTCTAATCACTGGAACTACAGGCAAGTGCCACTGAGCCAGAAACACTCAGTAGTACTTAATGGAATTGCTCCATCATCTGACACAGCTCAAATTAATCCTTTTTAATAACTGCACACTGCTTCATAGCTTGTACCATCCCTCCCTCCATCCTGTCCTTCCTTCCTTTTTTTTTTTTTTGTAGTACTAGGGACTAAATCCAGGAGTGAAGTTGACCAGACTGGCCTTGAAGTAGAGGCCAGTCTACTGCCTCCTGAAGTAGAGGCCTGCCTTAGCCTCCTGCATCAATACACACCCCACATCCTTTTAACATAAGTTTAATGTATTGATGTGTATATTTCTATGGCATATATTCCTAGGAGTGAAACTAATGAGTTAAGAGGACTAGGTATTTTTACGTTCAAAAAGACAATGCTGTCTAATTGTTTTTTAAAGACTTCACATTTCCATAAGGTATGTATGAAATTACTTTTCCCCCACTTCTCTGGTGTGCATAGATGCTGTAAGATCTTTTAAGTTTTCCACTGGTTGAATGGGTGTCAAGTGTTAGCTTGCTGTTATTTTGATATCATTCCAATCAGGATTATAGTTAGGATTCTTAACAGGAATAAACCATAAGAAAATCCAGCCTCTTTGGCAGTACAGCCATATCTCCTTGAAATCCCAATGAGCCATGGATTGAACGATATCAGAGAGCAGATGAATATAACAGCTCCTTAATAGCAAAAAGCTGGGCATTCAGATTAAGAGATCTATTAATTAGATTATTGCACAGAATTGAATTATACTTAGAGATATATCTGTGCATCTGGGTAAAATCTTTCCCAGGCTCCTTGGCAGATTTTTCTGCAGAGATAATTTTTCTGGGGAAGTCGAACATAGCACTAAGCAGATCATATCCAAGAAAGCACCACCACCATCCTTCCCCCCAAAAAAGAAAAAAATGAACAAAAAAGAATTGCGTCGTTGGTGAATGGTGTCAGAATTTTAAGTTAACATAGGTGATACTTTTTTAAATTTTTTAAAATCATGAACTGTTTTAAATTTTCCAAAAAAAAAATTAAATTGTGAAAATTTTACAAGGCATTCCAAATTGGAAATGACTTTGAATGTAGTACTTTTGAGGAAGCCAAATCAACTCACTATCCCAGGGGCTAAAACTTCTTTCAGTTTCCCCAGTTATAGGCGCTGTGTAGTTAAATAGCTCTTTGGTTTATCCTGTCCTTGTGTGTATGCGAACTAGGGGATTGATGTCTGTGAAGGAAACATGTAACCCTGGTGAATGTAGTGTCTGGGGTCTGTGACTTCTAGGGACATGTAGGAATTACTAGAACAATTTACATGCTGTGCCCTTGCTTCAGAGGTGAAGCGAAGGGAGATGGCCTTTTGAAGGAGTAGCTTTGTACTTTGAAAGATGTAAGAGTCAATGAAGTAATGAGAAAGAGCCTGCAGAATGTAGTTTAACAGTATCTGATAGTGCCTCCCGACTGTGTACTTCTGATTTTACTGACAGGTCATAATGTGGAAAGATTGGTTGGTGACATCTGAAACACTGAAGAGAACAGATATTTTGTAGTATGTTTTTGGGTAGTCACAAGCAGTTACTGGTGAAGCACAGATGAACGAGCTTTCTAGCCTCATTAACCCTGCTCTCCTGCACCTACAGGAAGAATTTGCCTTCGGGATTTCTTTAGGCTCTTGCAGATACACAGCCTGAGTCTGAGGCCTTTTAGCAAGATGGGGCAAAGCAGGAGTGCACAGGTTATTCAGAGCTTCATTGGCTGCTGGCACTGTGTGTTGATGAGGGATTGAGGGTAGGGTGGTAGAGTATGGTAGCAAATGTGTCCTCTGTAGCACTAGGTAGGAAAAAAGATCCTGGGGCTGAAATATGATAATTAATCCATAGAGCACTCTTTTTCATAAAGGAGATGGTAAACCACCAATAAGAAATAGAATATAAGTATGGTATTGTTTCTGTTTATAGGTATAGATTTTTACTTTATTAGAATATAAAAAAAAATACTAAAATCCTGTCCAGATTTCCTCTGCTTCTTAAATTCTTGTGTTTGTGTTGAAGTATCACATGCCGAATTTCAAATCACAGGGGAGTTTATGGGGCTAAGTTTTAGTAAAGTTTGGCCCTTGTCTTAGTCCATTTTCTGTTTCTATAGCAAAATCCCCCAGACTGGGTAATTTGTAAAGAAAAGAGGTTTGTGTAGCTTATACAAATATCTTTGAGATCCAAGAACATGGTGCTGGCTTCTGCTTGGCTCTTTGGAGGGGGACAGGGGAGTCACAGAGAAGATGTTTTCTTTTTGTATTGTATAGTCTGCCTTCAAAATCTCTTTAAATGATTTCTTGCTTTCAAAATCATTTGTAAGAAAAAACTCTTTTGGCAGGGCATGGTGGCAGACACCTATAATCAATCCTAGTGACTTGGGAGGCTGAGACAGAATTGCCAGGTCAGGGCCAGCCTGGGCAACTTAGTGAGACCTTGTCTCAAAAGCAAAAAGGTCTGGGGATGTAGCTCAGTCATAGAGCACTTGCCTAACGTATGAATTCTATCCCCAGGACTCCCCTGCCCCCCCAAAATCTAGAAAGATGGTAACATTTTTGGATATGTGATAGGAGGGAGAACTCTTTTTAGTTTTTCAAAAGGTTTTGCTTGAGAAACATTAAGTGCTATACTTTTTTTTCCCCCTCCCCCAAAACATGATTACCCAAAGGTTCAGCCATTTAGAGAACTCTCTTTTCATCTGGTTTGTCTGTTTCAGAAAGTTCTATTTTCAGTAAATAGTTGGTCCAAAGTGTGCTCTGGGAACTCCATTCCACAGTTTTGTGTTGAGACTGCTTGTCAGTACTCTGGGTTGTCTCTGCTCTTTAAATGACTCAGTATTACTCAGAGAATCAGAACAAGGAATCCGGGGAGAGATTGTGACTGGCTCCCTATTTTGGGTGATGGTTTTTATTTAATTTACTAGGTCATGTAATGCAGGCAGACATTAACAGTTGGAGAAATTCTAAAGGAATGTAAGTTCCAAGCATGACATCTCTATGAGAAAATGGTTGTGAGTTCACTAAAATATTAATTTGGTAATATTAAACATCTTTTTAAAAAATACCTTGTTCTTCCTTTTCCTACCCTGTATTTTTGTCTGTATAATGGGAGATCATGGGCTGTCTTAATGGTGGAAAATTAAAATTAAACAATAGTAAAACAAAAAGGGACAGTTTGCTAAAAGTTTTTTGTGTAACACACATACTGATTGATTGTATCATTAAATTCTTCCTAAAACTCCATGAATTTGGTGATGTAATCCCCATTTCCAGGTATGAAAATGATAGCTCAGAGAGGTTAAGTGATTTACCCCAAACCAGACTGATGGCAGGTGGTTAGCCATAATTTGAGCATAGGGCTGTTGGATTCCAGGTGCAACTTTAAGATTACACTGCCTCTCTCCTGCTTCTGACAGGTGGATATCTGCGTATAGGTCTTGGGCAGAATAAAAAGCAATCTGGTTGTCTTGGTTGCTCTGATAGTTCATGTTTACTGCCTGTGCCCACCCCCAGTACCTCCTCTATTTATAACACACACTTAGTAAATATTGCATGAACAAGTGTGGAGTAAATCATGAAAAACAGAAGTGTATTGACATTTTTGTTCAGAAAATTTTTGTAAGTACATGCTGTATTTATAAATTTATTAGTAAAGTACATCTTAAACTAGTGTTTATCAGGCTTATTTGTTGCGTATATAGCCTTTTAGATAAGAATAAAACACCTCCTGTCCATGGTTTCTGGAGATTATCTATAGTCTGAGTGCTTACTTCCCTCTTCGTAACCAGCCTGCTGGTCTTGTTCCTTTTCCTTTTCACACTGCTGGCAGAATGACATGTCTCTATTTCTCTCTCTTTAGTCTCAATTCCCAAGTAGTTATTATTTTCACACCTTTTGCTTTTGTACATTTCTCTTCCTTTGGTTAGAATGCCCTTCCCATCTTCTTGGTTTGAGGTTTTTTTGTTTGTTTCTGTTTTGTTTTGTTTTTAAATCATTCTGATCTCAGTCCAGGTGCCTTCTCCTTTTGGAACAGATTTTCACTAAATTACCCTTGTGATCCTCCTGCCTCAGCCTCCTGAGTTGCTGGGATTACAGGCATGCAGCAGTGTGCCTGGCGTTAATCTGTTAGCTTTTTTTTTTTAATTGAGTTCAATTTATATGCAATAACAGTTACCTTTTTTTAAGAGTACAGTTAGTAAGTTTTGCTAACAACTTGACCAGTATAATTAGGATACAGAATATTTTCTACTCCAAAAAGCTCCATCATGCCTCTGAAGAGACCTTTGATTTCTGCCCCTATGTTTTTGCCTTTTCCTGAATTTCAAATAATTGCAGTCATGCAGTGTGTAGACTTACGTTTCTGTCTTCTGTCACTAGCATAATGCTTTTGACATTCATCACTGTTGATGCCTATAGCAATCGTTGGTGTTTTTTTTTTTAATTAAGTAGTATTTCCATGTATGGATGTGCCACAATTTTTTATTCATTCACAAGTGAAAGGACATTTAGGTTGTTTCTAGTTTTGGACAGTTAGAAATATAGCTGCTATGAATATTCATGTACAGCTCTTTTGTGGACTTTTTTTTCCCTTGGATAAATACTCAGGAATGGAATTACTGACTTGTATAGTAAATTTATAAGAATCTTCTTAACCAAGGAGCATTATCATTTTGCCCCCCACCCCAGCACACAGTAATGTTGGAAAATACCACTTGCTTCTTGACCTTAACACCAGATTATGATTATTTATTGGTAGTATCTGTGTTCTGACACTAACCAAATAATTATATTCACATGTTCTTATTGGGAAAGGTGTTGCTTAAATTAAGGTTTTTATTTTTTGGGTTTTTTTTTTTTTTTTTGGTTCTAGAGATTGAAGGCAGGGGACTTAAACACTGAGCCACACTTGCAGCCTTTTTTTTTTTTATTTTGAGACAGGGTCTTGCTAAGTTGCTTAGTTGCTGAGGCTGGCCTTGAACTGGTGATCCTCCTGCCTCATCTTCCGAGCTATTGGGATTACAGGCATGTGCCACCATGCCCCGCCTAATTAAGGGTTTCTGTTGCAAGTTTTTCTCCTTTCTCTTTTCACTTTACAAATACTTAGTAATTTACAGTATAGGCGGAGTAGATGGAGATAAGTGACTCTACTCTCAGTGCCCCCAGCAGGCCCTGTAAGGAGCCATGGTAGATGATTGTGGTACATTTGATTGATTGGTCCATCCTTTTTTCCTTCGTTCCTTCCTTTCTTGTGCTGGGATTGAACCCAGTGCCTTGTGTATGCTAGGCACATTTGATTCTGATTGTTCACCTTCTTACTAGAACAAGTTACTCACAATAGTGGTTTCCCCTTCCATGCCTCTGTACTGCATTCCTTATAGGCAGAAGAATAGGGAGGCACATCTGGCTGCAGCTGTGCTGCCAGCCTTATTATCTGATTCTCCCCTTAGGTGGAAATGCCTGTGAGTGTCATGGTGGCAGCTGTTTTTGTAGTCAGCTGAGTAGATCTTTATTTTTTATTTATTTATTTATTTTTGAACCAGGGATTGAACTCAGGGACACGGCCACTGACCACATCCCCAGCCCTATTTTGTATTTTATTTAGAGACAGGGTCTCACAGAGTTGCTTAGGGCCTTGCTAAGTTGCTGAGGCTGGCTTTGAACTCGCGATCCTCCTGTCTCAGCCTCCCAAGTCGCTTGGATTATAGGCGTGCGCCACCGCGCCCGGCTTAGATCTTTAAACTGTTGGTGGAGCTGTCCTGATTGCCTGCCCAATAGTTTGAATGATGGAACTGTGACATCCAAGGAGTAAAATCAAAATTTTCTTGGGCTGCCATTTTTGTCTCAATACTCTGTCCCTGACTCTAGCCAGCATTTTGAGAGCCTTCATTTTCTTTTGAAACAAAAGGGTCAAATATGTACTGAGCTATATCTTTTAGAAAATTTTACTAACAAGTGTTTGCAAGTTGCTAAGAAGTTTTCATTCATTTGTTCATTCATTGAGCAATTTGCCAGTTAACCATGTTTATGGTTCCTATTTCAGTGCCATGATAAGACTATTTTTCAAAGTCAGTTCTTTCTGAGACCTCTCCCTACCAGTTTGGTATCTTTGGTCTATAAGCACTTAAAACACAAATGTTAAATAAAATAAAATAGTGCTGAATTTTAGCTCCTTGTTAAAACTTTGATATAGGCTTTGCACAAGAAGGGAGGGAGGCAGAGGGAAGAACAGGGAACCTGGTCATGTGATACTTACTGCTTGTCTGGCAGAAGCCTTTTGGTTCTGAGCAGAGAAACCAACTGTTTACTATTTTGGGTGAGTGAGGTTGGTTTGTTGCTACGAGCATTTTCTCTAAGGGAACCCTCTCCTCTTCCAGCTCTACACATTGAAATCATCCCGGTTCTGCTTATTGGCATTTGGATAGAGGAGAGAGGTGTCTGTGTGGAGGCCCAGTGCTGACAGGAAGAAATGTCTTGCCAGGAGACGTACTGATTCTGACCTTCTGCTATCTGCTTTTAATGCCCCACTCCCTAAGTAAACTCGGATCTAGCTTGTTCTTGCAACCCTTTGCACTGCAGAAATGAAGTGCCCACTTTAATCCAAAGAGCAATGCTAATCAGCTCTTCAGGAAATAATAAATGGCCTCTCTAAGGAGAGACGAGAGGAAGACTGACTTCTTGCAGCACTGGCCTCTCAAATCTCGTGTCTCCTCCAGTGTGCTGGAGATGACCAAGATTCATCAGCCCACCTGCAGGATTCTGCCCCTCTCATGGATTGTTCTGAAGCCGGAGAAGGACAGCTGCTCAGCAGTGTGCCTCGCCCCTTATCACAGTTTGCGTTTGCGGGAAGGTTAGAGTGTTTCTCCTTTTGGAATTTGCATGCTTTTGTTTCCTCCTAAACTCACTTGCTGCCCTTTACTGTCCTTTATCCCCTTCCCATTTCTCTGTAGCCACCCAAGTTTTGACTTTGGATTTTTTTTTCTCCCAAAGAGAAAAAAGAAAATATTAAAGATTATTGAGTGCCCAACTCATAGATAACTGGACATAGTGCTATAGTGCTATAGGGTGCATTTTGTGACCTGATGGGCTAGTGATTAAGATATTTCACTTTCTTACTCCTTTTTTTCCTCCATGAAGAACTCATACAGCCAAGCCTAACATTGTGAAAAAGGGGAAGAAAAAACTTTTCTCTAATAAGGTGGGACTTTTCCTCTTTATGTGGGTCAAATGCAGTGTTAGGTCAATAAAACACTGGCCATTGATACTATACAAATAAATAGGCAGCTATTGATGAGGACTCAGTTTCTTCTGTCTCTTAAATACTGAAAGTGAGTAGATAACCTCTAAGGTCTCATAACACTAAGCCATCATAATTTAAAATAAAGCGACTCCTGAAAAGCTTTTTACTTGTAGTGCATCTTAGTTTTAATTACTACAGACAGTTTACATTGGCCTTATCAATCTTAAAGGAATTTTCCTTTATGAATAGCATCTTTCATATTCTGAAGCTACTGAAAGATATTCTTTGGGAGTAGAATGGACATATTAGAGTTCTGCAGAAAAGTTCAGTGTTAAATTTGAGAAAAATTCAGCAATGTTCTGGGTTATTTTTAAAAATGAAGTTAGGTACTTTATCCAAATGCTATCAAATGCAAATGGAAAGAATTGTCAATATTTTATTCTCCTAGCTTGGAAACCCTAACATCCACTATCAAAATTTATCTGCAGTGTATATATTGTTTGCATAAATGCTGTTTTTCTAAAAATTTTAACATTTCTTCTGATTGTCCAAGATCTCTTTGAGACCAGGCTTTTAGCATTTGTCAGGGTGACTTGAGCATGTGGATTTGGCAGGGACTGAATATGCTGAAGAAGAGAATGAGTGATTATCAGTGCCATTTGTTGAGAGAAGTTTTAAGACCTGACTGAGAGGCAATTGATTTCTCTTTAAATATCTGGATAGTGTCCTAAACTAATGTGAGAGAAACATGATGGCATCATTAGAGGGAACATTGTTGGAGAAGCAGAGAGACTGTATGGCTCAAGACTTACATCTTTGGGCTGCTACCTTTGATTTTTATAATCCAGAAAGATATCTTTGCATTAGCTGCAAAACCCTAGAGGAAATGGAATTGCAGACTTATTGTGAATAGGATCAGAATAATTACCCTAAGCAGTTGACTTTGTATTTTGATAGTGTGCTTAGAATCTTGTTTTTAGAATTCTGTATGTTTGCTGAATCTTGAGATGACTCAAATTATATCTTCTATAAATTAATGTACACATTATTTAAAAAATCATTGTCATTTTGAAAGCTTCACAAAAGAAATGGATTGTGCACTAGGTGGCAAAAGTATAAAGGATATCTGGTGTTGAGACTTCTTTTGGGCTAAAGCAGGTGTTTGAGGGAGAGAGAGTTCTTCCTTGAAATACCCAAAGATAGCCACTAAAAATGATTCTTCTTACTCTTACATTTTATTATTATAGATAAATTTCCAACAACAGTGTTTTTCTTTCATAGTTTTTCTCCTTCTTCTCTTCCTACTCATTTATTTATCTTTGTATCTTTCTCTATTTATTTATTTTACAGGGGATGGAACCCAGGGCTTTGTGCATGCTAGACAAGTGCTTTTACCACTGAGCTGCACCCCCAGCCCATATTTTCTTTATTACTGGACTTTGGCAAGGGTAGGTTCTGCCTGATTTTTTTTTTTCCCTGTAGGATGAGTGAGCAGTCTTGAAAGATTGGTATCTTTGTACCACCTTCAGGTCCAGTACTGCCCAGGACCACACCTGTATTGTCCAATATGGTAGCCACTAGTCACATGTGGCTAACACAAATGAGAAACTGAATTTTTAATTTGATTTGATTTTAATTAAATTTAAATAGTAGATGTGGCTAGTGGCTGCTATGTTGAATAGCACAGTTAGCCAGCCTTCTTTTTATTGCTCTCCTTCACCACTTAATGCTCCAGTTAAATTGGAGTGTGTCATTTGTGTCTTAACCTTACACTATCTCCCATCTTCAGGCGTTGGCTCTTGCTGTTCATCTGTGGTTTATGAAGTGCTTCAAAGATTGCTTAATACTGCTGCCCCCATGAAGCTTACCTAATCCTTTTGTACTCTAGTAATTTATTATCTGAAAACTCTCAAAGCTCTTACAGCACTCTTTGATTACATTGATTTGTTTTACATTTTTTATCTTATCCATTACAAATTCTGTAAGGGGCTTATACAGTTTTTTTTTAAATGTGTGTTATAGTTTCAACCTTTTCCATCTTTTCCTCCAAAATGCATAGTGAAGTTTTTTAATGCATGATGGGTAGCTTGTGTGCACTAGCTTTTAATCCACCGAGATTTCTGGTGGTTACTATGCTTCCTGGCACTAGAGGGCAGTATTGTGTCCATAAGCAAATTGTGATGTTTAATCCCAAAGTGACAGATTTGGAGTACTCTCCTAATTCAGTTTTATTCAGTCTTACATGAATAATTCTAGCCTTCAGAAGGAAATCAAGTCTGTTAATTGTCAGTGATATTAATAAATACTATTTTTCTGTAATTATCTCGAATTAGATTTAGACTGATGTTGGACCAGGAGAAAGATTCTTATTCCATCTGAGAACCACTAGCCAAGACATTAAGCATCAGAGAAGCTTGAGGACAAAAGCCCTTTTATGGTAGGCAGCTAATATCCTAGCACTGAGCTGATAGGCAAGCTCTGAAGTTCTTAGTTTGATCTTGCCAGTGGTGAGCTTGGCCAAGTTGCTCTAAGCTTGGCAAACCAGTTCCTCTCATTGTACATATAGTGGGTATAATGTCTGCTGTACCAACTCTAGGGCCAAATGAGATCATGTGTGTGTGAAAGCAGCTTTTTAAAGTACTATGTAAATGTATAGTGTTATTTTCCTGTTCAGTGCCTATTTTGTGCCTGGAATCAAAGCATGCACATAATATATGATTAATTATAAATTTTTATGACATTAATTTTTAATTTTTAAGTAAAGATTACATTCTATTAAAGGTTGATGAGAGAGAAAAATGATGCAGTTATACTCGCCTTTGCTACACACCTGAGAGGTGATTAGAGTCAAAATAGTTTAGTTAACATATAACCTCACCTTTGATGTTATTCAGCCTCAAAATGTACTACATGTGATATATAAATCTAAAGTCTTTTTTAAGTCTTTGGTCTAGTGGATTTATTTTTTGTGTATCCTCTACCCATCTTTTTTTTGGGGGGGGCGGCAAGTATTGGGGATTAAACTCAGGGGCACTCAACCACTGAGCCATATCCCCAACTCTATTTTGTATTTTTTATTTAGAGACAGGGTCTCCCTGAGTTGCTTAGCACCTTGCTTTTGCTGAGGCTGACTTTGAACTCTTGATCCTCCTGCCTCAGCCTCCTGAACCGCTGGGATTACAGGCATGTGCCCAGCTCCTTTACCCATCTTAATACAAATTTCAGATATTCAGAATCAACTAGTTATAGTGAGGTATTTGGGCTTATTATAGAAAACCAGGTTCAAAAATAGTTATTTAGACAAAATTGATATAGTTTGAAAATATACATGATTGTATTTTCCTTCCAGATTTGTGGTTAGAAAAGAAGCTATTCTAGAAGAGAGGGTAGAGTGGTAGTTGTTTTTTGTTGAAACCAACCATCAGCCTGGAGCTTTCTCTAGTAAATTATTAGATTCTATAAATAAAATGTCCAGCTGAAGTTCATGCAGTCTCACTGTTACAAAATAATCTTGCCAAAGAGAGTTGCCATCATAATATCTGCAATCAAATCATTTCCTTTTCAGGCTTGAAGGTGGGGAACCATCTGAAACTAGTCATCTGTAAGATTAGTTATAAAGAAATGCCCTGGTGAGAGAGGACTTGAACCTGTTGAATAGGCAACCTAGCAAGTGTGGGAATGAAGAAGGCACCCAAGGGTCCTAGGACTAATCAGACTTAAAGGCATAGATCGGGATATGCAAGCCCAGTCCCTTGAGGTGATCTGAATAAAGCTCCTCTAGGGCATTCAGGTATGTGCTGAATATACTAGGGCAATGGGCCAGGCAGATGGCGCATTCCTGCACCAACCTTCGGAAGCCTGCCAGGTTCAAAGGCCAAAGCATGGCTGTGCCCTGGCAAGAACAGCCCCAAGAGCCTGCATTTCATGTAGCATATGGTCCTCCCCAGTTGAGGGGATACCTTAAGACTGGGCTGGTGTCTGAATCCACTTAAGGATTGGCGATGTATTCTCATAGTGCTTGTTCCTGCCTCATTGTGGAGTTGCTTTTTATTGTTAGTACAGCCCCAGAACCAACTCAGCTCCTTTGAGTGATTCCTCCACACTGGGGATGACCTGGCATTAGTTAGTTTTTGGGATTCCACAACTCCCCTTCCTTCCCACCTCAGCCTAACTTCATTCAGCTTGCATTCTTAAGTTTGATTAAGCCACCCATCTGAGAATAGGTGGGAAGCAAGTTAGGCCAGAGTCACCCTTTACTCCATGCACCCCCTTAGATGTATAAAGGAAATTTAGTGTAAAATGCTCCTTACATTTCACCCCCCACTTTCCTGTTGCCCTTTTGATTTTTTTAATCTGATACTCAGCCTCTTCTCTCCCCACGCACACACCATTGGAGTCTCCTAAGCTATTTCTGTCCATTTAATGATCCCCAGCTGTTGCTGTAGTTCTAGCTGTCTTCATGTCCAGGAGAAGCAAAAAGCCAGAGGAAGAGAGGTCTTGGGTATTGTGGATCACACAGGGTGTCACACAAGTCTAAATAATTTTTCTGAAATCACTCGGATGAGATTCTGAGGGAGGGTATTAATACTGGAATGACTTAAAAATGCAGAAGGAGGAAAAGTACAAGTAGCTTCTGTCAGGGACATTTAGGAAAAAAGCATTCTGGATGAGTATACTTGACAATAATGCTTTGCCTGTTTCCAGGATATGCTAATTACTCTGATAATTTACCCAATGTGTGTGAGTCAAAACATATCATTGTGCCTCTCTTAAAAACATACAAATATTATGTGTCAATGAGTAAAAAAAATTTAAAAACAGAGCAGTCTGCTGATGTATGTAGCATTCTCTGCATTATTGCTAATCATGGTAGAAGATTATGATACTTGATAACTGGGTAATTATTTGATCACTTTGCATTCTGCTTTATCTCTTAGACTGGAATGTCCCCATTAACTATGGTGTGTGCTTAAGGAGCCAAATACCTAAACATAAGGAAGGATTGTGCTGTAGAAAAGATGGAAACCATTCCATCAGTGGCCAGAAAAGACATTGATTTCAGTTCTGCTTTAACCTAATGCAGGTTTGTTTCGTAAAATTTTGTGCAAACCCTGCTGTAATGAAATGTACCATTTGCAAATTCAACCACACAAACTTCAGGAAATACAAGTTGCAGTTTGTATAACAACATGAACTCCCCTGCTATTGCACATTTGTTTTTAAGATGTCTTTACTAATCCTGGGGGGTGGGGAGTGGAGAAATTCTACAGTTAAGTGAGCTCCTGGCTTCTCCTTAATGTATTTGATCCTGAGAATGTTAACTCTTTCCAGCAAGTTTTGCTGCTAGTCTCATAGCTTTCACATTTTTCACTGCAAAAAGTTTAATTTTGTGGACTTCATTCTTATGCAATGAAGAAAAATTTTGCTGTGGCCTTTGCTTAAATTAATTTAAAAATCTTTAATTTTTGAGTCAGCTAAAATTTTGCATCACCTAGGATTGAAGGGTGAGAAATTATTTTTTCTTTAAACTTAAACACCCATAGAGAACTTCACACATAAACATTTGAAGAACTTTCACTATGTATTGTGTATTTATTAATTTAAACCTATATGTCCA